>CM070041.1:42332747-42351545 GCA_036250615.1 Ptychadena robeensis | reverse complement strand
CTTGTGGTGGGGGACGAGGTCTGGTTGTCCACGGCTACATTGCGATTGCGCTGTCCTTCGTGAAAATTGGGTCCCAGGTTTTTTGGTCCTTTCAGGGTGGAGGCGCTAGTGGGTCCCAGGTTTTTTGGTCCTTTCAGGGTGGAGGCGCTTCTACGGAAATGACGTCATCACGCTGCTATTCTGAGCTGACAACATCGGCGGGCACCCTTTGTGTGCCGGACGTTATTTTCAATGAAGACGCCGGTCTTCATTGAAGGTAATGGCATCGGCTGGCATCAGCCAGAGAACATCGGACATGTCCGTTCTCTGGCCGGCCCATGTGGGCACCCCTGTGGGCGAGCAGGCACGCAGTCAGCGGTAAAATCGGCCGCCGATCGGTGTGTATGGCAGGCTTGAGAGACAGTCTGTCTAAACAGTCAAGACTATCTTACTTTGTTCTGGCTCCTGGTTCCTCCAGTGGATATTTATGTTGCTGGTGACAATTCCTTTCGAGGGTATCTTTTTGTTTGAACCTTTGGTTGCTTCAATAAATATGGGCAAGAGCCCCTCGCTTCACTGGGAGCCACATTTGTGGCTGAACCCCCCACGATGCATACACTTGTAGCGTTGCCCAGGGTAATGAACTGGAGCAACCAGGTTCTTTTCAGTTTGGATGCCTATGCTCAGGTGTACTGTCATTCATACATATGACTATAGGGAATATATACAGTTCAAATCACCATCACCCATAAGGCAGGGACGGTTTCAAAACTTAGGATCCAAGTTTCGGTGGTCGCACCTTGGCATCCCGCCCGCTCTCCCGGCACGGAGATTAGCCAGGGGATCTGGAGGAGCTGTCAGTTGAGAGATGCCTGTCGATGCCGGCTCTCCCATCTGAACTGTGTAATTGCCTATGCCAGCCCTGAAATGGCATAGGCAATTAGGAGAGAAGTGTAGATGAACTTGCATCCACACCTATCTCTTCTGTCTGTGGGAACAGCAATCAGCAATCCCTCTGCTGCCCCACGGACACAGAATCAGAAACATCGGGAGAGAAGAGCAGAGCAGAACACAGCCCAGCCCCCCCCCCCTCCTGTCTCCTGCCTGCTGCCGTCAGTGTGAAGTTCTGCTGAGAGTGTACTGCTGCTAGTGACACCTACTGGCTGAATTGGATATTGCATCCATTAAATTCATTGCTTTAACCCAATAAATGTGAAAACCTATTAAATCTTTTTTTCTGGTTTTCCTGCCCTACAAACTGGGTGCGTCTTATGGTCCGAAAAATACGGTAACCTTTCTTCTACCAAAACCATATAATATGAGGACCTTTCTAACGCTGACCATAGACGTCTTTATTTTTCATGCGATTTCTGAGAGATCGTTCACATATCGATGCATGCATCTGTTCCCTTTAGAACTCAACTCTTGTGGTGGCTCAAATTGAAAACATATTAAGCAATTAAGCTCTTTAATACCTCACTATTGTTTTCTTTTGACAGGTTGTCAGTGCTTTACAAATGCGTCCCTTTTGCTTTTCCCACAGTACATGTAAGAACAGATCGTGGGAATGTACCAAGAAGCATTGCTCAAAGACTTGCACAGTATACGGAAACGGTCATCTCATCTCCTTTGATCAATCCAGGAGAGATTTTAGTAGTGGCTGTGATTATATCCTGGTTCAGGTACTGATTTTATCTTGTTTCTCTGGAATTGGAAGGTTGTGATTGGTCAGGTTCAAAAAGTTTATGATGAGTAGTTTTAAGGTTTAAGGGCCACAATCAGAAATTTCAGGGCCCCATACTAGGTAATTTCCTTGGACTGTGCGTATATGACTATGATCAGGGATGGCCACTTTTTTTGCATTGAAAGCTACTTTTAAAATGTCCAAGTCATAATGTAAATTCTGTAGGTATAGGGTCTAACCTTTTGCAGGTAGTTACTAGAGAAAGACTGAGGCTATCAGAAAACGTTGGCTTTTTGACATTTGCATCTTTATACAATGATTGAGATGTTCTTCTCTGCTATCGCTACAGACCAACTTCATCCTGAGGAAACCTAAATTCTTTCTTTTAGTGCACTATAGGGTTTAACCTCCCTAGCGCTCTTGCAAGGTCCAGATTTTTTTTATGTTGTAGGCCTGTATCTTCCCAAAATATGTCCGTACAAGGGTCAATAGACATCCTGAATATAATCATGTTTGATACACACAATTATGTAAAAAAAAATTACATTAAAAAAATAAAAATAAATAAAAGATATCATTTGAATTATAAAATCTCTAAAATTATTTGGTATGATACATTTCTAAACAGTATGTATTTATATTTATTTTCTGTTCATTTTCTGGGTTTTTTTTACTTTGAATTGTATTGGATACAGTTATCACTGTATTCAGTAAAATTCCCTTTGTCACTCTCTCTCCTCTGGTGTGATGGAAACACCAGGGGAGAAAGGGTTAACTGCAAAGGACACATCTGGGAATCACACTGAGAACAGTCTTCTCCAATCTTCTGCTGGGGGGGATCTGTTCTCTGCAGCTTCTCCTTCAGATTGGAGCCATCTCGTCGGACGGCTCCAACTTGTCCATTGCAGGTCAGCGCTGGACAAGATGGAGCCGTCAGGTGCGGCAGGGGGGTTAAAGTGACTGACCAACTAATTACACACTAAACATATTTTTTTCTTGTGTATCTCCCTATAAGGACTTATGTCCAAACAATCCGGGTAAAGGCAAGTTCCAAGTCCTTCTAAAGACCATAATGTGCACTGGAAGCAACGCAGTGTGTTCGTTCTGCCTGAAGGTCACCTTGCTGGTAAGAGCTATTTCCTTTATTGCAATTTATTTTAGCCATCATCATTTAATAAATACCATATGGTAGTAATCATTATATACATAACAACAGCTTAACTATATATTTTATATTTACATTATGTAGTTCTTTTGGCTGTGTGATATCCCTACAAATTGTTAGCCCCTCTCTACTCAAACTGGCCCTCCACCAAGTATTTGGACATACCAAGCCAAGTGTTGTGAAGTCAACCCAAACCAAAATAATTTATACAAGAGAATTTTAGGGATAGAGATGAAAATATATTTCAGTGCAGTGGACCCTCATCTTACAAACTGAGTTCAAGTCCACTTAGTTGACTATTTTTCCCATAGGAAATAATGAAAATACCCATAATGTGTTCTGAACCTCCTAAAGCACCCCTCACCGAAAATATCTCGCTTTGCATGTGATCAGTCTATTTCATATTTTCATTTCACCTTTTAAGTTGAATTACTAAAATACAGTAACTTTTGACGATATTCTACTTTAGAAATGGAAAGTGGTTATTGTTGGGAGGAGAGTCCCCTTCCATAAAACATCAGGAATCTGGGGGTGTCCTTTCTCTCCTTGGTGTCCTCCTCTCCCTTGTAGATTTTTATAAATTGGTGAGATGGTCCAATATGACACGCTGGACTTCAGCATAGTGGCAGTGCACAGGATGGGGAATCTGGTTTCCATGGCAATGCCACAACAACAGTGGAGGGCAGCTGACCTAGATGCTCCGGCCCAGGCTGGGAGGGCCCCCTGTACTGGCCTGATGGTGGCCCTGGGCAAGATGCAGAGATAGGTTAATAAAGTTAAAACCAATAACCTGCCAACTAGGGGGTAGTTGGCAGGTTAGTGGTGCATTGTACAAAAAATACCAAGTAACAAAGCAAGAAGCCTAACTCACAGGGCAGGTAAGGGAATATCATAAGGGGAAACCTTTAGAATTCACAATTTTGTATTTCTCCATCCACCCCCTAGACTCTAGGGACATCGTCACTTGAATGGTGACTTGCCATTTTCCAGGTTGTGTCATTCACAGCCATGTTCAGCATCCACAAGTCATTTCTTTGGCCCTCTCTCATACGGCAATACATTCTGGTGAACCACAATAGTCATTGTGATCCTTACTAGAAGAATCAGATGTAAGGTCCAATGAATACGCATCAGGTAAAGGATTTTTATGTGTCGATTATATTTTATTTTTCAGAACACGATTATTGAAATATTTGAAGGACAAGTCGAAGAAACTGACAGGCATTATAATAATGTAAAAGACAATTCCTACCATGTCGGCTTAATTGGTCAAAATATTGTCCTTAAAAATGAATACCTGACCGTTACATATGACCAGAAGCTGACAGCTACTGTGGAGGTCACAAGTTCGACTGAGGTATGTATGTAAGGTCCTTGTAAAGTTCTCTTGGAAGCTTACATAGCTCAAAAATTATTTCTATACTGAGAATTTGAAAAAAACTTATTTTAGGACCATAAGACGCACCTGACCATAAGATGCACCTGACCATAAGACACACCTAGTTTTTTAGAGCAGGAAAACAAGAAAAAAATATTTGAAGTGTTCAAATAAATTGGGGAAAAACCCCCAATGCAATACTAATTTCAGCCACAAGATGTCCCTAGTGAACAGTTCTGTCAATATACAGATGATATCATCGGCTTCTTTCTCACACATCAGGAAATAGCGGGACAGAGGAAAACAATGCATGGTAACCTCTCATCTCTACAGCTGACAGTGAATCGAACACAGCTACAACAAGCTCTTATCTTCCCCTCTTCCTTGTCATACTTACTGAGTTCAATTTGTCATCGTCTAACATGCCCGACTCAGACACTAATGGTATGGCTTCAAAGTGTGCTTTTAAATTTGGCAAGGGGATGACGAGACAATTTTGGTAAAATTTTGTCTTATCCCTATGTGTGAACTTACATTCAGATTTTTTTTTAATTATGGGGACAATTATGACGAATATTGTCAATACAAAAGTCTTTTAAATGCTATTTTTCTGAAAATATCATAAATATAACAGTGTTTTAGAAACAAACTTACTGTCCTAACCACACCTTTGTTGTCACTGTGTGTTTCCTTATCAGGGTAAAATCTGTGGTCTGTGTGGAAATAATGACGGCCAGCCAAATAATGACTATACGTCTCCCTGGTCACAGAACTGTGACTATGAGGTTCCACCATACGAGCCATGTCATAAACGTCCAGAAAAATTAGCCTGGGCCGAAAAACACTGTAACCTAATCAACAGTGATGTTTTCCGGCCCTGCCACATGGCGGTAACGTATATTTAATTTTCTTTTTCTGGCCATTTTAGTGCTTTGAAAAATGGATATTGGTTAAGACAAATAAAAGTGTGGGTGGCAGATGAGTTGCTAATGAGTTGAGTTGGTTGGAAACACCAAGCTTGCCACCTAATTTCCAGAGTATTTGACAAACCCAGTCATACATATTGTGTAAAATTTAGTCTTACATAATGTGACGATCTCGCCTCAATCGAGTCAATGCAGCCCAGATGTCTTTCTTCACGGCATATAGAGCTAAAGGCCCCCATACACGTCTAGATTTTTCATACAATCCACTTAATTCAAAAAAAATTTTGGTTGATTGATGGAAAATCTATGGCAGCCCACATGGTTAGATCAACCTAAAACAATTAAAATTGGGGAAAAAAATGATTGGACGTTCTGGTAAATTTTAATTGGTTGTATTGAAATTGATTACACTTCAGTCCCAAAAAATGTTGATCAAATAGCTGTTACTACAGTTGGCAAACATCAATCAATCACCAATTTCTCAAAAAAAATTTCTTTTTAAGTTGATTGAACAGAAAATCTAGACGTGTATGGGGGGCTTTAGTCTCAGAAGGATAGTTGTGCCATCTAGTGATGCAATGCAATGTTCACTGTTCTTCTCCCGGTGAACAGTACGGGTTTGCCGGCAAGAAGAAGATTATTATTCCTCGCCCGCCAGATCAGGAGCAGCAAGATCCGGCCAGTGGAAGAATATGTTCGTAAAGAACCCGGTCTCTAGTGAAATGAAAATGGCGTAAAACCAAAAGTGGCATCACTGACTGTTTCAGATGCCAGAAGTGGCATCACTGTTGTTACTTCCCGGTTTTCCGATAGTTAGCCTGTTAGCTGGGAATTTGAATCTCCCCACAAACAGGCGGACGTCGGACTTTTCTAAAAGTCCGATCCGCCTGTTCGTGAACAGGCCCGGCCATCACTAGTGCCATCCCAGCACTAAGTTTCCCCCAGGTCTTACGTGCTTAGAAAATAATGTATGGGACAGGGATTGGCAAAAGAACCAGGAGCCTACAAACAACCAACAAAATAACGGCAACCACCGCTGCACTAACATGTTATGTTGAACATGAACATGTTACACTGAGGCTGCAGTGGAGGTGCAAGCAGGGTCAGAGCTGGCAGCAGATACAGGATGGTCAGTTATAAATGGGGGTCAGATTCCAAACAAGGTAAACAGAGGGTCAGGCAAAGGTGTAGTCAGGTCCGAGCCAGGTCAGGACAGGCAGTAGATAGTAAAAACTATATCACATGTAGTAAATCTGTTGTGCCGGGTGAGTGCGATGTGTAAAGCTACTCACACGACCAGGTTCTTGAGATAGATGTCCTCTGTTCCTTTGAGCTCACACTCCAATAAAGCGGACGTCCACGCAAGCTGGTAGGGGGCTATTTACAGTTTATTGTGGAGGATATATACATACAGATCCGACTCCTGAGGGCAGAGAAGGGGTTCAGTCGTAGGAATAAACGTTTTAATAGTTGCTACCAAGCTGCTGGAACCTGTCGGCAGGGTGTTGTTTGGACTTTCTCCTAGATCCAGTGCTGAGGCTGTGGTCATCATTGAAGAATTGACAGAAGAAGCCCAGAACATTCTAAGGGACAACTATTTATGTCCTTAGACAGGGGCTGGCTTAAGGCCTGTAACTGGGCAGATTAGATTAGCTACTTTTTGGAGGGAAAAGGAGAGAGGAAAACACCCAGCCATGACTCATGATTTCAGCAACTTGTAAACAACAGGTGCAACCCTTAAAGCAGACCTACCACCAGAAATGTATGTTTTCATAAATGGCACTAGAAGTGCCAATAATTGGGAGGAATGCAGTGAAAAAAAAAACCTACCTGTAATGGGCAATTTCAGAAGATAATCCCACAGCTCTTCTCACTTCCTGTTTCACTTTAGGCAGAGCAAGGCAGAACGTCACAGGGAGCTTTGTTTTCTCAGTAATCTTCTTTGACAATTCCCATAGAAGATCACTGAACGCCCCCAGTGGCCACCTGCAATATTGCACCCCCAGTTTCATGTGTTGCCTTGCAGCGAACCAGGAAGTGAGGAGAGCTGTGGGGTTATCTTCTTAAATTGCTCATTACAGGCAAGTTTTGGGGTTTTTTCACTGCATTCCTCCCTATTATTAGGACTTCTAGTGCCATTCATGAAAACATAGATTTCTGGTGGTAGGTTCGTTTTAAGGGGACACACAACAACTAAATAACCACTATGCAGGCAATATTATACAGCGCATATTTTTAATACAGTTATGTGTCCCTTTCTCGGGTCACGACAAAGCCATGCAGCATCAAGGGTTATGTAGGGTAGGAAGTAAAACAGAGGATGTGAGTCAGAAGAGTCAGAGGAGAGTGTAATTTTTGCCAAAATATACATTGATAAAAAAATCCAGACTCTGGCAGACGGAGCTCTGGTTTGGAAGTTAAACGGTCGCACCTCTCTGCCATAAAGAGCAGTGTTCTATCTATGACAGCCGGAGCTTCATAATGTCAGCTCAAGCTGCAATAGTCTTTATGCTGCGGGTGATCACCCTCAATTTTGGTGGTGGGAAAAGGCAGACAATCAACACTGTAGCAGAAAAATGAACAGTTGGTGGCAACTTTAATAGTCTCTGGTCAGACAATGTTTACTCTGGGGAAGGGAGGCATATGCCAAGTAAATAGGGTGGAAATCTTCAAACACAAACCTACTCTGCTGGGTTTTCTTTCATCTGCAGATAAGGCTTTCACAATGTCTTCAGAAAGATGTCTGTAGAAGATTGCAAGAAAATCTAACTACTTCTTCTTCCCCTCCCTCCTGGAAAAGCTACAGAGCATGTACAACCACTGAGGCTTGAAAACAAAATGTAAAATCCATAGATACTCTGAAGTTTGTGAAGCCAGCGAGATTGACCAATCATATAGTGCGCTAAAGCGTAAACTTACACTCAAAATAATACTACGGGGCTCCAATCCTTATTTGTTATGTACAGTGGATATAAAAAGTCTGGTAAAATGTCAGGTTCCTGTGCTGTACAAAAGTGATACAAAGATAAATCTATCCTCATGGCACATTTTGGGAATGAGTCTATCAGCATGGCACATTTGGGGTATGAGTCTATCAGCATGGCATATTTTGGGGATGAGTCTATCAGCATGGTACATTTTGGGTATGAGTCTATCAGCATGACACATTTTGGGGATGAGTCTATCAGCATGGCACATTTTGGGGATGAGTGTATCAGCATGGTACATTTGGGGATGAGTCTATCAGCATGGCACATTTTGGGGATGAGTCTATCAGCATGGCACATTTTGGGGGATGAGGCTCTCAGCATGACACATTTTGGGGATGAGGCTCTCAGTATGACACATTTTGGGTATGAGTCTATCAGCATGGCACATTTGGGGTATGAGTCTATCAGCATGGCACATTTTGGGTATGAGTCTATCAGCATTGTACATTTTGGAAATGAGTCTATCAGCATGGCACATTTTGGGTGGGAGTCTATCAGTATGGCACATTTTAGAGATTTGCCCACTCTTCATTGCAGAAACACTCAAAATCTGTCAGATTGCGAGGGAATCTCCTGTGCACAGCCCTCTTTAGATCACCCCACAGATTTTCAATCGGATTCTGGTCTGGGCTCTGGCCTGAAGGTTTTGTGCCAATATCTACTGGTATCATAATTCCCTCTATCTTAACTAAGGCCCCAGTTCCAGCTGAAGAAAAACAGCCCCAAAGCACTATGTGGCCACCACCATGCTTCACTGTGGGTATGGTGTTCTTGAAAGACTTTAGTATAAACCTAATAACTTAAAGCGGTTTTAAACTAAAACAAAAAAAAGCATAAACATAAAATAGACACATTACTTACCTGTCAGCAGTTCATATCCTGGAAAGCTGCTACACACAAAAAAAACATAACTACCTTCCTCACATTTTCCTTCTTGGTGGCATTATCTTAACTAATGGCAAGAGGCTTCTCTCTCCCCTTTTCACCCATCACAAGTCTTGAAGATGTGACGCTGATATCACAATCTCACGGGACTGGGGCTCTCTTACAGCCACAAGGGCATCTGGGAGAGATAACCCAAATATCCTTGCGGCTGTGTGATGTCTCGCATATGTAAGGCCCCCCCCCCCCCTTCTGCTGTCAGAAATATATATATATTTTTTTTCAATCGTGGATCTCTGAGCTGCAGCCGATTCTGCAAAATGACCTACCAGGTGGTAGGTCCACTTTAAGGCTATATTTACACGGTCGTTTTTTTTACCAACTGCCAGCAACCTAGAAAGATCCTGGGTGCACCTGGGGAAAAGCATGTGTGCATTCTGTGTGAACGCTCAGGGGGTGATTATAAACAACTTAATTTTTAACTGTGTGAAGCAAGTGTCATGTAACAACCTGGGGAACACCTCATGCCATGGATCCCTTACTCAACATTTGCAATTACATTTTCACTATTGTCGCCATGTGATGTTAAAGAAAAAACTGGACAGGAACATCTGTCCAGAATAGTCCCTGTGCTGCATGATTTTTGCGCTGGATTGTGATCCACCTATAACTGATCCTCTTAATATTTTTGTAGGTGGAAACCAAATACTATTTTGAGAACTGTGTTGCTGATACATGCAGCTGCAGTGACAGCGTTGGCGATTGTGAGTGTCTGTGCGCGTCTATAGCCGCCTACGCAGCCGAGTGCCAGAAACACGACATCTGCATCAAATGGAGGACGCCAAACATCTGTCGTAAGCCTTGCGTTATATTTTGACATTATTCACTAACCTTCAACTTTTGTCACAGCATCATGTATTAATGATACTGGGGAGGTGAGTACCAGCATCGCCTATGCCAGTATTTCCATACAGGTGAATGGTGAGGGAACTTGTACGAGGTGGATTGTAGTATGCTGTACCATGGTCATTAAGGGGTAACTGTGTCCCCAGGAGTAAGGTCAGTGGTTGTGTTTGTGCTGTATGAGGGCACTGTAATTTGAGCCAGGCAGAGCAGGCGTCCTGCTGATGACCTGGGCAGGGATGATTGTGAAGTAAGCATTAGGCAAACCAAGCACCTAACCTTCTTTCCCCAGCTGCCCGTCCCTTCCCCTTAAGGAAAAACATGTACTCCTAAACCTTCAACTTTGTGGATGAAACTGGCCACAGCTTTTCCCAAACCGAATGGGTCATTGACCCTGGCAAGAGCTCAATTGCTGATTTCAGCGACTGCCTTGAACCAGCACGTCGCCCCCCGAAATGACAACTCTCCCGACATAAACGCCGGACACTGCCCGGACCCACCTGCTGTGACAATGAATCAGGCCACCACGATCGAGGAACCTAAGAAATGAAGAAAGAGAAACAAGGGGGGGGGGGGAAGGGAGGGAGGGTGGGAGTCTTCGCATCTTGATCCAGAGAGAGGCCCCTCTTCTGCTGCCGGGTTTTATGCCCGCGCGGCTTCGTCTTTCCTGATGTCACTTCCTGTGAGTGTGCCACATCACTTCCATTCCTTCTTCGCTGCATCCTGCCCCAGTCATGCACCCTGTGCCTCAGTGCCCTGGCTGGGGTGGTAAAGATGGGAGTGAGATGTATCAATTTAAGGAATGTGCTGGCAGAAACTGAACATGTGATGTTGTGATCTTGGTGAGCCATCTGAGAGGAGAAAGGGAGTTTGTATAAGTTAGGGACTTTTTTTTTCACCCTATTAATAAAGGGTATTACTAAAAAGTGCACAGCTTTCCATCCATTACAGCCTTGTGCCAACTGTCCATCTCCACTAGTGTCTGCCATACTGACCATCACCACCAGTGTCCTCCAAACTGACCATCAACACCAGTGTCCTCCATACTGACCATCACCACCAGTGCCCTCCAAACTGACCATCACCACCAGTGTCCTCCATACTGACCATCACCACCAGTGTCCTCCAAACAGACCATCTCCCCCAGTGTCCTCCACACTGACCATCTCCCCCAGTGTCCTCCAGACTGTCCATCTGCACCAGTGTCTGCCATACTGACCATCTCCCCCAGTGTCCTCCATACTGACAATCACCACCAGTGTCTGCCACACTGACCATCACCACCAGTGTCCTCCAAACTGACAATCACCACCAGTGTCCTCCACACTGACCATCACCATCAGTGTCCTCCAAACTGACCATCCCCACCAGTGTCCTCCATACTGTCCATCTCCACCAGTGTCCTCCACACTGTCCATCTCCACCAGTGTCCTCCACACTGTCCATCTCCACCAGTGCCCTCCATAAAATTAAAATTCACCTTTTAAGCTGCAGGCAACGTGGAAAGCAGTCTGGAACAGGGAGGTACATAAGAAGGTACATGTGTGTGGAGGCCTAGAGAGTGTCCGTGGCAACATAGGGGTGAGATCATTGTTGTCCACTGATTCACCCTGGTACGTGCCATGCACACGGATGCAAGTGATGGGCAGGGCTCCCTCTTTCAAACTCTCCACCTCTCCCGCAGGAGTCAGTGAGGGGGATCCAGTGAGAAGATTTAAGGACACAGTTACCAGAGGATGGCATGGGCTCACCCATTGAACCCTTGAGCTTTCTTTTCCAGCCCTTTGTCACCTGGTTGAAAAGATTCTCCCCTTCACTTGTTCTCTGCAGTGAGTGCACGTAATGTCCAAACATTGCCTTGGGGAGGATGCAGTGATGTGATCATAACACTGTGGGCGCACCCTTATGGTGACAACAGGAAGTCTCTAGGAATTTTCTCTGCTCATTGCAATGAATTGAAGTTCAGGAAATGTAAAAAGATAACAATGTCCCTGTGACACGTCGCCTTTTAAACATCACCGCCATCTTAAGGCTATGTTCCCACATAAGCGATTAATTGCCTTGCGCTTGTTATTTTAATCATGGAAATCGGCGTTGATCGCTTTTCATTTAGCTAAATGGGCTTGTCCCCATTCAATTGATGTCCGTAATCTTGCACACGGCAGCGGTTGGACCCGCAATCAGGCTATGTTCCCTCCCGCATGATTGCTTACATGATCATGCGTGATTGATCATGTGATCTTTAGCTGTGTTTTTTTTTTAAATCACCCCTATTATAAAAAAAAATTCATCCATCCAAAATCAAAAATTGTGTCCAATTATGTCTATGGTCGCGATCAGAAAGAAAAAAAAATGCGCATGCGATCAGAACGCGCCCATCAGTTCAGTGGGGACAAGCCCATTCAACACAATAGACACGATCAATGGTGATTACCGCTAGAGATGGTCGAATTTTTTTTTTTTTTAATTCGACCATTTCGATGATATCGAGTTAATTGCAAAGCCCCTGAACATGATATCATCACTTAACTTGCTGGAGATGTAGAGAAGGGTTAGGGGTATACTCCAAAAAATAAAGTATATCTCTAACACAAATAGTTTTTGCACAAATTAAGTTCAAAGTCAAGTAAAAATTTCGAAAATCGGAATTTCGACTTGCTAACTTTGAACTTAATTTATGCAAAAAATCCATGTGCTAGAGCAAAACTTTTTTTTCAAATGTTCCTCTAACCCTTCTCTACATCTCCAGCAATTTTGGGGATGATACCATGTTCAGGGGCTTTGCAATCAGCTCACAAAGTTAGCAAGTCGAAAAATTCGACCATCTCTAATTACCGCACGCAATTGAAATAGTAAGAGCGAGGCCATTAATCGCCTGTGTGGAAACATAGCCTTAGAATCACGGCTCCCCACATTCTGGACTCGGACAGTTACCTTTTTTTTTTGATCGCGCCAATCGACATAAATGGATGCAATTTTTTTTCACACGCATTCATACTCTATGGATGCAATTTATTTTTATAATGGGGGCGATAAAAAAAAAATAATGGGTGAAGATCTCCTGGTCAATCGCACCAGATCGTGTGAGCAATCGCTTGCATGATTAAAATCGTGGCGGCCCGAGGCTGATCGCCTATGTGGGAACATAGCCTTAGTGATGCATGCAACTAGCACACCTAATTGGCAGGTTGGCCATTGCAGGCTCTTGGTCTGGCCTCTTCATCAAATTTAAGAAGCCAATGTGGCCCACGAGTTAAAAGGTTCCCCCACCCCGGGTCCAGGCTTCTGCCCATTCCTGCAGCACTTTATATCTGTGCATCCTTGGCATCCCTTTAGTCATGGGAGGAGATTATTGTTAGGCAAAGTTAATTAAAACACATTACTTAATAATTATATCTAATTGTACCAACTATGCTCCTGCTTTGCACATATATATATATATATTTATACAGATATATACACACACTTGGGACAGAGGTCACATACTATTATTATAGTATTATCACATATTATATTGTGCATATATACTGGGGGGAATCAGCCTTAACCCTCTGGGCGGTTTGAGTGTTTCGCGCCATTGTTTATGGCACGAAAAGTTGTTGGCTCTCCGCCCGGCCCTCTACACGCCTCCGACACGCCGGCGGCGTGTGGAGAGGAGAGCGGCACCCCCTCCATTAACATGGAGGTCTATAGCGCCGCCCCCTTCGGCGTCACAGATGACGCCGAAGACACAGGGCCAGAAGGGCTCCGTGTGTCGGCGGCTCTTCTACAGAGCCACCGGCACACAGAGAGACGGCTAGGGAGGTTAAAGGTGCACTCACAATGACGTCAGTCGACACAATCTGCTTCTCTTAAGGGCTCAACAGAAGTCCCAACAGAAATGACCCTTGCAGGAGTAAATCCACAACACAAATGTCTTTGGAAATACCAAGCCTCCTGGCTTGCACAAGGTCCAACACAGGCTCTTCCCTTTAGCTCAGTGAAAAGCTATCACAGCCTGGCACCTAGACATCCCCAGCCTGGGCTACATACTTCCTGCTGTGTGCCCCCTGGTATCCGCTGCTCCAGCAGCACAGTGTCTCCCCACCTCATCAGGAAGCCCTGACTAACTGGTCCCATCTCATTAAGGTCCAGCAGGTGTATCTTGGTGAAGTGGGAAGGCCCACCCAGTTCCATCCATCCCCACTCCAGAGTCCAGATGCCTGTAACCAAAAACATATCAAAACTGGGCAGCTCCCCAACACTACTCTGGACTACCTCCAGGACACACCAGCAGACCCCTTTCACTGCCGCACATGCACCACTTACACCATGACAGACCACCGGTCCGTCACAGTACACACACAATTTGACACCCCAGGATGCCAGTACACCATTATGGGGTGACACCATGGGGCACCAAACACAGTGATGTCACTGCCAACCCTCTTATGCTTTTAGAGGTCGGCAATCTTATTTATTATCGGTATATCATTAACATTTGTTGTCTTTTTCAGCTTTTTTTTGCGATTATTACAATCAAGACGGACATTGTGAATGGCACTACAAGCCATGTGGTGTTCCTTGCCTGGTGACGTGTACAAACCCCACGGGAAAGTGTGACCATCAAACATATCTACCGGAAGGTAATCATTCCTTTAACATCCCCGTCAAGGAATGTGCTTAGTGCAGGGGGTGTTGACGGAGCCCATCCATATACATGCCTACCGCACTGTACTGCCTTTACTGTCCAGGTCAGGAATGGTAGGAGCATATATAATAAAACGTTTTTCTTTTTAACTATGTTTAAAATAAAAGTGTAGGGTAATTCTGGAGACACCCAGATTTTATCCTTCAGGAGTCCATAGGGTGCAAAAAGTTTTTGCGATTGCCGCCGCTAAGAACCGCCGCCGCTAAAAACCGCATCTCATGCGGTTTCTAGCAGCAGGCATTCACCTCTATGGCCGCGGTCAGTGCTGGGCGGCCACGGAATCGCGCGGACCGCCGCCTAAAAACTCGGTCGACCGAGTTTTTAGGCGGCGGCTGCCCCCTGACCGCGGCCGGGGACTAGCCCATTGAACAGAATAGGCGCGGATGTATCCGCGCCGTGCACAACCGCGGGCTTCCGCTTAAGTGGATACAAGCCCTAACATGGCTGGGATGATCTTTGCGGTCCCTCGGGCCTGTGTGCTAGGTCTAACTCGTCCTGGAAAAGTTCACAGAAACTTGACACAAAATACTGCAAATAACATGCACTAGTGTTGTTGGCGATTACATTTTTATTGTGAATATCAGCACTTCAAGAATTCGCGAAGTTCTTGATTATAGTGCCAAAATTCAAGTTTTTTTTACATCAGTACCCAGAACTACCCTGCATTGTGTTCCCAATATGCGCATGTGCAAGTGCCGATTTGCACAAGGAAGGTGATAAATGATTAGTTTACATGTTATCATTTTTTTGAGAATATTAGACAATATCTTGCGAATACGAATATTGCCTGTGCTGCTTATCACTACCGGGCACCACTGCTACCAGTCATGTTTCTACCCTGTATGACACTTCAGCACCTCCTCTGTTAAAATTTGCCTGCCCGAATGCGCAACCACCTGCGGCCAGTGGGGCTGTGGGTGGTCACACTTTGGCTCCCTGCTGACCTGGCAAGAAGATTAGTCAGGGAGGTGGAGGAGCTGTCAGATGGGAGATACGGCCATGGCTGGATCACCCATCTGAACTGTTTTGGTTATATCAGCAGAGCCCTGCTGATATAAGCAATGCAGGGAGGTGTGTGAAAAAGCTGCACTCACGCTGGCCGCCTCCTCACACACACAGCCTAGAGGGGAGACATGAATGCAAATTCCTCCTCAGCCCCCCTTTTTATCTGTGTGTGAGGAAGATGACGATCTGCTAAAGTGTGCTTCAGTTGTGGCTGAAGTTGGTACTGAAGAGAATTTTCTCCCCAATTGATTTGAACACCTTTTTTCTGGTTTTCCTGCTCTAAAATTGGGAGCGTCTTATGATCAGGTACGTCTTATAGTCAGGAAAATACGTAATATTTTACATAAATCACCAATGCTATAATAATTTCTGTTTGAGGATTTGTAAAAAAAATGAATAATTCCAGATTACTTCCATATTTTCAGCAACATTATCATTTCTATGCTTCTTTCTACAGGTTGTTACCCAGAATGCAGTAAAGAGCGACCTTATTTTGATCGGGAGACCCAAAAGTGTGTCTCGGCTTTGAACTGCTCTGTCTGGTAGGTGGCTTATGTACACAAGTAGTTAAAGCACAGGTGCCCAACCTGCGGCCCTTTGGGGGTTCTTTGGTGGCCCCCCTTGTTCCTTCACCTGCAGCCCCCAAAACCTTACTGTTATTGCATAGGGCATAGGAACTCGCCTGCCCGTCAAACCCTTGATGACTTAGAGTGGGAAGAGGAGGAGAGGCGATAACTTAGGCATACATAAAAGCCGATCAGGGACCCAGATGGCTTCTGAGCAAGTCCCTTTCCTCTCCTCTTCTAGTGTTTGGGGGGGGGGGGGGGGGGGGGGGGGGCAGATCAGCAGACTGGTAAGTGCCTATTCTCCCAATATTCCACCAATGAATGGGGGGCGATTGTATAATATATATTGCAGCACATAACCTGAGAATAAGGGCATGTAACATTTGAATCAAAGGTGATGTGCCCCATAGATATCATCAGAGGCTTTCATGATATCTATGAGGCACATAACCCTTGATATTGATGACACAAAAACTGCATTACCATACTACAGTGTTCCCTAATGCTTGAAGTATCATTTTAAAACAAGTTTTAATATTTAAAAATGAAAAATAATGTCTTCTAGCTCTGCATGCTGTCATTTCTTCATTTTAAAATGTTTTTACAAGTCAGTATAAATAGAAAATGTAATGTGCGGCCCTTTAGTGATGCCGAGGGCCAGACTTGTGGCCCTTCATAGTGATGGCCCGAACTGTTCGCCGGTGAACTATTCGCGGAGAACATCACATGTTCGCGTTCGCCACATGTTCGACCCGCCCCCTATATATTTACATTGCACAAACTTTGACCCTGTGAGTCACAGTCAGCAGACATAATCCAGCCAATCAGCACCCCCCACCTCACGGACCATCCCACCCCTATAACATAGCAAGTAGAGGACGCCATTTTACATGCTGCTGAGAAGGAGAGAGTTAGAACAGAGAGCTGCTGCTGCATAGGCAACCATTAGCTAGGCAGTGTCCTTCTACAGTGTACTCTTCTTCAGTGCTTCTTAGTCTGCTGTCAGGACAGAGTCCTGAATAGACCCCAAAAGCCCAGGGAATTTTTTCACCCTATTTTAGGGTACAAATATATATTGCACGGCTTTCCGTGACGAGGCCAATGCGATATCCGAGGTGGGTTACTGACAGATGGGGGTATACGTTTTGCCTAGAGAATCAAAGGCTCTGATTACATTGCCTTGTGCCTAAAATGTTGGTCCCCTACGTCTGATTCATACCGGATAAACTGACTTTCATGATCCTCCACGCCACCAACCATACTAGGGTTCAAGCCGCAATGTTTCATTTTCTTGACCTGTCTGACACATGCAGAAAACATCAATTTTTCTGGTCCGCTGCTACAGTCGAGCGAGCCTGACTGCTTACAAATACCTAATTTTTAGTGTCCAACTGTACATGAACTAATTTTTATGGTCACAGTGTACTTGGCCCTAAATTTTGTCTGGCCTCTGGCAGGTGGCTAGTTTTTTGGCTGGCATTAAAAAAAAGTGTCACATACATGTAAATGTTACCACTTCACCGACTTCGTCAGGATCGCTAACCTTTGTCAATGGTGACAGGGGCTTGCGAATTCCTCAATGTAACAGCGAATCACCTCAAATGAGGTGTTTTGGCCATGTTGTGGCACCACCCCAGATGAGAAGCGCATTGCTTCATAAGTGATCAGACGAACAAAAAAGCGAATCGGTTTTTGACGGACTAATTCGTGATCCGTATGAACAAAAACTTTATTTTTTGTGGAATCATCTACAGTGATCTTTCAAGGGCATTCAGAGTAGGTATCCACAAACACTGCCGATCATTATTGTTTTGAATTGCTGGGTGTCCAACTCAACCGTTTCAATGTTTGCACGCGTTGCGAGTTATAAACGGGGAAGTTTTGTTGTATCAGATGTTTTGTAGTTGATGGTGTGTGACTGGAAGCAGGACGTGAACCTTAAACTAGCCTGATCACGATACTTACTGAAGAAAATGTTAATTTACTTTGTGACGCCGAGTGTGATTGTAAAAGCTAGCTGACTTGCTCTGAGCTGTGATAGTCTCCGATGGGGGGATAGGGCAGGCGAATCATACGAATCCACACGAGTTCAGCTGGGTGGTGATTACCCCCCAATCCTCCGCTGCGGTCTTCACCTATAGACAAGACCCCCGTCTGAAACGGTTAGACCACCATTATGGCCTACACGACTTCGGTTTTTTGGCCCCCAGGACTTAAGCGCAACACATGGTACTCTCACCTGAGAACTGAGATACCCCGTGAATTGTTTGAATTCCTTCCCCAAGACCCCCTCTGGGAGTGAGTTCAAACAGTGTACAGATGCAAAGTCCAGGTTGTGGTCAGGGGTCATATCAAGGAAATAGGTCACAATCAAACACGGTCTAAGGGTATCACTCATTGCACTTTATTTTCCCTATTGACTATCATTGTAGAATTTCCTTGGTGGCGGATTTTATTGTGTGAAAAAAAAATTTCTGGGAGTTTTTGCCATGGATTTCCCCTTTGTCATGTCATTGACGGGGTGTTAATGACCCCTTGAAACAACCTTTCCCAACACTAGTGTGGCAGAAAGGTCCTTTTTTTTTAGAATTCGCCTCCCATTGAAGTCATGGCTGGTTCGCCGGTTTCGC
>CM070041.1:42186252-42202894 GCA_036250615.1 Ptychadena robeensis | reverse complement strand
TCCAACAGACCTTGGAAGAAGGGGGGGGGGGCAAACCAGATTCCGTGGCAGTGAAGACAATAAGTGTGCCGCCTTAACCACAACCAGGCCTGATGCCTTACCTCATTACTATTAAGATAGAGGATCCCTGGATTGTCCCAATGTTAAAGAGAACCTTCGGATCCTTGGGATTTAGATGTTGACTGAAGAATTTTTTATATCACAATTTGGAATGTTTTTCCTAGGTACTGTGCTGGATGACTATACTGAGAGGGGCTGTGTTGCCGCAAACGAATGTTACTGTAAACATCAAGACGATCTGTATATGCCAGGAGACATCATCAATAATGAATGCGATGAATGGTAAGAAATTCCTTAAAAAAACGTATAGCAGAAACTGTGTGTGGTGCCTTAGTAATAAAAGATGCATTATTCTATAATAAACCCTATGATAACGTTTTTAAAAATATACTGTAGACTACCTGCCCAAACACTAATAATATTTCCAATAATTGGAAGGCCTTTAACAATGGAATGAATCCCACATAGTATTATTTTTATAAGCCTATGCAAGATCACATTGTTTTAATAAATTTCGAGGTTAACTTTGCCCAAGTCTTCAATTTTGGCCCCACTGTGTGTGAGAGTGAAACCCCTTATGTAGTCAATTAGAAATTATAGATTAGATTAGAAATTATAGAAATTATAGATAGTTGCTTTTCATGAGGGGAAATGGAAAACCTAGTTATTCAGCTAATCTCCAAACCTGACCAACTATAGCAACCCCAGACCATGCCCCTACAGACTTGTCTGGTAGATACAACTCAATGACTGGAGAGTGCCTATGTCAAGTGGCTGCAAAACTAACCTATATAATCACCCCTCCACCACCAGGTTTGAGGTGGTCATACTAAGTGTCTGTGTTTGGTTTCCACCAACAATAGTGATGTAAATTATAGTTAACCAGCACCACTTCGGTCATGTCTTTTCCAAAGAACATTGATCTAGGTGTCTTTTGGTTGGTTCAGATGTGAATTCTGAATTCACTTTTTTCCAACAAGCTATACCGGTGGCTTACCCTAATTGTAGTGACATAAATAAAATTATAAATCATAATATAGAATGTTAAATGAAATACAAGACCTGAATAGCCATTGGTTCTTTTGCAATTTTACTTAGCATTACTTGGGTTGGAATTTGCTGGAACATCAAACCCTGGCAACTGCCTTTTTTTTACGCTTGTGGATATTGTTCTGTAAAATGAGAAACTTCATAGTCTTTGGAAATGGCCTTATAACCCAGGTGGATAGCAACTTATTCACATAGATCATTGTTTTGTTCCTCTTTGGTATTGTGTCTACCAAAATCTCTCATTTCCAATTGACTGGATCAGTGGTAACTCTGTGGTCACTCTCACACACAGGGGGGCCAAGATTAAAGACTTGGGCAAAGTTAAAGTGGTTCTATACTCAAAATAAAAAAAACATTACATAGACATAATACTCACCTGTCAGCAGTACACATTTGTGAAAACTGCTACATAATAAAAAAACAACGTACTTACCTTCCTCATTCCCGGGGAAATCATGTTAAGGGCAGACAGAAGCAATTCTGCCCATACTTCATTCTGACTATGGGGCTGTAATTCTATAAAACAGCCACTAGATGGAGCTTTGATTACTTCACGTTAGATTCTGCAGATGTAAAGCTGCATTCCATTTCCCACGAGACTACGGGCTTCTTACCAGCTGTCCCTGTCCCCTGATTGTTTTACAAGCCGTCGCGGTGGGTACGTCACACTGTGCTGGTTGGCTAATTAACAGCAGTGCTGCTGCTGATAGTGTAAAGTGCCCAGTGAGGTGGTAGGTCCTTTTAACCTTGATATTTATTGAAACAATGTCTACAATTGAGAACGCTTGAACCTTTTCATATGCAAACAAACTTACCTTTTTCTTAAACATTAAATCTGGACCAAGTGAAGCATAAAACTATAGTGCATGTACATTTTAGATAAAAGACATGCCATTTTTAATAAGTGAAAGAGTTAAGCAGGGAATACACTGCTTGATATTGGAGCTGTTTGAGGTTCCTTGCAGGTGCGCGATAACCTGTCAGATATCAGGGAAGCCGGAGACACAGCCCTGCTCCACGGTCTCCATGCAAAGCAACGGAGATCGACCGTGGTTTACGGTTATGTCCGATATCCCTGTTTTCACCAATCAATCCTGCTCGAAAATGAGATAGACGCCCGTGAGCATGCATGGCGCTTGAAGCGGTCATCAGTCTGGCCTATATCTACATGTGTGTTCCCAGCTTAAGTTCTACCCATTTTACTCTGCTTATGTCTACATATTGTTACTAATAAGTGCCCTTTTTACAGTCTCTGTATAGCAGGAATATGGAAATGCACCCACATTGCATGTCCTGGAATTTGTTCTATTGAAGGTGGAGCCCACATCACCACCTTTGACGGGAAGTCGTATACTTTTCATGGGGACTGCTACTATGAGCTCTCCAAGGTAAGAAACTGATTTTATGTATTACTCTGCCCAATGTGGTTTGCTGGAAATAATGAGATGAGATGGATAAGTTGAGGAGAATAAGTTGAGGAGAAGACTCTATGTTGTATCCTCCTCCATGTCAAAGAACAGATCAAAGGACATTAGCAGACGGTCATCCTGGTGGACAAAAATCTAGCACGAGTAACAGGGCTTGTTTCCATTAAGCTTAGCAGGGGTCCCGACGTATCTCACAGACATTGTCTGCTCGGCGGATGGTCTCTTTACACATCCGCCGGTGCAGAGGCTGAACGCACTCGACTACGTTCAGCCTTACATCGGCAGAGTGGCTCGGCGCAATGAAGACAGAGTCTCCGCCAAGCAGGTAAGTCTATCTGCTCTGTCGGGGGTTCCTCGCTAAGCGTATATGCTTACGTCCCGACGTAATGGAAACATAGCCTTAGCCTTAAGCCCCCTAGACATGCTGCGATCCCGCCCGATTCTCGAACAGCCGATTGCAGTGTGATGACGCCATCAAGCTGCAGCCAGACGCTCAGAAAATCTGCCAGAGAAAACCGGACATTACCATTCTCTGGCCGATCAAGATTTTGGGTGACATGGATGGGTCCAGCTAGGAAGCTGTGATCTGCGGGCAGTTTTTCGGCTTATCGATTGCCACAAACACAAATGCCAATCGCCCGCTAAATCACCAGATCTATATGGGTATGGGGGCTTTACGAAGCAATCTGAAGTTTCAGACTACAATAGCAGTGATAAGATATTTTACACCAGTGTTTTTCTTTTCTTCAAACAAACAATTACAAGCTTATTGCACAACAGGTTCACATGACAGAAATATTAACAGTCTTCATTATTTAATCTTTCAATTGTTTTCATAGGGATGATATTAAAAATGTTCTCATAGAACTGATATTTAGTATAAGTACTGTAACTATAGTTAATTATATTACTTATAGTTTACTATACATTACTATATATTTAGTATAGTCTACCAGCTGATGTTTAAGGTTAAGTTAAGATTCCTAAGCAATTTGTATGGTATATAGTTGCAATTAAAAGAAAAATACTAATATAGTAAAATATTAACCCACAAACACATAAAACCAGGGGTGCACACAAGTGGTACTCTGGTACTCACAAGTGGCCAAACCTAGCTCTGCGTACCGGCATTATTGTTACACAGCTCATGTGCGTACTAACAACTTGTAGGCACTCCGTGTCTGGGCGGCCGCAGCTAAAGCTAGCCATACACGTGTCGGATTCCATGTCCAAACGATTCATCATCCGATCGATTCCGGCGATTCTGCCGGGAATCGCAGGTGTGATCAATCGGCCAATTAAGAGTATCCATCGCTGCATACCACCTTGTCCAACGGATTCCGGCACGATTCCGGGACGATTCCGTGTCCGATTCCACCTCCGATTCCACCTCACAAATGGCAACTCCCCCTGATCTGTGCAGAATCGGATCAAAAAGACCAACATGTTGGTTCTCTGACGGATCCGATTCTGGGCCCCCGAACGATCGGACGTGATCGGACAGACAAGGTGGGCTGCACACGATTCCGGCACGATCGATTCACGTGCACGCGCCCGGAATCGATTGGCCCGGAATCCGGCCGGAATCCGACCCGTGTATGGGGGCCTTAAATGTTACATGTATACAATTTATGTCACTTGGCTAACTGCAGGGTAACATGAATAACCATGAAAGGTTGCAGTTAGGGGTGAAATTGGGAATGTAAACTAATAATCCCCGTAAAATATTGGACTTCTAAGGGTGTTGGAGATCTGGGGGATGAAAATCAGAGTTGGCATATGTACGGGTAAAATCTGACAAGAGAAAAGCACCATGTGCCAGCTGAAATATGACATTGGTTGAAAGGTTGACATTGCACTACTGAGGTATGAGAACTGGGGGTTCAAAGGAGTTACATTTGACCCAAAGCCAGCTGGTGACCTTTGAATGGAGACAGCTAATTGGAGGTTAAATAGGGAACAGGGAGGTCCATCTGCAGCAGAACCTACCATGCAGGAAGCTGATGCAGAGGACAGTGAGGGGACAGTGAGGAAGACCACCTTACATATGAGGTGAGTACCTGGTACTCCTGGTACTCATCTGAGGAGCTCACTAAAAGAGTCATGTGCACCCCTGTATATATAGTAACATGGTGCTAAAATACAGTTGGCCGTGTGTGTCTTATATGTGAAAATGGCCAGATTTGACAGGTCCAATCTACAGTCCATATATATTTCTTTTCAGGAAAAAAAAATTAGTTTCCCAAACAGATGACACTTGGCCATTGTAACTGCATTTCTTTTTATTTCAGGCAACAAGTGGCTCACATGTTATTGTTGGATATATCACGTCTTGTGGTGGTTTGGATACTTGTCTCAAGTCTATTTTGCTGATGACAGATGACTACAAAAATGTGAGTACATCAATTACTGACAATAATGCTGACCTAAGAAGCAACTATATAACACTGACGTCTCTAATGAGGCATCAGAATATAAGTGGATGTAATGCTTGCTGCAATTACCAGTAGAACTTCTCCATAACATATGTTTAATATTACATTTAAGGAAAAAAGCAAAACCCCCATTGATCAGATTTGCATAGATGTCTGTTTTATCGGTAGTTGTAAGGACAACATTCTCAAAAGTTATCTAAAATATCTTAATATTGAAATCCTAATGGGGATTAGATTTTATATTTGTAGTATATAGTATTTGTAATATTTATATTTAGAATTCATACTATTTATATTTATATTTAGAGTTTAGAGTATTTATATGTATAATATATAGTATATATAGTATTTGTAGCATTTATATTTAGAGTTTAAAGTGTTTTTATTTAGTTTATAGTATTTGTAGCATTTATATTTAGATTATTTGTACCATTTATATTTAGAGTTTAAAGTATTTGTAGCATTTATATTTAGAGTTTAGAGCCAGGTGCCCCACCTGCAGCCTGGGGGCCACATGCGGCCCTTTGGGTGTTCTTTGGTGGCCCCCCTCAGTCTTCCACTTGAGGCCCCCCAAAAATTCATGCATATCGCATAGGAACTCACCTGTCTGCCAAATCGCAGGTTATGTGCCCCATAATATAATCAATGGCTTTGAATGACACAACATTTACATTACCATACTACAGTGTTCCCTAATGCAGTGGTTCCCAAACTTTCCTTGCAGGGCCCCCCTTTTCTTTTAAGGAACATTATCAAGCCCCCCCCCACTCCCTAAACAAACACAGGTTAAGAATGAGGGCCCGCGCCCCCCCAGGATGGGGACCACTGCCCTAATGCTTGAAGTATAATTTAAAACAAATTATGTTATTTCAAAAATGAAACATAATGTACTCTGGCTCTGCCTGCTGTAATTTTTTTCATTAAAAAATGCTTATACAAGTCAGTATAGATTGAAAATGTTATGTGCGGGCCCTTTAGTGATGCGGAGGGCCACACTTGTGGCCCTCCATATCAACTCAGTTGCCCACCTTTGGTTTAGAGTATTTGTAGTATTTATATTTAGAGTTTATACTATTTATATTTAGAATATATAGCATTTGTAGCATTAAGTTTAGAGTATTTGTAGTATCTAGAGTTATATTTAGAGTTTATAGCATTTATATTTATAGTATATAGTATTTGTAGAATTTACATTTAGACTTTAGAGTATTTGTAGTATTTATATTTAGACTTTAGAGTATTTATATTGATAAAATATAGTATTTGTAACATTTATATTTATAGCATATAATATTTTTAGTATTTATATTTATAGTATATTGTATTTGTAGTATTAATAGTTATAGCATATAGAATAGAGTTTAAAGTTATAGTATTTATTTAAATTATATAGAATTTACAATATTTATAGTTAGAGCTTATAGTGTTTATTTTCACATTTATAGTTTATAGAATATACAATATTTATATTTAGAATTTATTGTATTTATAGTAAATAATATTTGTAGTATTTATATTATATAGTATTAATTGTATTAGGCTTTGTAAATATGTATAAGAATGCATTAGTGATGGCTGAACTGCCCGCAAGGCGGACAGTTCGGCCGCGAACAAGCATGTTCGCCCTCCTTCTCGCCAGTATGGTTGTTTGACCCGCCCTGTTCGCCGGCGAGAAGGAGCCCTATATTCTTCCTCCGGTGGGATCATTAGCAGCGAGATCCCGCCGCAGAAAGAATATTTCACTGAAGACCGGGTAGAGAACCCGGTCTTTCAGTGAAAAACCGGCTCGAAAACGCGGATGTGACATCACTGACGTCACATCCGGGTTTTCCGATTCAAATTCCACGCCTAGAGGCAGGGAATTTGAATCTGTCCGCGAACGGGCGGACGGCGGACTTTTTTAAAAGTCCGCTCCGCCCGTTCGCGGACGGACATGGCCAAAGTTCGGCCATCACTAGGATGCATCTATATAAACTTCTTACGTAGTTATAGTCATCAGCTACTGACCTTTTTCTTGAGTCCAGTCATTGGTTAACTTGGTTAATTAGTGGAATATAGTGCAAGAACAATAGTTATAGTTTATAGTTTTTGGAGTATTTATATCATATAGTATTTTTTTTATAGTTATAGTTTATAGTTTTTGTGGTATTTATATTTATAGTATATAGTATTTATATTATATAGAATTTACAGTATTTATATATTGAGTTTGTAGTATTTATATATAGAGTTTATTGTATTTATGTTTATAGTAATTATAGTTTGTAGTTTTTGTAGTATTTATATTTATAGTATATAGTATTTATAGTATTTATATTATAGAATATTTATTATATAGAATTTACAGTATTTATATATGGAGTTTGTAATATTTATATATAGAGTTTTTTGTATATATGTTTATAGTAATTATAGTATTTATAGTATTTATAATATATAGTTTTTATAGTATTAGGCTTCATCAGCTACTGACATTTTTCTCCAAGTCCAGTGATTGGTTAATTCGTTCAATATCGTGCAAGAACACTCTCTCAATCAGCCACCATATGAATATGCACTAGGGGTCTCCATGGTACTGATGCTTGGGGGTGGGGCTTAATTCCAATGACAAACATCATGGTGGTTAACCCAAGTGTAGCACATTTGAATTGCCACCCTGTTCCAGACAAACTGCACCATTAGTCAATATTCTACAACAGGCATAGGTGTCCCACGTCCTTACATCCCTAGCATCATTGATGTCACCAGTGATGTGTGGAGGGGGCAGTGTTATCGGCAGCTCTGGAGGGAGCTGTTTAAATTTCTGCCCTAGTTAACAACTACAGAATTAATTAAGTCACCAGGGAGGTTAAGCTAATATATCTTTCTTGTTGCAGAGGTTGACCATCAAGGCAGATGGCACAGTTCAACTGAATGAACTTGAAGTAACACTGCCTCAGGTTACAGGTAATATCTCACGTGTGCAATGTGCAGCTATATGAAACTTATTTGTCCATTATTTGTTAAGTGATTGCCGAGTAGTTTTGTGTTCATGACTGCAGAATTCCAAAGAAAATAAATAACCAATTTCAGTGGCTACATGAGCGGGCAGTGTTGAGCTGCCTCCTTAACTATTCCATAAACCCATCCTCCTTTTGAATAACGACAGACTCAAATTTCTTTAGAAAGTGTATTGTATTAGTGAATGGAAATACAAAAAGGCCACAGCTTATTCAAAACTATAAAAAAACTCCCTCGACAGTGCCGCTTTATAAATGACATTAAATATTCACTTTATATTTAAATAACTGCCTGCTGCGACAATAAGAACACAAAAGGTAAACAACATGACATCCCCATACAGTACATAAAACAAAGGGAGGGTGGGTGGGAGATTTTTCACCGGCAAAGGCCTCCCCTTCCGGCCGCACTTCTTTATGCCCTCCGGCCCCCCCTCCACTCCGCCCCCTCTGCTGATGTTGCTTCCACGCCCGGTCACGCTGCGCTCCCGCCTACACCTTCGGGTCCGGCTCGGCGCCTCCATTCATCCCATCCATCTTTGAAAATTCACAGACAATAAACAGGCACACCACTTTCCAAAATAACTATTAGATACAATACCAACTTTATTCAATGACAAAAAAAGATTGCAGGTAATCAATCTATATGTTCTTCACCTAAAGCCCCTTTACAATCTTTTTTTACAAGTTCATAGATGAATTCATAATTTCAAAGTGAGAAATATAAGAACTTTACACATAGCAGAGAAAAAAGTCTGGAATTCTGAAATCCTTGAGTTTTGATATATGGATTATATATTGTATTTTAATTTAACCTCATGTCATTTGCCCCAAATTAGTTCGGGGTGAAACATAACTCATCCCAAAAAAATATTGGGACATCTTACCTGACCGGCAGGAGCCCGCGGTGTCCCTGCAAGTTGGTGTCACCGCTTATTCTTCCGTGTTCTCTCTCTTCAGCATGATAGATGATGCCAAATGGATGGGAGACGCGGATCCATTGACATGCACTGACACTGTCATTCTTTGTCTTCACATCCCTGGCATTATCCATATAAAGGGACAGTGGCGTTTTTAGGCATGGGCAACATGGGTGGTTGCCCAGGGTGCGGTATCTGAGCAGAGGCCTCTCCCTAGCGCGCTTGCCTATCTCACCAGCATGCACCCCCAGGAAAGCATCTCTGTAACTGCTGACTGAGAACATTCCTGGAGGGGGGGTGCTGGTGAGACCTACGGACTCTGTTCCACCCCCCCCCCAAGGTAGTTCTCTCTGTCGGCAGTGACCAGAGATGCCTTCGGGGGGGGTTGAAATCCAGGGCGCCAATCTCCCTAGGAGCACTCCTGCAAAGGGGGAAAGTGGGAGGGTGGGTAGTCCCAACAGATTACACAGATTACACTGTAATCTCTTTAGCTCACCCAGACCACTCTTTTAAGAGTGGGGTAAATGTGTGTAATGCCTAGAGGATTATTAAAGTTGTTATTTTCTCTATTTGTTTGTGCTTTCTTTCAAAATTATGGTCCCAATTGTAGAGATTCCAGGAAAGAGTTACTATGAAACTGAGGTCATAGAAATGGAATTAACTCAACAATCTTTGATTTTGTGAAATTTCAGAGGGTAGGGTCCTCTTTTCAACCGGGCAGGGTCCTCTATTCCTCCTGTGTCATTACCTGTACCTGTGTGTTATTATGTGTTGTATCTCCACTCTAATGTATTGTACAGCGCTGCGTAATATGTTGGCGCTATATAAATAAATGATAATAATAATAATATTAATAGTATCCTAGTTGTGTCTATCCAATATTTTCATTGAGCGACAACTTCATTGACCAACAATTTCCCCAATAAAAAGAATTCCACTTCCACTGGTATGCAAAATGTCAGGAATTTTTGTGAAGGTAGCATCTCTGGTCACAATTATTACAAGAAATCTTAAACCTGTGTCATACTGCCCCATAGAACATAAAATCTAATGTAACAAATATATATAAAAACATGATAAATTATGCAATTTATTATATTTGTATTTTTCCATGCAGCCAGTTATACCATCACTCAGCTCTCCGAGTCTTACATGATTGTTCAAGCTACATTTGGCCTTCAGATGCAAATCCAGCTGAAACCCCTGATGCAGCTATATATAACAATGGACAAATCTTTTATGGGACAGTTACAAGGTCAGTTGAAGAGAACCTATTACATTGTTTATTTTCTTGGTTCTAATTACAGGATACTCCGAAGTGTAACTATAATGTTTATTGAACCACAAGGTTTTCTCCTACTGCAATGAGTGGATACAGGATAAAGGATACATGCCCCCCTTTGGTATTGCTTGTGCAGATGGTGGTGTTGAGCTAAGGTACATAAGGCCTAGATAGGAGGGACCAAGATTGGTCTTGTTCCTGCTTCTGAACGAAACAGTGTGGAATCCATGTAGCTTCTACAGCTGGTGAGACTACAAGCACTCTGGGGGCCCTATGCGAGACTGCATCGCACCAGCCCCCCCCCTCAACAAAGGGAACATATTGTATCGCACATCCATACCCCCCCTCCGGCAGAGAGAAGTAAGGACACAATACATACCACTGCCAACCCCCTACCCTGGCAGAGGCAAGAGAGAACATGGCATCCCACGCCAAGCAACCCCAACCCCCTCCGGCAAGGATTAGGAATTAAGGGAATTGACCTGTGCATGGGGGGGCTTATAGATCAGAGCTTAGTGGGCCCCATGGCTGTATGCTTATCCATATTCGGCATATGGCAAGAAATGGCCCTGAGCACCAGTCAGTGGCAGGAGAGTGTTGGAGATTTCCCAGGCTTAGGGTAGGGTGGGGCACAGCCCCAGAGATAGTTACCTATGGGGACTGGACAATAATTCACTCCTTGCAACAGCATCATTCTTCTAATAAATTAAGAATGGGACTGTTTTGTATCAATACCCTTATAATCTGGCGCAGATCGACCGCCGTGCACAGATCTGCTGCGAAATCGTCCACAAATCTAACACGCAAACCTTAAATTCAGCCATGAATAGGAAGGGAAATCTATGTAACAAATAACTGACATGTCCGTAAAGTTTTGATTGATCTCCTTACTCCAGCTCCCAATCCAAAGTAAATGCCGGCACACATAGTGTGCGTGGCCGATTCTTGGCACGACTGGTCGTGTGTGATGACGCCCTCACGCACGGTCGATCTTACGAGAAATCGGCCTAAATTAGTAGTGCCTGACTTCCTGTTTACAGCGGTTGCAAATATTGGGTGGGCAGCCATCAAGCATCTGTCACTACATACACTTCATTTGCAAAAGCCAATTGGGCGCAGTGCACAGTAAGGAAGGTCGATTTTTGTGATGTCTGTCTTTTGATTCTTGAACATTAACTTGTGAATATAAGTATTTACACTAAATATACTGCATGTTTTAGAATATAAGAAATCACTGAATTTGTTTCCATAGGTCTTTGCGGAAACTTCAATAACAAAGAAATAGATGATTTGCAAATATCCGGTGGGCTAGTAGAACCTACTGCATCAGCATTTGCCAATACTTGGAAGAGCAACACTCTCTGCCCTGATGTGTCAGACCGACTGATTGACCCCTGCAGTCTCAGCATTGAAAAAAGTAAGGCAACATTTCCTCCATGTTATATAGAGATGCTGCTATGTAAAGTCCTTTAGTTTCTGAAAATGTTTTTGGGGTTGAGGAAGGTTTCTAAGGTCAAGGGGACCGCTAGAGATTGTCGAAGAATTAAAAATCTAATTTTTAGGTCGGAATTTCTGACTTTTCTACAGGATGAATTTAACAATTTAGCTGAAAGTTGACTTTTCTAAATTTGGACTTACAAAAATTCATTTTTATATTTCATAACTAAAAAAATTTAATATAAAAATAATATCATCCCCACCCGATGGAATGAGTATGGAGGTCTCCCTGACTTCTTATCCATTCCTATAAGGTTAAAAAATAAATTATTAACCTCCCTGGCAGTCAGCCCCTACTGGGTACAGGTTATCGCACTAGAGCACACTGTACTCTGAGTTTTCTGCCCTCCCCCGCTTCTGTCCCTATCTCCAGCAATGGGTGCGGGGAAAGTACTTCCCCTCTATTATAATGGAGGTCTATGGCGCATCCCTTCACCCACCCCTTTGGCATGATCCAAGGAAATAGAGGATCACCGAAGAATAGACAATCACAGAAGATTTCCGAACCCCCGGTTGGCTCTGCTCAGCTCTGGCCCAACACCTGTAGTACATCAGCACTGAAGGCTTTGAGAGACATCTCTGTAGAATGGATTACAGTGGGTGTCATTGTTGCAAGTTTGTCTTTTTGTTTGTTTTATTTGGACTTCACATTTAATCCTTTATGCGGATGTATACTCAAAATCTAAAACATACATATGTAAAATTAAAGTTTGACTTACCTCTGAGCTGTTATGATGGTGGCTTAGCACTTCCGCAAATCCGCCTGTCAGTCTGGAATCAAATAAAAGATTCCATATCTAATCGCCAGGCTTCCGGGGTTTAACTCTGGGTACATTATCATGAGTGACCACTGGGGGCATTTAAAATGATTTTCTATGGGAAAATAAGTTCCATTCTCCATTCTGACTGATTTTCTCAATTCAGATTGACTGTGTACACAATTTTACTAAGAATATGCACTCTGGGGTATAGCTTCAATCAAAATAATCCTCCTCCAACCCGCCTCCAATCTGATAACCAGCATGGGGTCTAAGCCTCATGGAAGTAAGGTGTTACTATATAAGCATGATAGGAGCTGTAAGGTGTTATAAACCCATGCGAGGAGAGTTGTGAAAGCGGCATTGTATGTGAAAATAAAGATTTGCTATTGACCTGAATAAGGACACATTTACATTTTATTTACCTATGCAATGTCTTTTCATGTTTATAACTTGTGCTCTGTGCTTTATAGAAAAATATGCCGACTATTGGTGCTCTATGCTGGAAAAAGATGAGACTCCTTTTACTAAATGTCATTCAGCCATAGACCCAACTGGATATGCAAAGGTAAGTGCTCCACTGTGTGCCATTCTATGATGTGACATTGCCTGCCTTGTGAAGTACCTCTGTACATTGGTTATGCAATCTCCCACAACAAAGGAAAAATATGGCTCAACTCGCCCTGAAACAGCCAGTGGTGGAGTTGATGACATTGGTAGGCTATAGTTACCGACATGTCCATTTACAGCTCGGCCAATTTAATGTTTGATTTCGATGGGTAGGCGAGACCAAAGAGGGGGGGGGTTTCAGGAATTTTGTAAAAGTGCCAAATGTAGGAGCAAGTCTAATGGGGCGAGGGAGAGAGTTTCAGAGGGTAGGAGCGGCCCTAGAGAAGTCCTGAAGCCGGGCATAAGATGATGTTATGAGTGGGGATGTCATAAGTAGGTCACTGGAGGAGCGGAGTTAGGGGTGTATTTATGTACCAGGTTGGAAATGAAAGCGGGACAAGAGGTGTGGAGTAATTTAAAAGTAAGGCACAGAACAATGTAATAAAGAGCTTTTAACTGCAATTTAGAGTTTTCAGATAAAATTTTCAATAAGTGGTGCCTAAAAATGCCAAATAGCATTGATGTGGAGATCTATTGTTTTTTTAATAAATAAATTATAAATGTATATATTATTTTCTGATATGGTTGCGTAATAAGAGTTTTTTGAGTTTTACATTTTATATGGCTCCCATTTGGCCCTAATATGAAGGGAACATCTTATAGTTTTTATAACCGCATCCCTCTCCCTAAAAAAAAAACATACGACAGGTTCTCTTTAGGGCTCCTGCCCTTATTTATTCAATAAGTCCTAACAGGAATGGCCCTCGCAAGGGTAAATCCACAACACAAATGTCGTTGGAAATACCAAGCCTCCTGGCTTGCACAGGGTCCAACACAGACTCTTCCCTTTAGCTCAGGGAAAAGCTATCACAGCCTGGCACGCCCCCGGCCTGGGCTACACACTCCCTGTGTGCCCCCTGGTATACGCTGCTCCAGCAGCACAGTGTCTCCCCACCTCTTCAGGAAGCCCTGACTGGTCCCAGCTCCTTTTGTAGAGACACACCTGGCCATCTCATTAGGGTCCAGCAGGTGTATCTTGATGGAGTGGGAAGGCCCACCCAGTTCCTTCCATCCCCACTCCAGAGTCCAGATCCATGTAAGCAAAAACATATCAAAACTGGGCAGCAACCCACTGTCGCTCCCCAACTCTACTTTGAACCCACTCCAGGACACACCAGCAGACCCCTTCACTGCCGCACATGGACCACTTACACTATGAAAGACCACTGTCTGTCACAGTTATTTTGAAATGTCAGCATTAATTAAAAGTATTACTGGGAAAAAAAGCACTGGGGTTTAATTAGTATTTCACATGAGGGGAGATGTGGCATCAATTTTCTTTCTTTTTCTTTTCTCAGAGGTGTCGCTATGATGCTTGTATCTGTAGAGACAGCGAGCAATGTATGTGTGCCGCCCTCTCCTCCTACGCCAGGGCCTGCGCTGCAAAAGGGATCATCTTGTGGGGCTGGAAGCAGGGCATTTGTGGTAAGTGCTCCTTTGCCAGTATGTTATAACTATAAGTGAACTGAGTTACCTAAACATAATACTCAACTGTCAGCAGTTTACATCTCTGAAAGCTGCTACACAAAAAAACGTACTTACCATCCTTAGTTCCTCATTCCCAGAGGCACCATCTGAAGTACTGGCAAATCGAAGCCCCTTCCACCCACTTGATTAGCCAGTACTAGAGCACCCCTCCCCAGCAGGCACACCCCTCCTCCTCGTGCTCTTCCCTCCAGTTAATACTTTCTGGCAGCTCCTCTCCCTCTTTAAATGCCACCACAGCAATTCCCCCTCACCCCCCACCCCAACTCATCTGGAGATGAGCTAGTTAGTATATTGTTTTAGGATCTTGGATCATTAATCCACCACTATGCCAGCTTACATGTAAGTAAAAACACAACTGAAATGTTTCTGTTTTTTTACACTAGGTGTGCTTTATTTAGGAAAAAAAGATATCTTACTTATAGCAGTAATATTTTTTATTGTATGTTAAGGTCAGGAATTTCAGCATTGTACTGCATTAGTGTAATGTATACTCTAGAAGAAGTAAAAGGGTAATCTATCTGGTTTTATTGCATTGTCTAGATTTGTTTCACTAGATAATTACATGACAAAGGACTTGCTATTTTACAGACAAGGATATCTCTTGCCCGTCTAGCCAAATCTATCTGTATAACCTGACGTGCCAGCCAACATGCCGCTCCTTGACAGAGGGTGAGAAGGCCTGTGCCAGTGGGTTGACTCCGGTTGATGGCTGTGGCTGTCCAGAAGGAGCGATCCTGAATGAGAAGGACCAGTGTGTGCCTGTGTCTGAGTGCTCATGCTACAATGACGGCTCATACTTAAAACCGCAAGAAGTCATTGAAAAAGTGAATGAGCGCTGGTAAGTGAAAATCATGAATCTTGAATCAAGAATATGGCACTGGGGGCATCAGGGAGGGGGGATCACTTAAAATGACACAGGGGGATCAGAGAGGGTATCAAAATGACACAGGAGAATCAGAGGGGGGATTACCATTTTAGTAACCCCTTCTGATCCTCCTGGCTCATTCTGATTGCCCCCTGTCCAGAGTTACTGGGAGGGGGGGGGGGGGGGGGGGGGGTGCCTTATATTACAGCGTGAGGCAAAAATGTAAGGGTGCCTTATTCTTGGGGGATGTCTTATTTTCAGGGAAACAGGGTAGGAAGCGACACTTGATTGAAGAGGGTCCTATGCAAAGTTATTGCACGGGGCCCCCTTTAATGCTGAGTTGCTGGTCGAGATATTGATGGGGGGAGGAGTGGGGTTTAAAACAGGAAGTTACATCAGTGTTGTCAGTGACGTCACATCTGGTAATCGGAGTAAGGAACTGTGTGTTCCAGATACCATGCCAGTGACATCACTTCTGGTTTTTCCGCGAACAGGCGGACGTTGGACTCTTCCAAAAGTCTGATCTGCCTGTTCACGAACGGACATGGCTGATGTTCACCCATCACTATTGATGGGAATACAGATACGAGGATACCAGGCTCCTGTAGTGTTCTCCTTAGGTTCCATTGGTGATTCAGCAGGGCCATTACAAAGCACCAGGGCACCGAAGCCCATACTGAGACAGAGTATCGAGAGAGTAGATGGGTTGCTACCCTGGTGCCTTGTCAGCGATGCCCCTTGGACTACTACTAAACCACCAATGGAATCCTAGGAGAACAGTACATGAGCTACTTGTTATTGCTCAACTTCAGTCTGCATGCAATTTGTAGCTCATATTGAAATCGATCAATGCATTAAGCTTCTATGATTATGACTAAGCCCAATAAAATGATGACAATGTATTTCTTTTCTTTGTCAACTAGCATTTGCCGTAATGGAAAACTTATCTGTACTCCAAAAGTCATCGTAGGTAAGGGATGCACTACTTGTTCTTTAATCCTTCCTGTTTTCTTCAGCAGCTGTAGATATACAGATGTATCTTCATCTGAATAGTTTTATCGAGTGTCTTGGAGTGCTTATCTACTTTTTATAGCCAAACTCTAAATTGCCCTCAGCATAGCAGCAAAAGGTGTAGATGTGCAGGACTGGGTGGGCTGGAGGAAGAAAAGGGTTTCAGGGTCGCGGGGGGGGG
>CM070041.1:42161006-42172693 GCA_036250615.1 Ptychadena robeensis | reverse complement strand
TAGAATACATAGTGATTGGAAGGATTAGAAAGATCCTCATATTACATGGTTTTGGTAAAACACATTTTGATTGTACAGAAATTGTATGGAACGATTGGGCGAGGATAGGCGGCGCAGTTGACCTCCATGTTAATGGAGGGGTGTCGCTTTTTCTGAGCACACCTCAGAAAACTGAAGTTTTTGCTCCCTCCTCCCCCCTCCACATACCCGGCATCATTGATGACACCGTGCATGTGGGGCGGAAAACCAACATTGTCTTAATAAAATAGAGGTCAATCACAGACCTGGAAAAGATCAACAAGTTCTCTGATATTCACTATCGCCACAGGCTAGCTGGTCATAGGTGAGTTTCCCTAAGGTTTACAGGGTTGGAATACTTACCCTGAGCTAAACTCAGGGCAAACACCCAGGAGGTTAAAGAAGTTGTGCATCTATTGCAATAATTTGCCATTTTAAAATCCGGTTATGCTACATACACAAGTCTTGGCATCAGCCTTCTATATTTTCTTAAATTCTCTTTCTGCCTGTCAAGCTCTGCTCCAGTATAAATGAGCTGACATGAAAGGTGTTTAATTACTGTTCAGTGCAATGTACTGAGATTAGAATGCAGTAGAGGTAGTGCAACTGTTGGTTGTTATTGGGGATCCACTGAAAACGAGTGCTGTATTATAGTTGTCCCTTATAATTCAATGACATTGTCTTTTCTTTTTTAGTGATTGCACTCAAGAAGGACCCAGATGTCGCTTCAATGAGACAGGTACACTCAACATATATTCCCACAAATATTTGCATGAGTTTCTCACTTCAAAAAACAGTCCCAATTAAACACAGTCATTGAAGAAAAAAACATTGCAGCCCTTCAGAGGCTGCAGAACACTGTTCGGGTATTGTTCGATAACTTCTTCAGCACTTCCACAAGGATATGGAAGCTTCCTTCTGACAGGTTCTCCACACGTGCCCTCGGTCACCAGAGGTGACCCCACTGTGTCCAGAGCCTCATCGGACTCACCAACAAAAAATTAGGAAGACCAAAGCAGGGGTATTAGATATATAATTCAGGCTTAAAAAGCCACCCGCACAATTCCTAATGGTGTTATGTTGCCTGGTGGTAAGGGATTCTCATGTCCCTGACCTTTCACCATCCCCCCAACAACAATATTGACCAAGGTAGAATTGTAAGCCAGCAACGCTTAACTGAGATCTGGCTCCCCCTAAAGAAATGGATTACAAATAGCTGAACTCAATACTTCCAAAGTTATCAACTTGTTGGTTGCGACCCCCTTGGGGGGTCATTGACCATTTAACAGGGGTCACTGTGTTCACTGAAAGCATCAGAGCTGCTGCTAACCAGCAGCAGCACTGATGCCCACAAGCTAGGAATTTAGGAGGGAGAGTAACATCCTCTCTCTCCTATCTTAGGGGAGATGGGGCATTACTCTCCCTCCTTACTTTCCATCCCACATATTAATTTCACAAGCAGGGTGTCAGAGATGCTTTATTGTCTGGCTGCAGCCCTGTCTGCTGAGCCACCTGCTAGTCTGACTTTACACATTGTTGGATACTTTGGACAGACTAACATGAAACCTAGTTCTTGGTGAACCCTGAACTCTTGGCCTATCCTTAGAACTTCCTATAAAAAAAATGCCTTTGCACATCCTCCCTGCTAGATTATTGTGCTCCTGCCAATATCTTGCTCTTGCTGCTTTTGCTTATTGTTCCTTCGATATCACCCATGCACCGAACCTTGGCTGCTGACTACTGGACTACGCTTCATCTTGCTCCCCTTGTTTTCTAACACCATTTTCGACCTGCACTTGTTACTGGACTACACTTCTGATTACTCAATACCACTGTTAATCTTGCCAGGACCCGTATTGCTGTTTCAGCACCTGGACTCTGAACCTAGATCATTACACAGGGTGGGAAAATAGGATGGAGGGGACATTACATTTCCCAGATTTTGACCAGTATTTGGAACACATATGTAGGCAAAGGGGTAAAGTAGCAACAGTCCGCACAGGGAAAAACCTGATAGACGGATAGCCCGAGCTACTTTGGAGCTTTCCGTTCATCAAACTTTCTCTGTATATCTCCCACATCAATTTCATATTAACTAGAAAAAAAAAACCCAAAAAATTTAATTTACCAGAATTGTTACAGAATCTCTTAAAATAATACAATTACAACCTGAAACTGAATCTAGCTTGAAATATACCCTCTACCTTCCTTAGCTTTTGAGTTTTCTAGTTTTGGTGCCCAGTCCAACCTCATCCTGCCATGATGATTGCCTCATGCCTGCCCTTAGCGGATAGGTGAGCGGGAAGAGGAAAAAGAGGATTGGCTGGTTTCAAAAAACGTACCCTTTAGAACCAACTAAATTATAATTTGCCTACACATTTACAAATATATGTTTTTATGTATGTTGTTGGTTCCAGAATGTGCCTGTATAATCAATGGTACAACATATGAAGAAGGACAAATTATTCATAAAGAAGAACGGGCTGGAGTTTGCATTGAATCAAAATGTGTGAACAGAACAGAGGAATTTAAGATTGAAGTTTGTATCCCTACAACAACAACCTCATCAACACCGTACATCAGTACATCTATAACCGCCACTACAACACCGACCTCCACAGGTAATAATCTCCTTGAACTGAATTTAAGTTTTAGAATGTGTAGAAATTTAGTAAGTTTAAAGATTGAAGATAGCAATTGTGGGGGTTCAGCTGCAAATTGTTCTCCCAATGAGGCGATCCACACATCAGGACTTTCTTTAGGGCTCCTGCCCGTGTTTATTTGACTGAAAGTTACCCTCGCAGGGGTTGCCAGTAGCAACAGAAATGTTCATAAATGAGGCCCACAGCCTCATTTATGAACAACAAACACGTCCTTCTCAGTTCACAGCATGTTTCACACACAGCAGCCTCTGATACTGAGCACCAGGTGCTCTAATGGGATCCTGAGCCTCTGGAAATACTGGACCCTGGATTGGGAATCTGCCCCACCCTGCTCTTGCAGATTCCCAGTAAAACCAGCCCTAGAACAGAATTTTAAAAATACCAGCAGAGGAACATGAAAAGTTCCCTGCAAGAGATTGCTGGTCTCACCTCAGAATGGGAATCTAAAGCCCCCCATACACCTTAAGATAGATCCATACAATTTTCATTAGATCTACCAACAACTGTGTAGTATAGTGGTCTCCCTGATAGAATACATAGTGATTGGAAGGTATATATCACTGCTATGTAGTGCCGGGTCCTCCCTGATAGAATACATAGTGATTGGAAGGTATATATAACTGCTATGTAGTGCCGGGTCCTCCCTGATAGAATACATAGTGATTGGAAGGTATATATCACTGCTATGTAGTGCTGGGTCCTCCATGATAGAATACATAGTGATTGGAAGGTATATATCACTGCTATGTAGTGCCGGGGCCTCCCTGATAGAATACATAGTGATTGGAAGGTATATATCACTGCTATGTAGTGCCAGGTCTTCTCTGATAGAATACATAGTGATTGGAAGGATTAGAAAGATCCTCATATTACATGGTTTTGGTTAAACACATTTTGATTGTACAGAAATTGTATGGAATGATTGTAAGGTTTAGATAACGAGGGCCCATATATCTATCCAGCACAATGCCCAGTGACGCAGGTGATATCGGGGTCACTGTGTCACATAATTTAAAGTTATTTGCTCAATGCAGATAACCATTATTCGTGATGAATATTAATATGTTTTTGTGTTTTCCCTGTGTTTTCAGTTTCAGAATCCTCATCGACAAGTCCAGTTTCGACAAGTAAGTTATAAGAAGTTATGTAATACACATTGGATGTCCTGTTCATAGGCTTTATTTTGTGATCCAGGAAACAAGCCAAGGATCATACACTAAAGCCACTTATGACGCTGGAGGGGCAGGGTGTAGACAACGCTATTGACCTCCATGTAGTGGATGGAAGGATGTGATCAGGGCCACCTGAAAGGACGGAAATTGCTGCTGATTTTATTGTGATCCGCCATGATTGCCCATGCGTAAGGCCCTTAAAGGCTGCCATACACACCCCGACGGGTGCAGGCAGACCAGTCCCGATATGCACCGGGATGCAAATGGCATCGACTTGCATCGGCCAGAGAATATCGGACATGTCCATTCTCTGGCCGGCCGAGCTGTGGGGCGACAGGGATCTGTCGCCCCATGTGGGCACATGCCGATAAGTGGCCGATTTTTAACCTGACCGACGACGCGAGCGGGCAGGTTATCGGCATGTGTATGCCAGCCATAAGGTTAAAGAATGGTACAAATAGATAATGCGGTAGATGTGGCCAGACACAAATCAAGGTCAGGGCAGCAGAGTTCCATCAATGTATTGTGATTGCAAAGATAGGAGTTGCCAGAATCTTCACCTCCTAATTCTGCAGCTCTTTGCAGTGTACAGTAAACATATTCTATAATTCTATTGAAAAACAGGTTTACCCAATTTCAGCTGGCAATGACTGTTGTTCGCCATTGATATTTTGATTATGGACATACATGGTATTTGCAAGTGTAAGGTATTATGTTACTGACCCCCCCTTCTCACATGAGGACAGTTGGGTGCTTTGGGATTCCATCGCATCACAGTGATGCAGGAGAGAATCCTATGTTATTCATGAGATTTGTAAATATTTAGGAGAGCAGATACATGTAAGCACAACTCCTTTAATTCCCTGCCCTGTTACGTTTTTCTAGAATTAAGTCCACTAGGCTGGGTGAAAGGGGTAAGAGGGAAGAAATTTCAGGAGAGTCGTGCATACATGTATGTGCTGTTCTAAAAAAAAAGTTTATTGGACTTTTAAGTCTGTGGAGTGGGTTATCTCTTTTGGACCACCCACAGCACCGGAGTGTCCAGAAAGATTTTGAAGGCATTGCAGAGGTTGGTGAGTTGTCCGAGGACAGAAGAGCGGTGGGATCGGACAGGTGTGCTTGTTGTGGAATAACGAAATAGAGAATTTGTTCTTTAACTTCCTCTTGCTTTCTTCTTCACAGCTTGTGTCCCCAAAAAGGTATGCCAGTGGACAAAATGGTTTAATGTCGACATGCCAGGAGAAGGTTTGGACAGTGGTGATTATGAAACCTATGATAAGATAAGAGAAAAAAACACCTTCTGCAGTGTGCCTGAGAAGATCGAATGTAGAGCCGTTAATGATCGTGAAGTCCGATTGGAGGATTTGAATCAAAATGTTGAGTGCAATGTATCTAAAGGTCTTATCTGTCGGAACAGTGAGCAGAATAAAGTTGACAGTCTTTGGCAAAAGTGCTACAACTATGAGATCCGAGTTGATTGCTGTGATTATGAATGTGTGGAAATCTCACATTCTACTACTACACCCCCCACTACTACCACCCCTAATTCTACTACCACCACTACCTCTACTACCACCAATGTGCCTACGACCTCAGCAATATTAAGCAGCTCTACTACACTCACTACTAAAGGTGAGTACTCATTTTATTTTGATTACAGCTTCCACAATAATTGTATTACCATAATCATATGTATGAAGTGATAACATCAGCCAGCTATTTCAGGTCATTTGTTTCCCCATTTTGTATTAACAAAGAATGGGATACACAATGGAATAATAGAATATAGGTTCAATTAAGGATTGGCTACATTGTCACTATTGATCTTAGAGAAGATTTGCATCTAAAGCTGGCCAAACATTGAACATTTTTGGTTCAAATTGATAATTTAAACAACCGATAGAACATTAATTATTTCTTTGCTGAATATATTGAAATGAAGCATAGAATCGAACAGTCCTCCACAGTTGTGAGTGCAGTTTATTCTAGCGAAGGGAATTGTCATTTCAGAATAGTGTGGGGATTCTGTGGGGATATTCGCAATATAAATTTGTGATTTGAATATTCCTGCTAAACACTATCGCAGAATACCAAGAGACGTATGTACTTTCAGCTTTCATTCTTTATTCCAGCCTGACTTTTTCAACCAATACTTAGAGATTGTCACGAAATTTCAACTAGTTTTTTTAGGACCAGAATAAAATGCCTTGAGTTCTGCTAAAGATTTCCTTTAAGAAGGGGATGGCCAGCCCCCAGGGGACTTTACAAGTGCATATGAGTACAACAGGCTGCAGATAATATAAAACATTCATTTGGTTTATTAAAAAATAATTAAAAATCTCTACATTGTTTGAGGTATTGTCAAGTAATCAGAACTTAAGCATAGTGATGGCCGAACTTTGGCCAGGTCCGTCCGCGAACGGGACACATCGGACTTTTTAAAGAAGTCCGACATTCGCCTGTTTGCGGGCTGATTCAAATGTAAACGCATAGTTCCTGGTTTAGATTGCTGCATGTGACGTCACTGACGTCACTTCCGGTTTTCGGAGCCGGATTTTCACTAGAGGACGGGCTTCTCTACCTGGTCTTCTAGTAAAAACATTCTTCCTCCGGTGAGATTTTAATGCTCCTGATCCTGCCTGATCTCTTAACATCAATCCGTTTTAAATTCTTTGTAATCTATCATCAGCTTGGTTAGCATATGTCACGGAGCAGCAGGTGTGGACCCACTGTGCCACATGTCCTACCTCCTCTAAGGGCGTTGTTCTTCACAATACCCCTGATGGTGGGGATAGGGGGGAACACCAGGTCGCTATCTCTGGATGGAAGGTAGGAACACGAGGCAGCTGGTCCAGTGGACAGCAGGGAAGGCTCCAGAGACACAGGTGTCGTCAGCAGACAGTGTAAAAGGGCGGGCAGCGCAGGTACAGATCAGGTAGCAGGAGAGTGCAGCAGGCAGATAAGGGTTAACAGGAATCCATCTCAGAACACAGGCAGGAGTCCATCTCACGGGAACAGCAAAGACAGGCAGTGCTAAGCATAACACAGAGACCTTAATACTGAGGCAAGGCTGAAAGGGCAGGGTTCCTTATATAGCTGCAAGTGGTCCACTATTGGTCAGCCAGGTCGAATGACGAATACCTTAAATCCCAGGAAATGGCACGCACTGGTTTTTAAGGAAGTGTGTAGAAATAACAGAATCACCGCTGAACAGGGCGCCTAGATCTGCAACGGTTAGTAGGGAGGTGACGGCGTCGTACGACAGTCGCCGTTACAGCATACTCACATATTTACTGGTAGGCCTTTAAGTAGATCCTGGGATGATGTCTCCGGAAGAGATGGTCGAATTTTTCAACTTGTAGCTTTGTGAGCTGATTGCAAAGCCTCTGAGCAAGGTATCATCACCAAAATTGCTGGAAATGTAGAGAAGGGTTGTGGGAACATTTGAAAAAAACAAAAAAGAGTTGTTCTAGCACATGTAGTTTTTGCATAAATTAAGTTAAAGTCGTAATTCCGATATTCAAAATTTTTACTTGACTTTGAACTTCATTTGTGCAAAAACTATTTGTGTTAGAGACATACTGTTTTTTGTAGTATTCCCCCAACCCTTCTCTACATCTCCAGCAAGTTTGGTGATGATACCATGTTTATGGCTTTTGCAATTTACTTGAAATCGTCAAAATTGTTGAATCTTTTTTCAAAAATTTGTCTATCTCTAGTCTCCGGGAGATCATATTGGGCAAGTCCCTACTCCAAACACACGGAAACGTGGAACAAGGAGGGCGGGCACATGGATCCAAGCTGTTTGGATTCAGGGAAGACCATGGGCGCTGATCTGAGATAACTACCAATCCACAGGCATTAAGGCTGGAATACACGGCTCGATTTTGGAGCCGACAGAGAGAGCTTGGCAGTAGAGTGATGATGTCAACACGCTACTGCCCGGCTTCCCCGATATCAGTAGCCATCTGTCAGCCGGTGTATACTTTGAATAAGGAACCGTGGTTTCTTATTCAAAGTTTAGGCTATCGAACAAGGTTTACCAACCCTTTTCCCAGATTTCTGTACAGCTCAGTGCCGTGAGCGCCCATGGTGGTATTCCTACCTTTAATCCAATGAAGCTGGCAATGTGGGCTGGGAAACTGACACCCCTGGAGGTCTATGGTGCCGCCTCTTTGGCATCACCGATGATGTCGAAGAGGCGGCACCGGAAGTGATCTGTGGGTCCACCTTTTAACAAGTCATTAATTAAAATAAATCTGGCAATCTTTACCCCTAATGAAATGGGTTGACAATTTTTATGTCAAGGATGTCAAGTGGCCTTAAATCTACCTAACCATTTGGTTGAACTTGAATGGCACCACTGGAATGCAATGGGCAGAAAGTGACCTGTGATGTCTCCACTGGTCTTACCTGTAACAATAGGGATCAGACCGAAATAATTCCAATCTGCTATAATTATGAGATCAGCGTCTACTGCTGCCATATACTGGATGACTGCATAACTACACCAGAGACTAAGCCTGGAAACTTCTTCTACCGTATGTAAGGGGAGCAACGTGAACTTTAAAAGATATTTTATGTGTGACTATATAATTCCACATGGGCATACCGGCCTTTGCTTCAGTGCCCGCCCTGATGACATCACATATAATGCTATAGGGGTGACGGGTAGGCAACACCACATGTGAAGTCATCGGGGTGGGCACTGAAGCAAAGTCTGGTATGCCCATGTAATAGAAGTGGTGTCGCTTTTTCCCAGCACACCTCCAGCATCACCGGTGTCGCCGGGTCCTCCCCGGAGGGTGTAAAGACATGGCAACACTTAAAATTTATTTTTTTTAAAAGGTGAATCAAACATGTAGACTTAGGGTATGTCTCCACTGTGTTGTGGGCAGTGCGTTATCCCCTGAATCAGCGGATGTGTGAACAGAGGATTCACCGAGCAGATAATGTATGTGCTCCGTTGGGACCTCACCAAGCACGGCGCTTAACATATGGGGTCCCAACAACGCAGTGGAGACAAAATCTTATGCTTTGGGTTGTTGGTTAGGGACACCCTATATAGAGGAATCTGTTTTCTAAACCAGCCACCTGAAGACTTGTAAAGATAATTATTCTCCATGTAGTCTCCTCGCAGTGGTAGTTGGATGGTATCTAGGTCGCACCCCGTAGGCCAATCGAAAACCAGTCACTGGTGAAAGAAATACAAGGGTGGGCTCAGGTGGTGGGGGCCGTGTCAAAGAATGGGAAAACTTTATCGATCACTTTTTAGAAGGCAATACATCAACGCAAAAGTACAGGCGTTTCATTACTCCCTGTCACTTCATCAGGATAGAAGTATGGTGAAATTTGATCTGGGTGGCTGGAGGGCAGTATATCTGGACCAAAAAATCTTTTATAGTCCAGATTTTTTGGTCTAGGAATAATGCCCTCCAGCCACCCATACTCAAATTCACCATACCTGGGAGTCACAAAATGCCTGTACTTTTGCGTTGATGTATTACCTTCCCAAAAATGATCTCTAATTCTTTGTCTCAAATTTGTATTTATTGTTCCTTGCATTGCCACCATGTTATTCATGTACCATAATCAGGGGCTTTGTAGTTAAAGTGAAACGATTGCCTCCCTTTCTGCTTTCTATGGTCAGCACCAGATTTGCAGATAACAAGGTGGATTCGGGGTTAAAAAAAACATGCTTGGGTGAAAATCCCCTGCCTCTCCAGTAGTGATGGGTGAAAAGTTCGCCCGGCAGACATTTCGCGGCGAACATTGCATGTTCGCAGTTCGCAATGCCGGTGAACATTATAGGTGTTCGGCCCACCCCCTAAACCTTAACATGGAGACAAAGTGCGATCCCTCACCCCACAGTCAGGTGGTACAGTACAGCCAATAACACTTCCTTTTGCTCCTGGAGGACACCCCCCCCCCCCTTATAAAAGTAGCCACCCAGCAGCCAATTTTACATTTATCCTGTGTCTCCAGTACTAGATAGATAGGGAGAGCTGCTGCTGATTGAGGGATGGCTGAGCTACTTTGCTATTATACTTCATCCAGTGATCTGTAGCTATAGCTAAGGTCTTCTGTTACATGTAGTTCATCATAACTGAGCCACAAAAGTCCTTCTCTGGGGGTGGGGTATGCTGTATTATGCAGAGATCTGACTAAATGCAATGTGCTGCACAAGGTACTGTCAGGTCACTTTTGGCAAAATCTGTAATCTAGATGTGATTTCCGGCCATTAGATCTGAAGAATACAGCATTTTAAAAAATCTATATTTTGGGGGAGAAGTTTAGCCATTAATCCCCCTCTGGCATGACACTGTCCAGGTGGTTGCACACTTTTGACTTTTTTTTTTGGTATTTTGGCTACAAATATGACCTTAATATCTGAGAGGTTCGCCCTCCATTAAAGTCAGTGGAGGTTCACCGTTCGCATGTTCACAGCGGGTATTTGCAGAAGTTTGATTCGCCTGTTCGCGAAAAGCAGCAGCTGATGTTTGTCCATCACTACTCTCCAGTGACGTGCCACTTAAGGCTCCCATACGCCTTACAATCTTTCTATACAATTTCTGTACAATGAAATTTTGTTCTACCAAAACCATGTAATATGAGGAGCTTTCGTATCCTTCCAATCACTATGTATTCTCAGGGAGGCCACTATACTACACAGTTGTTGGTAGATCTAATGGAGATTGTATAGATCGATCTTAAGGTGTATGGGGGGCTCTGGGCACAAGAAAACTTGATGATGTCTCCATATGCCTGGAAGTCTGCAATGGGAACACTTTTCCCTACCAGCGCTGGCATCAGTTAAAGGAACTATTCTTTATCAAACAGCATTGGTGGTCAGTGGTATCTCAGTCCAGCAGCATCAATGGGTGCCTATGTTTGGGAACATGCTCTATATGCTGTATAAATATATATTTAAAAGATTTTTAGATGGAGTGGGCTATAAAGTTCAAGTGGTATAAAAAAACATGTACAATAGCAGAGAATATTGTAATGACACAGGTACTTGAATGTATGATCTATGTTTCCGCACCAGAATCTCCAACGACTTCAAAAACAGTTTCACCAATGCCACCAACAACCACAGAAACAGAGACTACAACTACCACAGAGACTACAACTACCACGGAGACTACAACGACCCCAGAGACTACAACTGCCACAGAAGTAACAACAAGTGAGTGTAGAGCTTCCTGACTTAGGTTTTGCCCATGGTGCAGCAGTGTTGCAGTGTTTATGTGATAAAAATTAACTTTGGAATATATATACTGAAACTGCAGATTTACTACATATTAAAGGGATTCTGTCAGATACTTCGGATGGGTACCCTAGCCCGGCTCCGGATCGAAGCGTCTATGGGGAGCTTTAGATATGAAAATATGTTAGTTTCGTTTTTCAAAAGTCACGTGTCCATGCTGCAGAATGCAAATGCATTTTAGATAATAATGAGCTCTCACGCTTTTATGAACCATATGGGAAGGACCATTCCTTGTCCCAGCATGACCTTGTCTCTGAGAACAAAACCACCTCCATGAAGACATGCTATGGATGAAGATAGTGTGAAGGAGCTAAGGTATCTCGGCCCAACTAATCACGGATTTATGATTACAAATAATATACCAGTCTGCGCTCATTACATCTGTATATGTTTATGGCCGATGTTTGGTTATATAACGTCACTTCTGTAACAATGGAATCATGATTTGTCTTTCAGCTTCTTCCTGTGTTCCTGAATGCTCCTGGTCACCTTGGTTTGATGTATCTTATCCAAATGTTTCAAATAGAGGGGATTTTGAGACCTATGGGAACATCAGGAAAGCTG
>CM070041.1:42130344-42141417 GCA_036250615.1 Ptychadena robeensis | reverse complement strand
GTTCGCGTCCGCCATGTTCGAAGAAAATAGGCGAGTTCGGTTCGCCCCCTTCTTTAAATGAAGATAGAGTTGAAATAACTTTGCCAACACTATTGTGGCCAGAAAGGGTCCCTTTGTTTTTTAATGTTCCTGTCCATTGAAGTCTATAGGGTTCGCGGACATTTGCGGAGGTTCGCGTTTTTAGCAATTTTAGACATAACACCATGTTCAGGGGCTTTGCAGTTTGCAATTACCTCACAAGGTCAGATAGTCAAAATTTTACTGATACATTTCCACCAATTCTACAAATGAACATGGTTTTACATACATGTATGTTAACACAGACATTTATAACATGGACAGACATGTGTTTGTGGATATGATTTTTATAAAAGTCTACATTAAGGACACTTGTAGTGCTGCTTTACCTTCAGGTAATCTTGAAGTTACCCCAGGACTTTACCTTCAATTAATCTCCGAGTGACCCCAGGACTCCTGATCCATTCCCATAACCCCATAACTTTTCTTAAACTGAAGAAGTGCTAAAACACAATTTGGCCAAAGCCTGTAACTCATATAATGACAATAACATCACTTTCAACATATTAACTTGGGGGGGGGGGTTCCCCTGAATGTGCCGCCAATTCTCTGCTCTCCTTCAATCACCGTACCTGCCACCTCAACTGCCTCTCCAAGACCCACTTTAAATATGTCAAGGACCAAGTCAGATAGATGACCCCCGTCGGACCTGAAATGCCCCCTGGCGTCCTCCAATATCAGTTAACCCTATCCTAAAGTGCGAGCCGAACTGTTTATGATCCAAGCCCAACTGGTCCAGACACTTCTGGAAGACCGAAATGAACTGGAACCGTGACAAGAAGGATCTTGTGACAAAGCAAAGTTACCCCCACATATGGTCTGACTGCTCTAAAAGCAGAAAATACATCCCGAAACCCCTGCTAAACAGACCCACAATCCCGTTCAACTGCAGCATCAAAGGAGGTATAGGACACGTAAACTAAGTCCAGGTCAATACCGTCATTGACCGAAGACCCATGAGGAAAAGAGAGGCGGTGAATCATTCTTAACTTCCCTTCCTCTTTCTTGGGGACCAAGCCCAAAGGGGAAATTATGAGGTCCTGGCTGGGCGTGGAGTTTTTCCAATACTAACGTGGGATGTTCCCTAGTGGAAATGAAGTTAAAACATTTTAAACGTCCCTTCTCCTCATTGTAAGGGATAATAAAACCATCCCTGAAACCAACAAGGGCACCATCCGCGGAACAATCACCGGTGTCCTCCCCCTTACCTATGCCATCTGAACTTTTTTTGTCCCGCGCCACCTTTTCCCTTCTGGAAGCACCTGCTGAGGGGGTTATTAGAGACCCCACAGCCGGAGCATTCATGGCGGAAGGGGCAAGCGGAGGCCCACTTGCAGCTTAGTCATTAAACCTCCAACAGACGGGCTTCTTTTTTGGTGCCAACGCCCCCCAGTGAAAGCCATGGCTTGAAAGGGGGAGCTCTGACTGCCGTAACCTACCTGTTTAGGCGCTGTCATAAGACGCAGCCACAGAGCCACATCCTTGTGATCCCAGGGGGTCTCCGCATAAACCGAAAGGCGTTGGCGGAATTGTTCGTCATACTTGAGCCAGGCCATCCCGCCATACGTCTTCTGAGCATCCATTATGCCTTCCATGTAATGGAAAAGCGAAATCGCTGCCTCAGGCGTCTTCTTAAAAAAAAAATTATGCGACCCATGATAAGGAAAGCATGTAGCCAGTTGGAGAAAGTCCGAGAAATGAGGCAATAATGACGCCTTTCCTCGTCCTCCTCCTTCCGGTGCTCTTTTCCCATCTCACAGTTCTCGATAGCATAGCGCTCTAATGGGAGAAGTGTAAAGACATCAATGAATTCCCGCTTCCATATTTTCTTGTGCACTTCCTGCCGCACATAAGCCCCAATAAGGCCAAGCGCAACAGTGCAGGCCAAAGCCCTGGCCGTGTCTGAAATCAGTAGGGGCTTGTTTTTATTTGTGTCAGGTGTGTCCTTCTCTGCCCGTGCAGAGCACGAGTTGGAACAGACGCGCCAGAGGACTCGCCCCCTGTAACGGCAGCTGTGGGCAGCCGGTGCACAACTGCAGTAGATGAAGCAGCCGTCGGCAGGGGCTGCATGTCCCAAACTGCTGCTGGACTGCCACCTGCTGTCCCAGCGTTCTGCTCCCAAAAAGACAAAATAGACTTTAACAAGCCCAGCAAACCGCTACCCAGGCCCCCCTGCCCTCCAACCTGCAAGGGAAGCCTATTCGGCGACCTTACTAAACCAACAGGCATGCGTCGCTCAGCTGAAGTCGCCGTTAATGTCGTCAACGCCAGCGCCCACCGAACCAGCAGCAGCAGGGTGGATATCCGCAGCGCCATGTTGAGCTGTAACCCGGGCCCGTCTTCTGGGCAGTCCTTCCTTCCATATGAATCCCTGGCCTGAAAAACAGGGGGTAGCCGTCATCCCCCTCCAAATGTCTCCTGAAATCCTTCATGGGGGTGGGAGCTGCGGGTGTCCTTGAGGACCCTGCACCATAGTGAGCGTGGCATGTTGGCTGTGGTGGGCCTCTGGCCGGGAATGGAAGGTGCAGGCTCCGCTGGATGGCTGAGGAAGGTCTGGCCGGCCATGTTGTGGAAGCGGCAGCTGAGGGGTGAGGGAGCCGAGAAGCCTTGGGGGGGGGGGGGCTGGAGCCAAGGGTCCTGGATGACTAGAGTGGGAGGCGATGGGGCTCCTGCTGTGGAGTGAAGCATAGGGAAGGGGGGTGGTAACAGAGGGGCTGAGGCGCTCCGGTGGGCGGCGGTGCAGGCCGGCAGGCCATCCGGACAGGTGGGTGGGGTCTCTGGGGCGAGATGGGAGCGGACCCAATCCTCCCTCTTCTGGGCCAACGCTGCGTCCATCTCTGCGATGGTGAAGACCTGTGAAGTAAGATGGGGAACTCATCGGTCCACTGATGCACTCTCCTGCTGCTCTGTGATGAAAAGGACTCTCCCTCTTCGGGCTCCAGAACAAAACTGCCTCCGGCAAGAGCTGAAGACACTCCAACGGCCATGCCAAGTCATGGTGCCCTCCTGGGCTGGACACTCTGTATATTATACGTGTGTTTTTGTTTGACTGTTTTTTTCACGTCTATCTTCTTCTTTTTCCTGCAGCATTCATTATTAACATTGTTACACCAACAGAGCACAATACTACAATATCCAGTGCACCACAAGGTAACTCTCATCATCACTTTTTTTAGGTATGAGCTTGGTATAGCCACTAGACTAGAGGTTCAATAATCATAAGGGTAGGGATGAAGATTGTCAGTGCACTTTACAGATATCATATCACCTGCTACAGTAGCAGGTAAGCATCCTGTGGAGCCCTCAGATGGGGGTTAGGGGTAAGAGGCCCTGAAAAATTACCCAGCATGGGGCCCTGAAATTTCTGATGGCAGCCCTGCCTGTAGAGGTTAGGACACACATTCCTTGTGCCGCCCCTGGTGTCTGCTGCACACATCAATCTGGTGGGAGCCTTGAATGACTGGTGTGAGCTCCTTATGTAATGACTCACCCTGCTACCTCGTTGAGGTCACACAACCAAAAAAATGTTGGGTTGAATGGGAAGGCCCACTCAGTTCCTTCCCTCTCATTCCAGAGTCCAGGCACATGCAACAAACCAAATCATTTAACAACCTGCCTAATACCCCAAACACCTTTCCCGGACACACCTGATGGACATGGTCCTTTTACACAGTGACCCATTAATGGAAATAGCAAGTAGAATATTTGAAATTTAAATATATTCGACATTCAAGAATTCACAACGGCCGATATTGGTCATATTGTGCTTCAACATTGTTTACCGGCATACGTCGCGCATATTTATGCGCAATGCGAATGGATGTGCACAATAAGCACAGCAGTCGTGCTGGATAAGATCACATAATGAAGAGGAGAGGCTGTAAAGCTGGTTCGCAAATCTCTGTCAATAATTGCAAACAGCCACGCACGATGTTAGGCAATAGAATACAGTTGAATCGAATTTCGAATGTTCCTTGATATATTTGCGAAATTGCGCGAACTCGAATATAGCATACTTAACTCAACACTTATGGCAATGGAAAGAAAATAAATAATTAATAAAATTTGTTCTCCCTTCACTTCCTCTTTGGTAAAATGTCGTCAGCAGGACATGGAGAAAAAGTAAATAGAGTCCAAAATTACACTAAAAATCCATCTGGGGTATAACTTTCCCCAGGGTCGCCGTAAAAAATACTGGGCCCCAAATGGTACTAGACCCCCCCCCCCTGGGGTCGATGGTGCTAGCCAAAAAATCCCACACCCCCTTTCCGTGCTACCCACACCACCTGCTTCGACAGTGAGCAGAGGGCCCGGCGTGGGAGAACCCTCTGACTACCCTCACAGCGGCCCTGACCTCCTCGGTGGTATGCACGATATGGGCAATCAAAGTAGAGTACACAGTACTCTGCTGGTTTTTACGACCCTTCCTTCTCCCCTCTACACATCCCACAATGTGGGCCAGGAAACCGACGCCACCACCATAACATGGAGATCTGTGGCACGACCCCTCCTTGGTCACACGGATGAGGTTGTTACATATGCGATGGGCAAGTCTGAATTGCCGTGTGCTCACCAAGGATAGGTAAGTATGCCCAATCCCATCTCATTACAGACCAAACCCCGAACTGGGTAAGGGTAAAGTATCAGGGAAGTTAATGCTTCATCAGTCTATCCAATAACCGAAAAACGTTACGGCTAGAGGTATATTTTGTAACCATATTAGTTGCATGCATTAACCTTATATTGTCAGTTATTGGATTAACATTGATCTTGGGTCGTTAATTTGTCATACGAGCTTGAGCTATTATCATATTAAGATGGGCTGACCTGACCTAACCATTTTTTTACCAGAACACGAAACTACAACACTTACAAGCCGGCCCTCTACATCTTCTACACCGCCTACTACACCTGAGACCACATCCGGGGTGGCTACAACTGAGACCACAGCCATCTCTACTACCCCTTGTGTGTGTGTCTACAATGAAACATTCTTTCCCCCAGGTAGCTATGCATTTTCTTTTTATCATTACTCTATACCAGGGGTGTCAATATGAAATACACAGGGTCGGCCAAAATTAAAAACTTGGGCCAACCTTGATATTGTTTGAAAAATGTCTACAATTTTAGAAGTTTTGCCTTCTCACCAGAAAGAACCTTTTCATAAAATAATTCCTGTGGGCCCAAAATAATTATACTGCAGATGAGTGGCCCAAGGGCCTGCTCTGGGCTGTTCAGTCAGATATTAGTAGTATAAGCAAGGGTGCACATAAGTGGTACCGTACCTGCATTATAGTTACACAGCTCATATGTGTACTAACAACTTGGAGGCGCGCCGTGTCTCAGCGGCCGCAGCTAAATGTTACATGTATACAGATTATGTCACTTGGATAACCGCAGGGAAACATAAATAACTATGAAAGGTTGCAGTTAGGGGGTGACATTGGGAATGTAAATTACCAATCCCCCAAAAAAGACTTCTAAAGGTAGCCATACACAGGTCGATTTTTGACAGATCGATCACTGCACGCGTTCACGAGTTTCGATCGGCAGTCAATCTGGGTTTGATCACCCTGAACGATTGACCCCAAAAAATCGGAATCGACTAAAAATCGGATCGCACAATGAACCGACATGTTGGTGTTTTTGGTCGATCGTTTGGCAATCGGAGTACATTGGTGGACCCACAGCCCTATGCAGCAGCCTTTCCGATTGATGGATTTTGTGGAATCGGCCATTTTGGAGATTGGCCAAATCAGCCACAAATCGGATTACCAAGGTGGTGTTGCATCTATTCCCGATCCGATCAATTGCCGATTTTTGATCGCCTGGAAAGATTGGATCACCAATCGATCAGCATTTTATCGCTGAAAAAATTTACCTGTGTATTGCTACCTTTAGGGTGTTGCAGATCTGGGGAATGAAAGTCAGAGTAGGCATATGTAAGGGTAAAATCTAACAAGAGAAAAGCACTGTGTGACAGCTGGAATATGACTATGAAAGGTTGACATTTGGACTGTAGGTAGTCTCAGGGGTTAGTTGCTAAACCAGAACATTTCAGAGTTACACTACTGAGGTATAAGACCTGGGGGTTCAAATGGTGTTGTACTGTAAGAGTTATTTGACTCAAAGCCAGCTGGTGACCTGTGGCTGGAGACAGCTAATCAGAGGATCAATCAGGACCAGGGAGGTCCATCTGCAGAAGAATCTACCATGCAGGAGGCTGACACCGAGGACAGTGAGGGAGACAGTAAGGAAGACCACCCTACATATGGGTTGAGTACCAAATACTATCTCCTGGTACTAATCTGAGGAGCTCACTAAAAAAGTTATGTGCACCCCTGAGTATAAGAATAATAATTTAAATATACAATAACTCTGCAAAGACTTAAGGTGGGCATACATGGGTCTATACCCATTCAATCAATGAAACCTTGAATGGAGAATAGCTGCGCACCACTTGAATGGATGCTCAATCGATCCTGTTCAATCCCCATTACGTCCGATCCCAATCCAGAGCTCCCCATACACATATAAGCAGGGGTGCCCAAACTTTTTGGGGCTTGCAAGTTACTTTTAAAATGTCCAAAAGTCAAAACAATCTACCAAGAGGAGAAGTCAAAAGGCAGAACTGCATGACTTCCGATGCCTTTGCGATCTACCGGTAGATCCTGATTCACAGTTGGACACATTTGTTATTGATGGAATTGTTTGTTTTTATCTTTAGGTGTCATTAGTATTGAGATTGTGAGAGAAACATTGTGCTACAACGTCACTTGCAGCAAACAATGTGAGATTGAGACGCAGATGTGGGGTTGCTCTACACCATCCTCAACAGTTCCAACACCTAAAAGTACAACAAGCACAACTATCTCTACCACAACTGAGAGCACAACTATGCCCTACATCACAACACCAACGACAACGCAATCAACTCATAGACCCAGTACAGAATTTACATCCATGTCTCCAGTGCCGCCTGACTGCTTGCTTGTACCCCCTCGTAAGGTGAGTCATTTTTTCAACCAATGGATGTAAGTGGATCTGATTTTCTCTACAGGCGATGCAGCCTGGTGGCCTACTTGTAAACCTACTGCCGTTTTATTAATAAAACCATGTGATCACCAGCCCATAGCTGGACATTATATTGACCTGGCTTTATTAATGAACAGAGAGATGATCACATGGTTCTGTTAATGATCAAAAGATTTCTCCAACTCCAACTGCATGTCATTATACAAAGGAACTATAACTTCCAGGGAAGACACACCTTTGCAGTAAAAGGCCCAAAAGAAGTCAGCCTCTTAAGCTCCTGAGTGTATGTCCTGAATGTAGCTCAGGGGAAGTTTGCTGACCTTATAGTAGGGACCCCTCTCAGGTCACTTCAGGAGAAGGGGTGCCCATCAATGAAGGGGAAGAGTTGGGTTCAGAAGCTGCAGTCTTTCCTCCCGACACTAGAGGGGGGCCCAGAGTAGAGTCCATAAAAACCTGTCAGGCCGGAAATGCGGGGTTCTGTGATCTGGGTAGAGAGATGGAGAACAGGAATTGTGTGGCCTTACCAATCAATTGATTTTGAGGAATCCGCATTTTTGATGATCAACTCCTGTCAAAATCAACCCCCAAATCAGATTCCCAAGGCGGTGGGCCATCGATTGCAAAACGATCAATCACTGATTCCTTCATCGACGGGAATGATCAAATCTCGGTGACAGATCGTGGAGTCTATGGCTACCTTTCTGGATTGATGAAATCAATTCCTCCAAAGCAATCGATCTATTAAAAATCAAATCGATGATCTAAAGAAAATTGAGTCGGAGCAAATCGCAAAATAATGGCTGGCTATAGAGTTCCTGCCATGTAGCTCTTACCTGTAAAGGTAGCCAAAGACACCTCGATTTGTCTGCGATCGACTTCCTGATTCGACCATTCCCTGCGATCACGGAATCGACGATTGATTGTTTTGCAATTGATGGCACACCACCTTGGGAACCCGATTCGGGGTAAATTTTGACAGGAGCCGATCATCAAAAAGGTTGATTCCTCAAAATCGATCGGTAAGGCTGGTGCAAAAGGAGTAATGGGTCAATTGCACAGGAAGTGATTAATTTTTTCCACCAACGTACTTCAATTGACAAACGATTGACCCAAAAAAATGTCGGATCAAGGTTTGATCCATTTTTTACATTTTTTTTTTGGTCTATCGTTCAGGGTGGCAGTACGCGATTGATTAACGTTAATGCACGCTCTGATTGATCTGGTATGGAGTGAATCAAGGGTAAAATGTAACCTTGTATGGCCACCTTAAAGGGTCTTTTACCACCTCCTCCATCTTTGAAGCAGTGCGGAAATATCTGTGCCTATCCCGTTAAATTTGTCAATGGTCACTACCCAATACCTCCACTATATGTGACAAGGGAGCTTGTATCCTTCCATTCCTACAATACCCACTAAAAATCTTTAAAAGCAGTAGCGTAGGAACCACTATAGCAGCCATAGCAGCGCTATGGGGCCCATATTCACAAGGGGGCCCACCACTCCTGGAAGGGCAGGGATTGAAGTGACAGGTTGGGATGGGGAGGGGTGGGCATAACACATTTTGCTATGGGGCCCAGTCATTTGTAGCTATGCATCTGTTCCATTGCCTGAATTCCGGGCCCGAAAGAGAAATTTTACAGTCAGCTTCTGTGAATCTAGCATTCACCCTCTGGGCATTACAGGCTTTTTGCGCCATTTTGTATGGCACCAGAAGCCGTTTCCCTGGCAATCGAGACGGAGTACACTGTACTCGTCCACGATTGCCGGCTCTCCCCCCGGCCCTATACACACCGCCAGTGTCAAATAGAAGCCGGCAGTGTGTGGAGAGAAAAGCGGCGCCACCTCCATTAACATGGAGGTCTATGGTGCCACAAGCCGCTGGGCCAGAAAGGCTCTATGTGTCTGCAGCTCTGTAGAAGTCCTGCTGGCACACAGAGAGGTTCCGGTTGTGCCCGGAATCGGCACGGGCGCAGTTTGATGGTGTTTCATGATGAATCAGCGCCCGTACTGGCTTCGGGCATAACGCCAAGGAGGTAAACATCCAAAATCCAAACTGCATATAATGTACACTCCTTTATATAGGTGAATTGATTGCTGACCATTCCATACTCTTTTATTTTTCCAGTATAATGAAACATGGGATATAGATGAGTGCACCATCGCTAGATGTAAAGGAAACAGCACAGTGGAGATTACTTCCAGGAGGTGCGGAGTTCCTCCTCAAATTACATGTGCTAATGGGTTCACACCAGAACTTGTAAACAACGGCAATGACAAATGCTGCAAGCACTGGGAGTGTCCATGTAAGTATTATGTATTTCGATCACATTTCTATTTTTTCCTCATTAACAAGTTGGGGAATGCTTGAATTATACCATTATGCACGATATGACAATGCATTTATGCATGGTTTGAAATTTGCATGTGGTATTTGCAATGTCTGGCAAGTACGTCATTTTATCTTATATGGAATACTTATCAGGGAGGATGATGAGAAATGGGAGAAAGTGAGGAGTTGGGGGCTAAGAGGTTCAGAGGGTGGGAGATGTTTCCCTTCCCTCTTATTCGAAGGAAGTTCAGGGTGCGAAGTTAGTAACGTTGAGCTTGAATATTCGAATGTCGAATATTTTTCGTGAATATTGGCAATTCGAGAATATCTTGAATATGTCGGCGGATATTCGCGATTTCGAATATTCACAGCATGGCCATGTTTTGCGAAAATCATATTCGCATTGTGAAAATAAACAGCATGTGACCATTAATTTCGAAAACATGATCATTACGAATAGGGAATTGAATATTAGTAGAATTATTAGCGAAATATCATGAATTTAAATATCGCCTATGCCGTTCATCACTAGAAGTTAGAAGTAAGAGGTGCGTTACCTTTCCTGATTGCCCATAGAATGTGCGGGGTGGGAAGTTAGGAAGTAGGGGGATGTTACCCTTCTAGCTTGTCCGTAGGATGTGCGGGGTAAAAAATTTAGGAGGGCATTACCCTTTCTGATTGCCCACAGGATGGGAAGTTAAGACGGAGGGGGGTGTTACCCTTCCCACTTGTCTGTTGGATGTGTGGGATAGGAAGTTAGGAAGTATGGGGGAAGTTAACTGATGTCTGTAGGGTGTGCGAGATGGTAAGTTAGGAGGGAGGGGGGGCATTACCTTTCCTGATTGCCCGTAGAATGTGCGGGGTGGGAAGTTAGGAAGGAGGGGTATGTTACCCTTCTAGCTTGTCCGTAGGATGTGTGGGGTAACAATTTAGGAGGGCATTACCCTTCCTGATTGCCCATAGGATGTGCAGGATGGGAAGTTAAGACGGGGGTGTTACCCTTCCCACTTGTCTGTTGGATGTGTGGAATAGTGAGTTAGGAAGTATGGGGGAAGTTATCTGCTTGTCTGTAGGATGTGCGAGATGGGAAGTTAGGAGGGAGGGGTGCGTTCCAAAGAAAAATTTAGGGAGGGTGGGAAATTCATCCAACGCACACTATCCTCCGACTGAAGTGTGATGAATTCTCCTCTCACACTAAACTAAAGGAGGACCCCGCCTACCAACTGACCCAACCCACCCAGTAGAGCTTGAACACAATAACATAATAGCATAACAAGATACCATTACAACATAGCTAAGCATGTTTATAATATTTACCCTTAGTATGCCAGCTTCTTCTAACCTAGTCATGTAGTCCCTCCACCTAGGTCTCTGTTTTTTTGGCTCCGGGCCTGTCTAACCTACTGAGAAAAAAATAAATTACTAATTGAATTGTATCTATGAAGGTGTTCGAACTGTATTAGAACAGTTTACTTTGTGTAAATCTTTTGTTATCTCTTAAATGGCAAAGTCCCGGAATTTCCTTTAGAAAGTTCACAAATCCATTTGCATTAAATCTGTTCTGTTACCTGCTTGCCTGAAATTCAGCTTTAATCATTTTCATCCTATATACCATATTTTTGGACCACAAG
>CM070041.1:42111749-42123482 GCA_036250615.1 Ptychadena robeensis | reverse complement strand
CAGGATCACTGGCAGCAGCCTGGCATGCCAGCCAGCAGGCAACAGGGTAGCAACAAAATATACCTAAAAAGGGCTTTTGGGGTTTTTTCAGGACTCTGTCCTGACAGCAGAGTAACAGCAATGAAGAAGAGTACACTGTAGAAGAACACAGGCAGCTAAGTTCCCTATGCAGCGCAGCTCTCTGATCTAACTCCCTCCACTCTCTCAATCAGCATGTGAAATGGCGTCTCTCCTTGCTATGCTATAGGTGGTGGGATGATCCGTGAGGTGGTGGGTGCTGATTGGCTGTATTATGCCTGCTGACTGTGACTCACAGGGTCAAAGTTTCTTCAATGCAAAAAGATAGGGGGCGGGTAGAACTCGCCATATGTTCGCGAAATAGTTCGCTGCGGATAGTTCGCCGGCGAACAGTTCGGGCCATCACTACCTCAGAGTTGGCATGATGGTTGAGGAGAGCTTCACAATCCTAAAAAATATACTTACCTACTGGAGTCCACATTTCTCTGCCAGTCTTCCACGGGTTAAAAAACTGCAGTAACACGAGTGGCCACTTGATGGCACCAGATAATGATTTGTTTTGTTTTAAGCACTATACATTTTATTGAGAAAATAAATATCAAAACACACATACAGATAGGACCTCCTATCTTTTCTTTTTCTTTTTTTGAATATGTTCGCTTATAGTTTAATATACAGAGCATTATTCTCGACAGTGGACCCTCTAGTTACAAAAAAAACTGCAGTACAATGAGTGACCACTTGATTTCACCAGATAATATATATAGTTCTATATACAGAGCATTAGGGATGGCCGCAGTGTTCGCGAGGCGGACAGTCCGCAGTAGGGAGCCGAACTGGGATCTAAAAAATTATCTTCACAGATGCCGGTAGTGAGGGTATTCTTCTGCCGGACGGATCAGCCACGCAGGGATCTAAAAAATATCTGTCCGGTGGAAGCTGGACAATACCTACAGCACATTTCGTCGGTAGATGTCAAGGGGCACAAAGCGCCGTTGGAGGTTCACAAGTGGACGTCGGACCTTTCTTAAAATCTGATCCGCCGATGTTTGGCCATTATTATGGATTTGATCGTGCAAGTGTAAAGTTTTAAAGTACTCATGACACCAGGGTCTCCAAGGGTGGATGTCCTCTGTCCACTTTCCAGGCTGAGCTCAATATTTACACATGTAACTCTGACTCCCGAGGGCAGAGAAGAGGTTCAAACGTGGGAAATCCATTACTGCGCTGCGACCGTGGTGCTGAAACCATTCAGCTGGATGTTCGTTGGAACTGTATGCTGGGTCCATAGCTGAAGTGTTGGTACTCCATAGCTGAAGTGTTGGTACTCCAGGGAGAGGTGTATGGAAGAAGAGCAGATGAGAGAAGCCCAGAACATTCTGAGGACTGCTTATTTATGTCCTCGGACAGGGGCTGGCATAAGGTCTGTTACTGGGCAGGAGTTCGGACAGGGGCTGGCATAAGGTCTGTTACTGGGCAGGAGTAACGCTTTTTTTTTTGGAGGGAAAAGTAGAAGTAAACACCCAGCCATGACTCATGGTTTTAGCAGCACGTACACAGGGGATACACACATTAATATAAGCACTTTACAGCATATATTACAGCACATATAAATATAGTTATTAAATGTTTCTCATTACAGCTATTTTTTTTTAATTCCCCCAGACTGTGGAGGAGTGGGGTGGGTGACTGTAACGGAAATAAGTACAAAAGATAAGTAGGAGCCTACTTTAAGTTTCCTCCCACTCTTGAATCTTGGCTGCACCAATGTTCAAATGCGTAAGGTGGGACACTCATGGAGTAGGCCATCATGGCAGAAATTGTCTCTTAATTGTTCTTCTGGTCATGCAGTCAGATGATCGCATGATAAAGTCTACAAGTGGCTGTGCCATCAAACATTGTGTTAGTTAGTGAACAGAAGTACCAAAATCCAAGTCATTTAGGGCTGTCCACTTTTTTATGCAGTTTATCCCCCTGGCGGTCAAATTTTTTCTGTAGACCGCTTCCAAAAGCCATGTAGTCCATTTGTAGTGCCTTCCTGCTCTACCCACCTCGTCACTATTGCTGGGGATGTAAGGACCCGAGATGCCTATGACTGTAATATGAAACAGCCACATGGAAAGGGCACCTTCCTGTCATCATCACTGCTGTTAGAAATGTGACGACCCCAGAGGGTGCGGATACAACTGGAGAGGGTAAGCTACCTGAAGTGTGGCTTGGGGTTATTAATATTGGTTATGGAAATGTACCCAGAGCTACACTTGGAACCACCAGGGACATTAATACCCCCCCATGATAGAGAAGTACTCCAAAATCCTAAAAAAAATACTTATCTGCTGTGCTGTCATCTGTGACAATTGCATATTTAATCCTCTGTAGATGCTAGTCTTCCAGGGGTAATGCACTGCAGTTATGTGTACGGCCACTAGGTAGCGCTCTTTAATTTTTTTAAAAGGTGAAAACCGTTCTGTAGGCATGTAAAAGAGATGTGATCATGTGACTGATTTGTACTTCCCGACTGATGAGAAACTCTTATAGTGATGAGGGAAACTCAGGAATATCTCATCATAGGTAAGAATTTTTTAATGTTTTATGGAGAGATCGTCCAAATAATAGCTAGTTTTTCAGCCACTGAGCCCTCAGTGTGAGAATTGAGCTTTCAGCCAGAGAGAGGCAAGAGATCTGCAGCACTCAACTGCCTATTGGCTCTCCATGCTGTTAGTTCTCTTCTCCCTCTGCTGATTGTACACGGTGACCCCACCCTACCACTGGCAGCCAATCAAAAGCATGTGGGAGGGGCAAATGGTATTGGTGCTCTTCAATTTGTTGATGAAATAGGTCTCTATATCTTCATCAGTCGACAATCTACTATTTATTTTTCTCCTTGGCTAATGAAAAATGTTGCAGCAAGGTCATTTAGTAATTGTTTTTTTAAAATTTAAATTTAAATTCATCTGTTTAATGTTTTTTTTACATACGGAAATATTCTGAAATGTTTCCTCTTTTCTTCTAAGAATATTCAAGAAATGCCATAAACTTATACCGCCAGAAGATTACTACCAGGCTTGCGTCTATGATGGCTGCCATGGGTCGGCTGTATGTAGCAGCTTGCAGCACTACGCTGAGCTCTGCTCAGATCGGGGAATCTGTATTCCGTGGAGAGAAAAAGTTCCAGAATGTCGTATGTTAAACTTCTATTCCGTTATCTGTTCAGTAAATATCGGAAGTTTATATATATTTTTTTCTGATGCAGTAATTGTTTTTCGTTTCCAGAACTTACGTGCCCGCAAAACAAAGTATACAATGCATGCGGACCGATTGTGCCAAGAACGTGCCAAACTATGTAAGAAGACGTCTATATTTTCTTAAAATCCTGTGTCTTTGTTATTTATTTGTTTTTCATGTTCATTTTGCTGAGAATGATTCAACATTCCCAAACTGGGGGGCGGGCCCCCCTGGGGGGGCATCAAGGTATTCAAGGGGGGCACGGGCCCTCATTCTTTAAATGTGTTCAATAGGGAGGGGGGGCTCGATAATGTTCCTAAACAGACAAGTTTGGGAACCACTGTCATACCCTGTTTGTATAGGCAGGGCCGTTTCTACACTTCCGTGGGCCCTATGCAAACTACTGTTGACTGGGTTGGGTGGTCATAATATAGGTGGAGCTGTGGACCAGGGGGGTGCTATTGGTGGCGCTGTCAGCCCCCTCCCTCTCTGTAGCTTGCACTGTTTAGGTCCGCATGGGGAGGGTGCCTGTAGCGGGAAGGGAGGGCACAGGATATGCGTCCCATCAGGGGGGGGCCTTATGCGCACGCATATTCTCCACAGCGGGAGAAATGGCCCTGTGTATAGGTAACTAACAGTTGCTAAGGCAGTCTTTCTCCTTCCCACTCATTTCTGAATGGTCAGCACAGTTTGTCTATCTACTCAAAGGCTAGTTTCACAAGGACGTACATCCAGGGCTACTGGGTTCCCCCTGCTGTTCAAGGACAGTTTTGGGAATATTTTTGGCCTTTTATTGCAGCGCTTTTGTTCAAAAACTGTGTAGTGGAGACCGGTGGTATTCCTGGAGTCACCAATTGTTCTTGTACGAGCCCTTGGCTGCAGGCATCTTGGAATCTAACAGGTTTTTTAGACAATGACACTTCCAGTATAAGGAACGCACAGCTCATTGTTCTAAACCGGAAGTGATGTCTGTTTCCTGCCTGTGCCTGATAAAGCACTAGAGATCGTGTGTCTCTACCCTGTCTTTAGTGAAAATAATTCTTCCTCATCCATACCAGGAGCGAAAAGGTCTGGACGGAGGAAGAGTGATAGACTTTAGAAGAAAGAAAACATTTTCACCCTGAACAGTTTGGCCATTGTAACGCTGGGCAGTGTGTACCCCCATCTTAATGGCTTCACACAATATGCGTTCCTCATATACTTCGAATAAATGTTTGTCCACTCTTCCACATAGGGTATATTTACAAGGTTTACTAGCAGTGCAGGTTATTTACAGACATTCTTCATCACCTAATGCAGGGATGGGGCATACAGCTTAAGGGACTACAGTTATGAACAAATGCCTAATTATCCTGCTGGGAGTGACCCAAGGTTGCTGCAGCTCTCACCCAGATGTGGTCTGGCCTGGAGGGGAGGCTTGATCCTGATGAAGGCCTCAACTCAGTTCTGAAGACGCACAGCGATCCACACAGGATGCAGGAACAACTGAATGGCCCAGAATGTTCTGTATAACACCGTTATATAGCATATATATATATATATATATAGTCTATTATATGCCCTATATCAGTAGCTGGGCAAAAACAGAATAGATACATTCAGAGCTGGGAGGGCTTTGGCTGGGCGTCTGGTGACTCAGCAGCAGGTTCTTGACACATTACCATAATTTGCAGACAATAACAAAATTTTTACAGATATTAATCATGTCATGACCAATGTATTTACACATTTAAGTGAATTTCCACTTCACTACACCATCACTACCCCTAGCCCACAGGGAAGTTCACTCACATGGTGAAGCTGGTTCCGGTAGTCCCTTAGGTCTGATGCTGAAGATCCATTCCCACAGGGAGATAACTGGGGAATCACAGAGCCCTGGCTCTCTTCTTCACGGGCATAGACTTCAGGACAACTCTGTGAATGTCCTTGAGTGGCCCAGCCAGAGCCCAGACTTGAATCCCAGTGAACATCTCTGGAGGTGGCTGCACCGATGCTTCCCATCCAACCTGATGGAGCTTGAGAGGTGCTGGAAAGAGGAATGGGGGGGGGGGTTGTGTGTAGAATTCTGAGGGAAAAATATGAATGTAATTAATTTTGGAATAAGGCCGTAACATAACAAAATAAGGAAAAGGTGATGCATATGCATACAGCATAACCCAGTGTGAACCAGATGGAAGTATGAGGGGTGAGGGGTGATTGTCACTTTAAATCAGCCAGAAATTTTTTTTTCATATATTTAATAACACAAATAAATGATGTTTTGTGGGGACTTTCAGGCCTGAAGAAGTTGCAAAGATGAAGAATGATAGTAATTTCATTGAAGGATGTTTTTGTCCGGAGGGTCAAATGCTCTACAGTCAAGCCAAAGATATTTGTGTACCTAGCTGCGGTAAGAAGCACTTTCATTTGTTATGATGTCATTACAAATGTGAACATTCAGCCAATGACATTACAATTTGTGATTGCATCAAAACTGCCAATTACTCAAATCGTAAGAACAATCTGGTAATTTTCAAATAGGATAGGGCTGCTTCATGCAGATCCACTGTCAGGCCATTACAGGGGGACCTCCTGGCCTGGGCCCAGGCGTCGGCATGGCGACTGGGTTCCCCATCCTACCCGCTGCCTCCTGACAGCAGCCAATGTAGGGATGGGGCATACAGCTTAAGGGACTACAGTTATGAACAAATGCCTAATTATCCTGCTGGGAGTGACCCAAGGTTGCTGCAGCTCTCACCCAGATGTGGTCTGTCCTGGAGGGGAGGCTTGATCCTGATGTAGGCCCCAACTCAGTCCAGAAGATGCACAGGATGCAGGAACAACTGAATTGCCCAGAATGTTCTGTTGAACACCACTATATAGCCTATATATATGTATATATATATATATATATATATAGCTAATTATATGCCCTAGCTAGTAGCTGGGCAAAAACAGAATAGAATTATTGAGAGCTGGGAGGGCTTTGGCTGGGCGTCTGGTGACTCAGCAGCAGGTGCTTGACACATTACCATAATTTGCAGATAATAACAAAATTAACCATGTCATGGCCAGACCAATGTATTTACACATTTAAGTGAGTTTCCACTTCACTACACCATCACTACCCCTAGCCCACAGGGAAGTGCCCCCAGGACTATCGAACCTGTGCTTACCTTAACCCAACTAACTTAACTCTAATAAATAATGTCAGAGTCACTTATTATTTCAAACTTGTATTAATATAAGTAAGTGCATTTAACAGAAAACTGGCCACAGCCTGTAAACATAAAGACATTTGCATATGGGGTCACCCAGCAGTGCCGCCACTTCTTAAGCTTGCTTCCAACCACCGTATCGGCCACTTGCCCTTAGATACTAGCATGATGGATACCTTATCTTGTCATCTCAAAGCTGAACCGGGGCAACGCCCCCAACAGTACTTCGTGACTGCCCTTAAAGTCCCGGCACGTCACAACGAGCCCCTCAATGCTCCGTTTTCCTCATGCGGCACCGCAGAGCTTCCGCCATGCTGTGACAAAAGAGAGAAACATTAGCATCAAAACCAGAAAATAAACAAAGGGGAGGGAGGGTGGGTGATGTCCCGCGCCGACAAGAGGCCCTCCTCTTCCTGCCGATCCTTTTTCTTAAGGCTGCGCCTGACGTCACCGCGCAGCCCCGCCCACCTAACTCCACTTAGCTGCAATGTGCCCTGCCGCCTAGCTGCCCTACGGCTCTGGGCACTCATTCACTCACATGGTGAAGCTGGTTCTGGTAGTCCAGATTGCTGCTGTCAGAATGTGCTGCCGAAATCTTAAGCCCCCCATACACCTTAAGATCGATCCATACAATCTCCATTAGATCTACTAATAACTGTGTAGTATAGTGGCCTTCCTGATATAATACATAATGATTAGATAGTTTAGAAAGGTCCTCATATTACATGGTTCTGGTAGAAGAAAATTTGATTGTACAGAAATTGTATGGAAAGATTGGAAAGATTGTAAGGTGTATGGGGGCCTTTAGTCCCCACCGCTACAGAGCAGGTAAGCATCCTGTGGAGCCATCAGATGGGGAGTGGCGGCTCTGGTTTTATGTGAGCACGAATCCTGCTTTAAAATATCAGCAGCTTAGGACAATAAGATATCCTTACTAGTGTTGAGCTTGAATATTCGAATTGCAAATATATACAATGAATATCTGCTTCTTGAGAATCCGCAATATGTCGCGAATATTCATAATTTCAAATGTTGCATTGGGAAGCTATGGCCATGCATTCCTTCTTCCTTGCTCCTTTGCGACCATGCCTGTAATGCCTGGTCCTCCAGGCTGCAAGATGGAGGAGCAAGATTCTTCTGGTTTTGCTCCCTCCACCAATCTGAATCCTGTGATGCCCTGGCCTCTTCTGCATCACCAGATTCAGATCTGGCTGGCTGCTGGGCACAGGTATGTATAAATACGGTACCATCCTTGAGGACAGGTCAATTGTCACAGTAATTTCATACATTGGCCACTATGATTCAAGTATGGTTAAAGCCCAACAAAACTTACCTTATGTACCCGGAAGATCATGCAAACTCGTTACAGACTAATATTTGAACCTAGGGCACTACATGGTGCTAACCCCCTGAGCCACCGCCCGTCTATCTCTACATATGGCTAGACTAGTGTAGAATGTAGGTGGACAAAGACATGTTAGAGATTTCCAACATGCATTGCCTAATTGCTGAAAACATGGTTATGGTTGGTTAGAGCTGTGAAGGTACAAAATCGAAAGAACAGTGACATATGTATTGAGTAAACCAATCATGCTGTTGTGATAAAGTAAAATGGTAGTCGGTTTCTGATTTTTTTTTCGTCTTTTCCAGGTTGTGTTGGCCCAGACAACGAGCCACGAAAGGTATGTATTTTTAAACTGTGTTCTTCATCTTTATTTTCCATTTAATATGTACATAGTGTTGTATGCTTGATCCTAGCCTAGCCAGACATTTTAGTTCCACTGGTTTAAGCCTCCTTAAGTCAATTCTAATATGTAGACCCACACACATACATTAAATAGACACAATACTCATCTGTCAAAACTTCTTCACAAAAAAAAAACTTATTTACCTTCCTCATGTTTTCATTCTTGATGCCAGCATCTTAAGTGCTGGCGAAGCCACTGTTGCCTCTCATCACTGCAGCCAACATAAGAGGCATCGCATTCCCGCCCCCCGACCTCCTACAGAGACAAGCCTCTCTGTCTCCTCTACCGGAGAGCTCTGTTATGGGGATGTCGGCTGCAGTAATGAGATGTGTCTTCGGGTAGAGAGAGATGCTTTCATCACTGCAGCCACATCTCTCATCACCTAAAGCTAGCCATACACGTGTCGGATTCCATGTCCAATCGATTCATCATCCGATCGATTCCGGCGATTCTGCCGGGAATCGCAGGTGTGATCAATCTGCCAATTAAGAGTATCTATCGCAGCATACCACCTTGTCCAACGGATTCCGGGACGGATCCGTGTCCGATTGTCCACCTCACAAATGGCAACTCCCCCTAATCCGGACAGAATCGCATGAGAAAGACCAACATGTTGGTTCTCCGTCGGATCCGATTCTGAGCCCCTGATAAATCGGACGCGAACGATCGGACCAGGTGGGCTGCATGCGATTCCGGCACGATCGTTTGGCGTGCACGCGCCCGGAATCGATCGTGCCGGAATCCGGTGCGAATCCGACACGTGTATGGGGCCTTAAGTCCCGCAGATGTGATCAATCCCCCGGTACTGGGAAGACACGACTTCCTACAGCCGCAAGGGCACTTGAGACAGGTGTCTCTTGACAAAATCGTCCTTCCTGCTGCCAGAAAAAAAAGTTTTTTTTAAATTTTTTTAATGAGGATCTCTATGCTGTGCTACAAGATGGTAGGTTCGCCTTCGTTTTCAATTTACCTCCCTAGCTTTGTGATGAGTCCAGCTTTTCCAGCACTGACTTGCCCAAAGTGAACTGGATGAGCTGAACTCCAGCATGCTCCTGTAGACTAAAAGCAGCCCGGGAAACGACCGCGTAAATTTACCTTACTGTTTGCAGTGGACGAAGTCTGAACTCTTGTTATTTTAAATAAGCACTAATGTTCATACAATTGCAAAATAATTTTCCCTTTCCTTCAATTACCAGTTTGGAGACAAGTTCAAGATAGGATGCATGGACTGTATCTGCATGGAAGGTGGCAGCGGCATCATTTGTGACAAACACTTGTGTCCCGAATCTACACCGATCAAATGTGAGCTGGAAGGGTTCTCTGCTGTCACCCAGATAAGCTCCACTGACACCTGCTGTAAAGAAACTGTTTGCAGTAAGTACTGCTTTTGATTTATATGCATAATCCGCCAGTCTTACAGGGGTTAACTGACTGCAGTATCACAAGTAACCACCGGATGCGCCAGATAATGGTTATCAATGGGGGAAAAAACATACCTCTGTAGTATTGTATACAGAATGTGATAATGTATTTACAGACTGTCCTTGGCTACCAGCTGTTTTTTTCTTCTCCATCATCCAGGAGTATAGTTGCATTTAAACCAGCAACATACCAAATATGAGTTTTGAATCTCACCACAGACCTTTAAATAGTTATGTTGTATGTAGTAACCTTGACTAACCGCACATATTTCATCATTTTGTTTCAGGGTGTAACACTAGTAAATGCACAACGAAACCTCCCAACTGCGGTCTTGGCTATGAAGCTGTGAGTAGTATTCCTGATGGATACTGTTGCCCAGTGTATACCTGTGGTAAGTTGTGACTTTCACTTAAATTTGCATACACAAGTACAGCAATGTTTCTGTTTTATATTAATAACAATCCATTTTTAAAGGATCTCTGGGCTGTGAGTAGCCTCGACTAGGGATCCTCTGGTTCCCTTGCATGAAAATAAACCCTTTTGTGAGAATTGTTCTTTGCATATTAATATTAAATTATTTTTATTTGTTATATTTATTATATATTATTTATATTTATATAGAGCCAACCTATTAGGCAACGCTTTACAGAGTACATAATCAAATCACTAACTGTATCGCAGAGGTTCTCACAATCTTATGTCCCTAGTGGCGGCTTTACAATTGGGAAGTATGGGCGGTTGCCCGGGGCGGCATCTGCCCATGCTGCCCATATGTTTAACCAGTGATAGGCAACTGAGTTGATATGGAGGGCAACAAATGCGGCCTTCTGCATCACTAAAGGGCTGCTCACAAACATCTACTCTTCCCCAAGAGACACAGGGTTGACTAAATACAAAGCTCCATAAAGTCCCAATATCTAAGGTAGTACCTTAGAAATTGAGAGTTCCGGACGTTCCTTAGACAGGAAGTACCGGATGTACATAATAAGGCTGCTGTATAAATGAAAATGAATATAGAGTATGCAAAGTAACAAACAAAACACATAAAAGCCATAGACATGAAAAGACATGATTCTATACATACATACATGGGTTATTTCATAACCCATGGAATTTTTCATTAAAAAAGATCGGTTGCTTTTTTAAAGCACCATTACCACTTTCTGCCACAAGAGGGTGCCTGGAAACCAGAAAACGTCATGTAAATGTAAAATATATTGTTACCAACATGTCCAATCACTTCTCGATCGATTAAATGTTTGCTTTCAATCACTTGTGGTTGATCCAACCAGATGGGCAGGAATCGATTCCTTTTCAATCGACTTCAGGATATAAATTTTGTGGTCGATTGAACGGAAATATCAACCCGCTTATGGCTACCCGGGGTATAGATACTTTGAAATTGGAGGATTAGACGGCCAGTGCTATTTATGTGGATGCGTTAGCATATAGAACAGAGGAAGTGAGTCGTGCGTGTCCATATAAAACCATCTCATGTGCTCTTTTGCAGTCCCCAAGAACGTCTGTGTGCACGGAAATGCAGAATACTTGGTAAGTAAGAATTAATGAAATGAATGACTGAATACTATGCTACTCATGTAAACTGGCATCTGCTGGTATCATGCAGCTCTGTTCCGGTACACATTCTGTTTATTGCAAATATCTGCACTTCAAGAATTCACAAAGATCTCGAATATAGAGCTATATCTTTGTAATCTGAAATATTCTAGATATTTTACATCGGTACCCAGAACTACCGTGTAGCGATGGCCGAATTTACTTGAACACCTGGTCGGTATGCCTGAACCCAGTTCAGATTTTGTATCCGGGATTGGGCATACTCACCTATGCTTGATGTCGAAGAGGGGGACACCATAGACCTAGAGGCGGGGAATTTGAATCTGTCCGCGAACAGGTGGACTTCTTTAAAAGTCCAATCCGCCCGTTTGCGGAGAGATCTTGCTGATCTTCGGCCATCACTATTGAATGCTCAGCAAGCGTGTCTGAAAGAAGCACACCTATATAGCCCTACGGCTAACGAGGCAGGTGTCCTCCACCCAGCACACACTTGCAGGGAGCCACCTGCTGGTGACTGTGGAACCAACCCAGGGAAGGGCAAGCAC
>CM070041.1:42078736-42099288 GCA_036250615.1 Ptychadena robeensis | reverse complement strand
CCCACCTTTAAAGTCCGCTGGGCTTGGCCGCCCCTAGGGTTTGTTCCCCCCTTCATCTTACCCCTGAATATGATTTCATCACCCAAATGTTTTTAAAATGTAGGGAAGGGTTGTGTGAACATTTAACCCCTCTCGCATTTTGCCTATATCGTGCTAGTACTCTATAGTACTCTGCTTTTAATCCCCTCCCTCCTCCACTGTACACACTGCTGGCTTCATTGATGAGGGCTGGGAAACTGTGACCCCTTCATTAACATAGAGGTCTATGGTGCTGCCTCTTTGCCGTCCCCGATGATACCAGAATCGCTGCAATTCAAAATCACCACAGGCTTATTCATTTTTAGTTCCCAGTTTATTCAGAGTTTATTTTTGCCCTCATTACACTTCTACAAAACTGCAATTACCCTTTGTTTTTTGTTTTTCCAACTTTCTGTTGCATTAGCAAAAAAAATAATCAAAGCCTAAACAAAAACCTCCCAAATATATAATAAAAAACGAAATAAAAGAAACTGAGAAGCAAGGTATGTTGTATCTTTGATGTCTGCATTGTTATGCTTCCCATTTACCACTAGATGTCCCTCCTAAACTCTAATAAATGGCTCTACTGGCTGCTGTCCCTCCATAACTCATCTATTATTATAAGCTTACTACTTAAGTGTCAATAGAGAATACATTGATTTTCCAAGATGAAATTGCCAGGATTCATCGGGCTTAAATTGTGAAAGGGAGCATGAGACATCATTGTCACACAGGAATTGGCCACCACAGAGTCCAGACCTTACCCCCATTGAGAATCTGTGTGATGTGCTGGAGAAGGCTTCGCGCAGCAGTCAGACTCTACTATAATCAATGGTGACAAATTAATGTAACACAGGATGGAAATAAATCTTGTGACATTGCAGAGGCTTATCAAACAATGCCACAGGGAATGTGTGCCATAATCAAAGCTAAAGGTGGTCCAAGGAAATATTAGAATGTGTAACCTTGTTTTGGTGGCGACTTTCATTTTGGCCAGGGAGTCTAAGTTAACTGAAGTTGACAAAAAAAAGCTCATGAATATGTTTCTATCCATGGCAAAGACAAATGGTGGACAGTAGTGATGGCTGAAGTAGTGATGGCCGAACACCGTGCAGGCAGTTCGGTGCGAACATTGAATGCTTGGTTTTCTTCTAAGTTCAAAGTCAAGTCCAAATTTTGAAAATCGGAATTTCGACTTTGTTCTTTAACCTAATTTATGCAAAACCACATGTGCTAGAGCAAAACCTTTTTATTTTCAAATGTTCCCACATCCCTTCTCTACATCTCCAGCAATTTTGGTGATGATGCCATTTTCAGAAGCTTAGCAATCAGGTCACAAAGTTAGTAAGTCGAAAAATTCGACCATCTCTAGTGTTCATCCAGCTGGACCAGGTGTGGAAAGGTCTGGCCGGAGGAAGAATTATTTTCACTAGAGACCGGGAAGAGACACCCAAACTTTAGTATTATACTGGGCACAGGCCGGAAGTGACTTACAACCGACGCCACTTCCGGGTAAGGAACAAGGAACTGTGCGTTCCATATCCCGGAAGTGACGTTGCGGCGTCATTTCCGGTATAGTACCGATTCAAATTTCCTGCCAGAAGGCGGGGAATTTGAAGTTCTCTGCGAACAGGCCGACATCAGACCACGGCTGATGTTTGGCCATCACTAGTGGACAGCAATACAAGCTGACAGTCTATCAAAGACTTTAGAAGAGGAAACACTTAATGCATGAATTGATCGGCCATTGTGCCAACCTCTTCTTCATGAGAGCTCACATGGCATGAGGAAAAGAAGGGCTGTGGTGACAGTTAGCGGTAATTGATTGATATGAATGAATCAGATTTTATATTGAAAATGCCAAAGTGATTAATCACAGGAAAGTGAAATATAGTTTACCATCAGTGACTAGGCACTTACGGGGCGAAAAAGACTCATCTGTGTGTTTAAATATTTATTGTTTGTAACCATAGAGTATATCAATTGTCATCTCAGCAATCCAGCTGGACTTGCAGACGTGCAGATGACACCACACTTATCTGTAGGAGTATACTCGTCATTTTGCTGCATTCACATAACACCTGTCAAAAAGGGTAGGTATAGACTGAGTAGGGTTTTTTTTTTCTCTAATAGATGTAAATGTATCCAGGTTTCCCATCCCACAAAGCATAAGTAGATAAACAGAAAATGATACCATCCAAATCAGGGACTTTAAAGTGGTCCCCCGGATAAATGATCCCCCCCAAAAACCAAATGATTTAAAATAGTCTACATTTTATTATCATTATCATTATTCGTCACAGGTGTTAACACACAGCCAGCAATAAAGTGCCAACATGGTTCGCCCTAAATAGCAGAGCTTCTTCAGGGCAGGAGAAGGAAGGGTATCACAATTCAAGTTGAGTCACATGATCCAACGGAATGGGCAAGGACAACAGTGGGTAAATAAGTGAGCCCCCAACAATCCAGGGGAAAGGGGGGAGCGGACCCCAAAAGGAGAAACCCACAATCTTGCCACCACCAAGGGGTAGTACTGGTAAAAACAAACTAAGAAATATAATAGATAGTTGCGCACAATCGTCAGCAGCGATTACACAGGTACAGTGATGTCAGTGGCCAGAAGGGCCCTCAGTGGGTGTATGGGGCCTGAGCAAGGATTGCAGAGTAAAACAGGGTCAGTATGAGGGATGGTAGGAAAAAGAGCTTCCGCTCAAAACGTCTCCCATTGTTGAGCCCTCTAGCATCTGTAAGCAGGAAGTGATCTCATCCCCAACCAGGAAGTGAGGTCATCCTGGAAAGCACACGGCCCTGAGAGATCCATCTTTGTTTACTTTATTTTATTCCATTCCATATTATTTAACCATTTACAGCACTTTACTTTGTTGTACTAGGTTGTGTGCCTCGTGTCCTTGTTCCTATTGGTAAAAACAAAGGCTCTCTTTAAAATGTGGGAAGCTGAAAAGCATCCTCAACATTGTTCAATTAGGTCCCATACTATGTGGATGGATCTTGAAAGTATCCTAGGCAAAAGAAGCCTACGGTCAGAAGGACTTCCAACCAAGTTGTCAAACAGCCTCTACACCATGGAATCTGACCAACACCTAGTGCCACTTAGGTCTTTTAAGATTTTGGGGTTATGCATTCCACCTTCGCTTCATTCTAACCCAGTTACATTCAGTCCCTATAGTGCTTTTCCATATAGGAAATAAGTTAATGCAGACTCAGCACCTCCTAAGCTGAGGTCAAAGGATATAAATATGCTACTTCAAAATGTATTGTATAAATCTGCGTAATTACGTCAATTTAATTAAAACGTTCCTCAAGAAATAAATAAATAAAAATACTCAGATCAAATCTTGCCTTTCCATTGTCTTGTAAGTGTGAAGGTTGAATTGGAGAACCTTAAAGCAGACTTGTCACAAACCCCACCAGCAATCCGTATCCCTGACACTTCTTCACAGTCGCAGTCCCGGTCCTAGCCACTGGGAGCCCTCGGTCTGCCTTCCTCACTGTAAACACGCCAAAATAGAAACCGATTGGTTGGAGGGGATGTGAATGCAATACACTATACAATCTCCATGCAATCTCGGTGATTGTATACGTATATACTGTATCTCGGTATCACTGCCACCAGTCTGGAAAATGAGCCAGACGTCTCCTAAGTAAACTATCCCTGTGGGAGAAAAAGTTAATTCAAAATAACCTATCTAGAAATAACAATATCTATCACTAGGTAGCGTCTCTCCAGTTGCTTCGATTCTTTGTGGGTCATTCAGAACAGGTACAGACTGAAATGATTAAGATCATTTATTTTAAGAGATAAAATCATGCAAAAATATTAAAGAAAAATGTAACAAAAACTAACAAAGGAACAGAGATTTTCGATAGTAAAAATAAATGGGGTAAAACAGGAAAAAGAGAACTTGTCTGAGGAGCAAGAGTTTACCAGAGGAGAAGTGTCCTTAGAAATGAGTCCAAATATTGTAATCCAGCGGTCCAATTCTGGAGTTGGAATGACGGGTGTCAGAACACGAAGACGGCAGTTCGAGGTCAGCGAAAGTTGGGCAGAAGAAAACGGTTTTAGGACAATCCAGGACAAGTTTAAGACAAAGACTTAGGACTTAAGACTTAAGACAATCACTGAGTAGATGGAGGATGCTTTTAACCCCTTCTTCCTCCATGGGAGGAGTTGACACCAGAGCTGACAAACCTCTCACCTCGTTAGTCAGACAGCCCCCTCATTAGACAGGACAGCCATGTACATATGAATATGTATAACTTGCCAGAGGAACATGTGACCATGATATGGGGGACATGTTCTTTCCCAGCATGCTTTCCTAAATTCATAGAGACCAAACATGAATAGTTTATTCTTTGCTATGATGCTATGCTAACCTTGAGATCTCAGTTTTGGAATGCCATACACACTCCATCTTTGTTTCCAAATATACAATTTCCTATGGAGAGTCACCTCTGTGATTTACCAGTATTTCCCATGTATGGAAATATGGTTTTATTGGCAATCTCTCCAATCATTGATCCAAGGGGTGAATAAATGCTCAGATTTCGCTGTTCCCTGTATGAACTCACTCATTCACCCCCTCCCTCTTCTTCAGAATACCAGATACTACATGGTTTATTGAGGGGCAATAAAGTGGGTTATCTCAATGCTCAGAAGTACGGATCTCTGAGCATTTACAACCCCCTAGATGTTTACACAAGTGGGCACAAACAGGCATGGTGGACATTCCATGGTTTCTTAGAGAATTGGTTTTTGGAATTAACTGTAAAGGGTCTGGTGGAAATGTAATTGTGGCTTAGGTTAAGATACATATGGCGATTACAACGATTATTCGTCACAAGACTTACCACCATAAATTTCATTGATGCCACTAGAAGAGCCGATAATTAGGAGGAATGCATAAAACGATAACTTACCTGTAAGGAGTATATTAACAAGATCCCTTCCAGACCCTCCTCTCTCCCTGGCTCTGATGACGGCCGTTGCAGCTCCCCCTCCCCGCCCCAGAACTCATTATAAAGATAGACGGGTTAATCTGTAATCTCTTCATTAAAACGAATGAGAACATTTTTCTCATTGAAAACTCTCATAAAACCTTACCCAGTGGCCACTTGCGATATTACACTTTGAGTTAAGCCCGGAAAATAAAGATTATTTTTGATCAGTGATAAGATCATATTGCGCAATAAAATATTAATCGCCAGTCCAACATCAATCGTCTGTACCACCACACAGTGTTTTAGATTCACAGACGATAATTTTTTTTAACCACTTTCTGCCCCTAAAGGGCGCCTGGAAACCAAAAAAACCTGACTGAAAGTTACCAGCATGTCCACTCACGGCTCGATCGATTTAATGTTCAATTTTTATCACGTGTGGTCAATCAAACCAAGTGGGCAGAAATCCATTCCCGTTTGATCAACTTAAAATATAGATTTTGTGGTCAATCAAACAAAAATGTTGACCTTTTATGGCTTTCCTTAAGTTTCCCCAAACCCTCGATGAAATTCTTCTTCTCAGTTCTTTATTCTGGCTTTTCAAATCACACACTCTTCTGATGGTTGGTGTCTAGGAGAAAGGCACAGTGAATCAGAGGAAGTTAGTGAAGCTAGTAGTTCTCTACCCATCACCAGTCTATATCAATAGTTATTCAATCATAACCTCAAAAAGGTGGTGAAGCTAATAGATGGAGTAAAGGTCTTAAGCTGGCCATACACCTTTAGATCACTCTATCAGATATCCTTTAGATCTCCCAAAAACGACTGAACGCAGGTAGACTTGATGGTTTAGAAAGTCCCTCATATTACATGGTTTAGGTAAAAGAAAAGGAGATCTAAAGGAAATCTGACAGAGAAATCTAAAGGTGTATGGGGACCATAACTTACATTGCATGTAAGCTACAGCCCAGGCCACGGCAATGCCCATAACAAAGATCCCACTACCAGACACACGTTTTCAGAAGAACCAGAAGAAATGTAGGAATTTTCTGGATTCCGTCTCATGTACTGCCAATTCTGGGACACCACTAGAGATGGTAAAATTTTTCTACTCGCTGACTTTGTGAGCTGATTGCAAAGCCTCTGAAATTAGTATCATCACCACAATTGCTGGAGATGTAGAGAAGGGATGTGGAAACAGTTGGAAAAAAGTTTTGCTCTAGCACATGTCGTTTTTGCATAAATTAAGTTCAAATTCAAAGTCGAAATTCCGATTTTTGAAATTTTGACTTGACTGTGAGCTTAAGTTGTGAAAAAACTATTTATGTTAAAGCAACACTTTCTTTTTTGTAGCATACCCCCAACCCTTCTCTACATCTCCAGCATGTTTGGTGATGATACCATGTTCAGGGGCTTTGCAATTAACTTGAAATCGTTGGAATGGTAAAATTTTTGAAAAAAAATGTGACCATCTCTAGATACCACTTAGGCCTCGAAGATGAGTATCCTATGCAACAGTTTTTTGTTTTTTTTTGTAGACATAGCTGGGTTTTATCTGCAGAAGGCACATTATCGATCTAAGGACAGAAGCCAAAGTAAAGGTATGTGCAGTTTCCACTCACTGGAGATTTCCTCCTAGTAGTGTTGGGACTACCTTCTCCAACAATTTTGGTGATGATATCATATTCAGTAGCTTTGAAATTAATTCAAAAGTCATCTGGTCGAAATAAAAAAAATGAATTCAACCATCTCTACTGAAAACAGTTCTCTGGTGGTTTGCCTGAATCCAGCTCGAGGTAAGTTTGTTTAGAAAACAGACTGATCCTGAGTTTCACTCGAGCATACTTACCTATCCTCGTTGAGCCTTAGTCAAATCTAAATCTTGGGGGACACGTCAATTCCTCCTTTAACGCCATCGGTGGTGCCAAGAAGCAGGGGGGGGGGGGCAGTGCCATTGACCTCCATGTTAAGGAGGCAGTGTCGGTTTCTCAACCCACAGCGAAGAGGCGGGGGGGGGGGCAGCACCATAGACCTCCATGTTAAGGAGACACGTCAATTGCTTCTTCAGCGCCATCAGTGACGCCAAGAAGCGGGGTCAGTTTCCCAACCCACGGAGAAGAGGCCATGTTAAGGAGGCACAATCGGTTTCCAGTCCCACATGTGTAGAGGGAAGGAGGAATTGTGTACTGAGAACTTGATTGCCCACACCGCGTCATTGAAATGGGGTGGTTCGGGGGCGTACCCCCAAGGAGGTTTAAATGTTTCTTGTTTTCGTACCCCTCTAAACTAAAACTGATTCAGCCTTTACCTAAACTCTTTATTAACGTCAGTAACCAACACCTTGAGCATGAAATACTGCCAAACCTAATATTGGTCTGAGATTATCATTGCAAGGGTCACTGCAATCTTCTAAAGGGCCAGAAAACATCTACACCCTTTGGGCCTGGTCTTAAACCATCTGATAAGTGATCTGTTTACAAGTGATTTTTTTAGTTTTAAAGAAGGTCGTACTTCATTCCGAAGTACTCGAACATCCAATCATTCTTGCGCTTCGTTGTTTTAGGTTGTGTGATACAACTTCACACAAAGAGTCGGCAGCAGTAGCATGGAAAAATCAACATGGGCTGTAGTACTGTTGGACTAGGATTGTGTGTTTATCTGTGTGTATTTATCAGTCTTCCTTTATTGCAAATATTCTTAAGCTGGTTTAATTGTTTTGTGGCAAGGACTGGAAGAAGTGATTGATCTATTTGTAAGACTTTAGAATAACCCTGAGAACTGTTCCTCTCCTTGTCTTTACATTAGACTACAATAAATGGAGACATGGACCATAAGGAAAAGTTTTATACATAATATCATCAGTAAAAGGTGTTTTTAAAGACACCCAACAACATTGTATTAACCATTGTCATTATTCCCAGGGGGATCTTGAGGGCTGCTGCCTAAAAAAAAACCCTGGAACACAGTTTGTGGAGAACAGGCCCCCTACATTATCTTAGGGCCTCCTGCATATTGAGGTATTGCTGTGGGTCTATTCTGGCTGGGGGGGGGGGGGGGGGGTGGTGCAATGATATTGTGCCCCATTCCCTGGTGGGTGTAGTATGCTATGGGGCTTGGTATGGCCTGGAAGGTCCACACTTAATCATTAGCCCCATTACCATACCTAGTAGGGTCTCAAACCTGCCAGGTCCTATGCCAAGAAGGTTTTCCCAAATATTTTTATTTAACACATATGTAATTAGATACCAGTGGCCAGTCTATTTAGGATGCTCCAGCAAATTCACTTGGCCTGATAAGGGGTGCCAACACATAAGTGTGGCCCGCTCCTGTTAATACTAGACTCTGGGGCAGACCTGGCCGACCAGGGACAGGGAAGTGATGATCCCCCGAGTGGCAATCATCAATAAGACCTTCACCCACTGACCTTACTAAACACATAGGGCAGATTTTGCAAAGTAGGCCCCTCTCCTAAGCCATATCAAGCCAGAATGCCATAGCTCAATGAGGATGACATTGAGGGGGGTCATCCTCACAACCTGCTTGCGTTTGTGGGTGGGAGGGGTAAACGAGAATCCTCACCCCCCAAGTCTATGAAATGAGTACAGAGGTCCTCTGAAATACACAGTACTAATGCCACAAAAATATCTCCCCTGGGAAAAATCCGCAGGGCCATGCTATAGTTCAAAAGGTCTATACACAATTAACTAAATCAATATTCCATAGACAATATAGATCGATCTTAATTATAGTTTAGCATGCAGTATAGTGCACTTTTTGACTCGTGGGCCACATTGCATTCCAAAAGTAAAATTTTAACTCTAAAATACACAAAAGTGATGGCCGAACTTCGGCCAGGTCCATACGCCTGTTCGCGAGGAGATTCAAATTCCCCACCTGTTTGCCCGGTCTCTGGTGAAAAAATTCTTCCATTGGCTGGATCATTCTGCTCCTGATCCGACCAGTGGTAGATTAAAAACCTTCTTCCCGACGGTGAACGGGGCGGGTTGAACACCTGTACTGTTCGTCAGGGGAAGAAAAACATGAACTGTCCGCCTTGCGCCTCAACCATTGCCCTCTGGACCTAGGTGAAAAAAAAAAAAGAGAACCAACATATCGCTGGCACCTTCTAACCTGTGAAATGACAGCAAATAATATATTTACCTGAAATAAAACAATAATCACTGTTTTTGCACAAATTTGTGTTTTTATAAACTCTTTGTAGAGTAGAATGCAAAAAGATTTCATAGGAAGCCATTTCAATTTATTGTCCTTATTGCTCTGTTAGAGAATCCTAAGAAACCAATGGATGTTGTACTTTACCCTATTCCCATGAGTTCCTCACCCTGTTATCATTGATACTTGTTTCCTTTGCTTATTATGTAATAACAGCTCTTGTTTTGGTAATGCTGGACTTTCCACTTAACGTATACTCAGACAACTTTTGTGTTTGCCAGGTTTTCCATTGCGCTGACAGATTAACAATAAAGGGAAAGATGGGGACTTAGACATTTGCACACAATGGCATGATGCACACATCACTGTAAGATCAACAAACTATTCCGATGCGTAGGGTGTCAACGTGCTTACAAAATATTTCTTGAATACGATATTGAATGAATTATAAATGCCAGAATTATTCAAGTTAACTTTAAAACACTTGGAGTGGAATCATAATAATATTGTATTTATTCATAAACCCTCCCTAATTACATCAAAACTTATCATATTTTTCGGACTATAAGACGCACCGGACCCAGTTTTTAGGGCAGGAAAACCGAAAAAAAAAGATTATGTGGTTCAACCTTTCAAGGAGCTATATCAGATTTAATGTTTGCAGATGGTTGCCAATTCATGGACCCTTCTGAAACAAGTTGGCGTCTTCCCACAAGGTTGTTTAACCTCCCTAGCGCACTTCTGAGATCCAGATTTCTGTACCAAAAGCTCACCATAGACTTCATTTCCTGAAAATCCTGAATATAATAATGTTTGAAACACACAATTACAGTATGTAAAAAAATATGTTTAAAAAAAATACATAAAGGTATTATTTGATGATGAATGGTAAAATCTCTAAAATACTTCCTTTGTATGAAAGATTTCAAAACCGTATGTATTTATATTTGTTTATTGTTTATAATAATATTTGTATGAATTTTTTTATTGTATTGGATACAGTTATCACTCTATCTAGTACAATTCCCTTTGGTACCCTCTCTCCCCTGGTGTGATGGACCTGGTGACACGACACCAGGGGAGAGAGGGTTAACTTCAAAGGGGCAAACCTGGGGAATCTCATTTTCCATAGAAAACTGTTTTGTGCGATTCACTTTTAAATTTCCCGCTGCCGTCCCCATGTCATGTCATTACATCACTCCATGGGGATGGGTGGGTTTATTAGACATGGGGCCCTATAGCGATTCCTGGTCATAGTTGCTGGAGATTGACCGGCATGCAAGCTCACGTCAAACGCTTGGTGGTTGATCGCTCACAACTACAGAGGTGCCCACCTTGGCGGATTGTTATGAAAAGTTACAATGCCGAGTCCACATTCAAAGTATCTGACTGCAATCTGATAGGAATCCCTGCATTAGTGGGATGTCTTCTGCAGATGACTCATCACAGCGTTGTGACGTCACCACGCTGTAATGATTCGCCTGTAAGATAGCCGGGAATCAAGGTGTCTATGGCCGGCTTAAGACAAGTTGGTTTATTGCATCGATGTTGAAGGTCTGATGGGTCAATTTAAAATCTAATTTCATTGAGAGCAATGACGTCTTTTTATAGATTCTTCAAGAAGAAGTCTTAAAGCTGTTTTACTCCACAATGGTGTGTTTACGCTTCCATATCTGTAAGTCATCCGTACACATAAAGAAACCTATGAGAACTTGGAATTGGTTCTTTGTCAACTTAAATATTAAGACCATGATTGGCAAGTGTGTGGGGACTTGATGATCTTGTGCATGCTGCTCGGGCAACAAGCTGGGTATACCACATACCTTTGTTTTCTATGTCTATGGGACTGTCAAGACCAACAAAATAACTGGACCAAGATAAGTTGGCAGCCAAGGGTGTTAGCAGTCTGTGAAAAAAAGTCCTCCAAGAAACTTTGGTACCTTCCCATAAAGTTGATGAATTGATGAAGCAATTCGTAAAATCATTTCCGAGAGATGGAGAATGCTTCAAATACTTGTTCACCAAGTTTCCAGGCCTGTGGGAGGCAAAATTGAAGGAAGGTGTGTTCTTCGGATCAGACATTAGAAGGCTTACCATATAGTTAATCAAGAGTTTGTCAATACCCTGATGGATCCTCAAAAAGAAGGGTGGCTTGCAAGAAGTTGTACAGAATTTTTTAGGCAATAACAAAGATCCTCACTACAAACAGATTGTTGGACGAATGCTGAAAGCTTTAGGTTGCCTGATGAGTTTACAAGTGCTTTTCCTCCAGTCCCACCTTGACTACTTTCCTGACAATTTGGGAGCTGTGAGTGAGGAACAAGGTGACGGATTCCACCAAGACATTAAAGAGATGAAAAGGAGATACCAGGGAAAATAGAGCATTAAAATGATGCCAGGCTACTGTTAGATGCCATAGAGAGACATTCCAAATGCTACTCACAAGCGTAAATTCACCAAGAGGAGCCTCACAGCGGAAAAGAATCGAGTGTAGTGTGTAGGTGAGCTCATTTCAGTTCAAAAAAGGATTTTTATAAAAAAATTGTAATAAATTTATAATATAATAATAATGTAATAAATTTCCATTTCCATGTCCATTTATTTTGCGGTATTGCCTTATTTAACATAGTTACTAGAGATGGTCGAATTTTTTTTCAAAAATTCGACCATTTCACCAATTTCGAGTTAATTGCAAAGCCCCTGAACATTGTATCATCACTAAACTTGCTGGAGATGTAGAGAAGGGTTGGGGGTACACTCCAAAAAAGAAAGTATGTCTCTAATACAAATAGTTTTTGCACAAATTAAGTTCAAAGTCAAGTAGAAATTTCGAAAATCGGAAATTCGACTTTAACTTTGAACTTAATTTATGCAAAAAGTCCATGTGCTAGAGCAACACTTCTTTTTTTCAAATGTTCCCCCAACCCTTCTCTACATCTCCAGCAAGTATGGTGATGATACTATGTTCAGGGGCTTTGCAATCAGCTCACAAACATAGCAAGTCGAAAAATTCGACCATCTCTAATAGTTACCTAAATTGTTAGAAAACCTGATGTCCACTGAAAAAATGGAGGCCATTTTCATATTCAGCGCACCAAAAAAACATAAAGATTACATGGAATGACCAAAACAGTTCACAATGTTTTATTTTTTTTGCAGACCTGTGTTATGCAATGGGAGGCTCTTGTCTAGTTATATCAGTTAGGCAGGGAACACACGGCTCGATATAGGAGCTGTTCCAGGTTTCCTGCAGCAGCGCTCAATATCGGAGGAGCTGGAGACCCCGCTCCATGCAAAGCAATAGACATCTACTGTGGTTTATGGTCATGTCCGATATCCCTGTTTTCGACAACTACGTAGTGCCGGGTTCTCTGCGATTGAACACAGGTAGACTTGATTGTTTAGAAAGTCCCTCATATTACATGGTTTTGGTAAAAGAAAAGGAAATCTGACAGAGAGTGTATGGGGGCCCTTACATATGGGCCAGATAGATGTGAGCGTGCACGGCGCTCGAAATGGCCATCGATCTGGCCCATATCTACACATGTGTTCCCAACTTAAGTCAACGAAATTCCATGTAGAGTTTCCATCTACTTCCATCAATTTTCTTCATGAGAAATAATCTTAAGTAAACTTTACTGTTACATGTAATATGTGCTTTGCTTTGTTTACTAACATAAAATATTCAGACTCTTCACTTTCTTACCCGGAAGAAGACATGAATAAACCAAGACACAACATTTTAGAGATTAGTGTCATGTGTTTATTAGAAAATAAATCATCATCATTTTACCATAAGGATTATCAGCCTTTCGCTGTGTTGAAATATTGAGCAGAGAATATCTGTGGTCGTTAGAAAGATAAAAGAATGATAATGTTTTGACAAGTGATCCGGAGTTCCGGACCAAGGTTAGTGTCTTTTTAAAGCTGAGTAAACTGAAGCATTCAAAAGTGGTGAGTTATTGTCTGTAGGTCCGAAACTTGGTCATGAAAGTAGAAGACATAGCAATAGTAAAGTCGACTATAGACGTCTCGATCCATGGCCGTCTTGTAGCAGACTCATTAACACCCCCAGCCAGGGCACCGTGGCGTAGGGGTGCATGACGGGGGTGGGATGGAGAAGGACCCGGACCGAAAGAGCTGGACCGGAGCCGCACAGACTTTAAACACGGTGGCGGAAGAGGAGGATTAAAAGTGAACGGAGTCAATGGCTGGCAAGTACCCACCGGGCTGGAGTGGTTAAGGCTGGTGGGTGATATTGGTGTTTAGGTTTAACGATCTGGGCGGACACTTTCCGGGGGACCGCTTTTCGTTTGCACTTGTTGTTGTTATTTAATAAAGCTGTGGCCAGTTTTACCCACAATTTAATCGGATTCCGGTGTCCTTGTCTTACTAAAGGGGAAGTGGGACTGGCAGCTTGGGTAAGGTAGCACTGGATACAGGTGTAATGTTTTGCCTCCACAGCTCATCCGTGCCCAGGTAATTTCAGCGTGGTGACGTTACCACGATGTGATGAGTCGGCTACAGAACTGATGGGAATCCTGTGAGCGCCACCAACACAAGTATTCCCGGCAGATTGTAGCCAATTACTTTGGAGAGGGGGGAGACTCCTCATCCACAGTAAGTGACTACAACAGGATCGGCCACAAAAAGTACCGACACTGCAAGGTGGGCACCCCTGTAGTTGCGAGTGACCAACCACCATGCATTAGGCGAGAGCGTGCGTGACACCCATAAAAGATAAAGTGTAGACTTTGCTGAGTACCATTCATTCTGGTATGGAAAATAAAAGGCGATTACCGTGTAACTGCTTATTTTCAATTCAATGGAAAATCGATTCTTGTGTGAGGGGCTTTAGCAGAAGATCTGCCCCCAGACCCGCGCTGGATGGGTAGATTATGTGTGTCTGACCCGGTTGAGCAGGACAGAAATCTGCTCAGTTAGGCTGGATGCTCTGTCAGCTCAGCCCAGAGTTTTTCATGCCAGCTTCAGCTGCACCTGCAAAGAACCTGAAAATGTTGGGCAACATGGACCCAAAGTAAATTAAATTTTAGTTAATAAAAAAAGGCATGTTATTTAAATTCCAGATGGAAACCTCTTAATTTATGCTTATGGTCACCGATCACATAATTGACAAGGAACCAACCAACACATCTAGAGATGATTTGGGTACAAAAATACAAAGCCTCTGAACAGGGAGGTTTCTAGCCCTTTGGGGGTCTTAATTCTTGCTATTGGCAAACTTGACGACCAGGGTGGTTTAGTGCTATTGGAGAAGAAGGCGCCGCTGCTCATACCTCTTTTTCTCCTTCTCCTTCCCCCTCCACATACACTGCCACCACTCCCTCATCTTAATCACCCCCCCCCCCCCCCCCCCCCCCCCCCCCCGCAGCAGCTTGCGCTGTTCAGATCAGGGAGGGATGGCAGACATGTTGAGGTGGGTGTCTGACATGTGTCCGAGGGAGGGCGCCTGGGACCAGCTGGGACCGTTTAGGGTCCCCAGGCCCCTATGCATACTCCACATAGCGTGAGGAACGGCCCTGCCTCTGAACATGGTATTATCATTAAAAGTTGCTGGAGATATAGAGAAGGGCTGTGGGAACATTGTAAAGCACATTCTTAAAAATGATGAATTAAAAGAATGCAGATGTTTATAACTGACTGATTCCCTTTACAAATTAAATCACACATCTTTTTCCCAATTCTCATCTGGCTACTGCATTAAAAATCTAAAGAAGAATTAACACTTATATGCAACTGTCGGAAGTCTACACAATGGTTGATTATTATATATCTTAAAATTAATTAAGTTATAGGTGTATCAGAAATGTTGGCAAATATTCTTATCTTTAGCGATTAGTAACATGAAATTGTCAATGATAATAATATAAAGACCTTGTGTATTTTCCTGTGTGCTAAGCCACAATCATATATTTATTTACTAGATTTTATCCATAACACTTATCATCTGGGCAAGTCCCACAAATGGAAATACTCAAACAGATTTAAAGAATTGATGTCTACATTAAGTTAGTGTTCAGACTTCGACATAACATTTTTCTTACAAAATAATAAAATATTAAATATAAAACATGGGCCAGATTTGAGGAGACCAGACCAATATATCTACATGAGGTTGTGGATAAATCATTAGAACTTCAATTAGATCCCCTATAGCAATAGTCATTGGCATCTGGGCCGATTCAGCAAAAGAAATCTTCTTAGGTCATGTAATCATGTTGGAATTGGTTCAGGGAAACGTTCCAGTTCATTTCAAACAGTATATTATAGAGAGGGGACGAGGGATCTTTGTAGTGTAAGGAAAGCTTATATTTTAATTGTTTACATAGAGCTCAGGGTTTATTCCCCCATCACACCCACAACAACATACTCAAAGTGGAGAGATCCCTGTACTGTGTGTATAATAAATATGGAGAGATCCCTGTACTGTGTACATATTAAATATGGAGAGATCCCTGTACTGTGTCCATAATAAATATGGAGAGATCCCTATACTGTGCCCAAAATAAATATGGAGAGATCCCTTACTGTATCCATATTAAATATGGAGAGATTATTATACTGTGACCATAATAAATATGGAGAGATCCCTTTATTGTGTCCATAATAAATATGGAGAGATCCCTTTATTGTGTCCATAATAAATATGGAGAGATCCCTATACTGTGTCCAAAAGAAAAATTGAGAAATCCCTGTACTGTATCCATAATAAATATGGACAGATTCCTGCACTGTGTCCATAATAAATATGGAGAGATCCCTGTACTTTGTCCATAATAAATATGGAGAGATCCCTGTACTGTGTCCATAATAAATATGTAGAGGTCCCTATACTGTGTCCAAAATAAATATGGAGAGATCCCTGTACCATGTCCATAATAAATATGGAGAGATCCCTGTACTGTGTACATAATAAATATGGAGAGATCTCTGTACTGTGTTCATAATAAATATGGAGAGATCCCTGTACTCTGTCCATAATAAATATGGAGAGATTCCTGTACTGTGTCCGAAATAAATATGGAGAGATCCCTGTACTGTATCCATAATAAATATGGAGAGATTCCTGTATTGTGTCCGTAATAAATATGGAATGATCCCTGTACTGTTTCCATAATAAATATGGAGAGAACCTTGTACTGTGTTCATAATAAATGTGGAGAGATCCTTGTACTGTGTCCATAATAAATATGGAATGATCCCTCTACTGTTTCCATAATAATTATGGAGAGATCTCTGTACTGTCTCCATAATTAATATGAAGTGATCCCTGTACTGTATCGATAATAATTATGGAGAGATCCCTGTACTGTCGCCATAATTAATATGAAGAGATCCCTGTACTGTATCGATAATAATTATGGAAAGATCCCTGTACTGTGTCTATAATAAATATGGAGAGATCCCTGTACTGTCGCCATAATTAATATGAAGAGATCCCTGTACTGTATCCATAATAAATATGGAGAGATTCCTGTACTGTGTCTATAATAAATATGGAGAGATCCCTGTACTGTTCTGGGAGTGAGTCGTACCCTGGGACCGCACAGGTGCTACCCACACCCAGTATTGCAGGCCCTACGTCCATCAGGGTCTCCATCAGCAGCTATGCTTCTGGCTTCAAACTCCTCTTCTCCTCCTCTACCACCTCCTCCTCCACTTCCACCTCAAACACCAGTACTCACTAGCTGGAAGCAGTGTAGCACTGCTGTGGGGAAGCACCAACAGGCCGTGCTGAAGCTGATCTGCTTGGAGGACAAATGGCACACCGCAGCAGACCTGTGACAGGGTATAAGGGACTAGACCAAGCTGTGGCTCTTTCCACTCAAACTCCAACCAGGTATGGTTGTGGCTGACAATGGCTGTAACTGGGTGGCAGCTTTGGAGCTCGGCAACCTGACCGACATTCCCTGCCTAGCCCATAGTTGTTCAACGGTTTCTAAAAACATACCCCAATTGAAACGACTACTAGTGAAGGTGCGTCGCTTGTGCGCCCATTTCCAAAAGTCGTCCACAGCTTCAGCCATTCTGTCAACCCTGCAGCAGCGCTTGCGTCTTCAAGCTCACTGACTGTTGTGCGACCTGAGCATGCGCTGGAACTCTACGTTCTACATGTTGCCCAGGCTTTGTGAGCAGCAGAGGGCAATTGTGGAATACCAGCTGCCACATGGTCATCACCTTCATAGTCAACTGCCACAATTTGCAAGCGAGGAGTGGGCACTGATGTCAGATGTATGTGAAATCTTACACTTTTTTTGAAGAATTCACAAAGATGGTTAGTGGTGATAACGCTATCATCAGTGTAACCATCCCACTGCTGTGTCTACTGAAACAATCACTGTTCACAGTTCAGAAAGACGCCTTGAATTTAGCAGAGGAGGAGATGACACAGGGTGAAAGCGATACCACCCACAGTTTGGCTTCAGAGCTGCACTTGGAGCATGAAGAAGAGGAGGAGCTGCTTGGGACTGTTGACTCTCTTACAGAGGCTAGTAGTACTCATGTAACTTTAATTAACAGAAGGAGGAGATGGAGAGTCATCCAGATGACTTTAAAATCTTGCCTGTTGGGCCTCACATGGCTGAGTTTATGTTGTTAGGCTGCCATTCCCGTGACCCTCACGTTGTACGTATTTTAAATAATACAGATTACTGGGTGTTCATGCCATCCATTCCTTGAGAGCGTTAGCTCACTGGCAGTCATGCCATCCAATGTTTGAGAGCATTAGCTCACTGGCAGCCATGCCATCCATTCTTTGAGAGCATTAGCTCACTGGTAGCCATGCCATCCATTCTTTGAGAGCGTTTGCTCTCCGGAAGACTATGTCAATCAATGTTTGAGAGCATCAGCTCAACGACAGACCATGCCAATCAATGTTTGAGAGCCTCAGTTCTCCTGCATTCACTGGCATGTAATGTTTTAGAGCGTCAGCTCAACATCTGGCATTGGCGTATGATGTTTTAGAGCATCAGCTCAACCTCTGGCACTCCCCTATGATATTCTAGAGCACAACTCAACAGTATGCACTGGTATGCAATGTTTTAGAGTGTCAGCTCAACCTCTGGCATTGTCGTATGGTGTTTTACAGCGTCAGCTCAACCTCTGCCACTGGTATATGATGTTTTATAGCGTCAGCTCAGCATTACTGGCATATAATGATTTTGAGCATATTTTTTCCTTTAACATGTATTTTTTGAGGGATTTTGGGCATGTTTTTGTCAGGGTGTAAAAGTGGCATACAGCTGGGAGAAAATGGCTCTCAACACGGACTTGTGATTCCAAGATGCATGTATACACGGTCCCCATGCAGTTTCCAGTGACTTTTTTTTTTTTTTTCATTTCAAGTATATTTATTGGATTTTTCTTAATATACACATGTACACAATTCATCATATTTCATCACATCATGGGGAGTAAATACCATATAGGAGAACTTCTCCTTATTTTTTTCATTCCAGTCTCCCCTTCTTATCTATTTAAAAAAAAAAAAAATAGGAATAAAGAAACAACCATTCATACTCTTTCGTCCTCCCATTCATGTCTCCTTTCATACGTCAATGTCTTGTTTTTTAGCCCTCTGATTCCATATATATGTCCCAGTAATTCCATATTTCATAGAAATTTTTTATATTATCCTTTATGCATGCTGTGAGGTATTCCATTGTTCTGATTTCCGACATTCTCTCATATACCTCTTTTACTGTAGGTGGGTGTATGGACTTCCACCTGTATGAGACCGCACTTCTGGCCGCCGTTAGTATGTATTGCGACAAACGTCTTTGTTTTTTATTTAGTGTGATATCGTGGCTCCTAAGATGTGCGTTCTAATATCTAGGCGGGAGTCCACACCCGTTATCTGTCAGTATATCGTTAACTCTCGTCCAGTATGCATTCAGCTTGAGACATGCCCAGAAAATATGGGCCATCGTTCCTCTGTCCCTTGAGCATCTCCAACATAGTTCTGATGCTTGTGGGTAGATTCTATGGAGTCTGTCAGGAGTGAGGTACCATTGAAATATAATTTTGTAAATATTCTCGCGATGGGACATACAGATAGATATTTTTTTCGCGTTCTCCCATATATCTGTCCATTCATCGTCTGTTATCCCTTGGTCTACCTCTCTCTCCCATTTTTCCATATATTGGGGCTTCCATCCTGCTTCCTCCTCTAGTAGTCTATATATCTTGGAGGTTAGTCCTTTCTGAACTATGTTTTGGGTACACATTCTCTCGAACGTGGTGGTTTCCTGGATTCGGTCTATTCTAGCTAGCCGGGCCCTTCCGTGGATATAATGCGCAATCCGGAGGTGGGTATATCTCTCATTGTCAGGTAGGGATTTAATTTGCTTACATCTCTTGAATGTTACTAAAACCCCTTGTTGGTCTACTAAGTCTCCTATCTGGGTAATTTCCGCCTTTTCCCAATTCTCCTTCCTCCTCTTACTCTATTCAATTGGAATGTATTTATTCCCTATTATAGGTTCAAGTTTTGAGATTGCGTTAGTTAATTCTTATTTTAATTTATTCTGTTCCCATACTTTCTTAGTATGTGTTATCGGGCCTATTTGGGGGTTGCCTAAGGTCAGGTGATTGCCCCATATTGCTACTCTCATGTCCTCTATTTCCATACTATTTTTTTCTATTAATACCCATTTGCTTTTTATTATCGGGTCTGTCCATTCTTTTATTGTCTTAAGATGTGCCGCTAGATAGTATTTATGGAGATCCGGGACTCCCATTCCTCCCTTGTCCTTGGGTCTGCACATAATCTTTGTAGAAATTCGGTGATTCTTATAGGCCCATATGAATTCCATGATTTTTTGTTCAATTTTTTTTTAATTTGCCGTATGGTATCTTCACTGGGAGTGTATTTAGAAGATATATGTATTTTGGAATAATCAGCATCTTAAGCTGGCCATACACCTGCAGGATTCTCTGTCAGATTTCCTTCAGATCAGATCAGATCAGATCTACCAACAACCATGTAATATGAGGACCTTTCTACACCTTCCAATCACTATGTATTGTATCAGGGAGGACACTATACTACATGGTTGTTGGTAGATCTGATCTGATCTGAAGGAAATCTGACAGAGAATCCTGCAGGTGTATGGCCAGCTTTAATTGTTTCAATTCTGCCTAGCAGCGAGATGGTATGTTTTGTCCAACTTTTAAGTGTTTTCTCTATTTCTTTGAATAGGCCAGGGAAGTTGCTACCATATAGTTGATTGTATTTAGGGGTGATGTTTACACCCAGATACCTTATTCCTCCCTCTACCCATTTCCATTTATAGAACCTTTTAAATATTTCTTCTTCATGTTTTTTTCTGGTTTAGTGCCATGGCTTCAGTTTTCCCTGAGTTGTTCTTATATCCGGAGAC
>CM070041.1:42055091-42066093 GCA_036250615.1 Ptychadena robeensis | reverse complement strand
TTTGTTTTTTAATGTTCGCCTGCCCATTGAAGTCTATGGGGTTCACCGGGTTTGCGAACTATTGCGGAGGTTCGCGTTTGCGAACATCAAATTCCGGGTTCGCGCCATCACTACTTGCCATTAGTGATGCCTGAACATCGTCCACGAACAGGTGGAACCGCCAACTCCAGCGGCACGTCTGTGTCACTCAATGTCTACTGACAAAATGATCTTGTCAGACGCCCGCGGGGTGGGCATTATTCCGGAGCTTTTTTAGATCCCTGTGTGGCTGATCCAGCCTCTGTGAAGATAATTTTTTAGATCCTTTGTGCAGATAGTGCGGAGCCTAAACAGACACCATCGGTGTGGGTATTCTTCCACCAGCCAGATCTTTGAAAAGAGAATATGCAGTGTTTACTACGGCCTGTCCAATGCGCGAAAACTGCGGCCATCCCTAATTGCCAATTCTTGCTAATGAACTTTGCCTCGGCACTTGCTAATTCTAAAGCCCCCCCCCACACACGCAACTTGGGGACTGGTGTCCCCATTGAAACTAACAGCTGGAACACAAAGGGTGCCCGCCAATGCTCTGAGCTATGGAGTGCAGCATGATAACGGAATCATGCTGCACTGCATTGCTGAAGATCAAATCAGAGACACCACATGCAGACGTACCATCCAATGTTCATGGTAAATCAAGGGTGGGTTAATTTTCATATTAATAATCCCCTCCCATTTTAAGCCAGCCATGGCGATTCCTGGCCGCTGAGATGGAAATCCTGTGTGCACCATTAACGCAGGTATTCTCCTCAGATTGCAGTCAGATACTTTGGATGGGAACTCCAAAGTATCAGAATCGGCCAATAAAACTACAACAGGGCTTTTTGGGTCAATCTATCAAGGTGGGCACCTCTGTAGTTGCAGGATATTGACCACCATGCGTTCAGTGTGAGCGCGCACACCGATCGAATTCCAGCAATTACGGCCGGGAATTGCCATGTCTATGGCCGGCTTTAGGTCTGAAAACACTAATGGCTACCCAGAAAGACTACTGCCACCTTATCCCTCTGCAGGGTATTTGCATATATGTCGCCAAAAGGTAGCCATAGATGGGCAGATTCTCCTTGAATAGATGAGGGACAAACTGTGGCTAAGAATTGGTAGTTACTGTCCAAAGTAATGGGATCGGCCGTGAATCTAACATGTCGGATCACCATGCAATCCGACATGTGGGAGATTCCTGTTCGATCTCGCCAGGTCCGAGCGACCACTGGGCGATTGCAAGGATTGCCCAAAATCTGTCAGGAATCTGTTCGTGTATGGCTACCGTAAGTTACGTTGAAATAAAGTCAACCATACACTTCAGAAGCATTTACACAAATGAAATGGTATATTTAAATATATGTGATGACCTCTAGTACCCTGCCTTCCAGTCATGTGAGAAATATTTGAATTATAAAACAATAGAAAGTTACCTATGGCCAAATCTCCATTTGTCTCTTAAGACTACCCCGCACTAACTGTGACGTTTACCTAAGGTGGCAATAAAGGCAAAGAAACTGCACCGAGCCTGCCCCGAATATAAACACAGTCCCAACTAATTCTACGAAGTTAGAAAATGTTCTTTGTGGGTTTAACTGCATGAACTACTCTTGTGCCACACGCCCTATATCTGTATAATAAATTACACTAAGATACAGTAAGGTAAATCTAATACCATAAGGCATATAGCTGATTTCACTTTTTGAACATTGAACACTGGTATAGAAAGATATAGAAAAATAATCCAATCATTCTCTGATCAGGTCATCTTTTTTTTTTTTAAATCATTTTTATTAAGGAGAGAGGTATAATACAACTTATACATTGTAATAGATGTCATATACAGGACGGTACTCGCACCACTCCAACAGTTTAACAATTTTATATAGATATAAGAAACAAAAGAGGTAGGTAGAGAAGAGAAAAAGAGAGAAGAAAGAAAAAGAGAAAAAAGAAAGAAAGTACAACTCAAAAAGTACTTAACAGCATCAATAGACCTCTGTGACTATTGAATAATTTTAGCCAAACAGGTGATCTCATCGACCATACACAAGAAACAGACATAAACATTCTTAACCCAACTAACTTTTCTGTACTCAACAAATGTCACCACCACTCCACCTGCACCCCCCCCCCCCCCCCCCAGTTTCTCCCATCCAAAGCTCACCCGTTTAGCACCGTACAGTCCCCAAAAACTCCCTACAGTTCTGCCAGGGAGCCCCAGGCCGCTAGTGCACTGCGAGAAGGATTATGACTCTAGGGCTAGCTATTATAGACTACCTCCTGGAAGTTGTAGCGGGCCTAACGAGCGGCTGACTTGTTCCATCAGATACCATTCCGTGTCTTTAAAGGCCAACATGAAGGCATGTAGGCGCGCCAGGGGGTATTCGTGCAGGAGAAATGCTCGCCATGTTCTAAAGAATTTGGGTACGCCTGTTTGTGGGGCTTGGAAATCGCAGGGACGGACGCCTCAAAATACAGCGTTTTGCGGCCAGCAAACACAAGTGCGTCAGCCTTGTCACCGCGTGAACTTCCCCGGCGGGCGAGGTAGGCCGGGGGACGTTCAAAAGTAACAGCGAGGGCTGAAGGACATGCATGTGATTGGTAACCAAGCGTATATAATCAACCACCTGCCTCCAGAAATGCTGGATCTTTGCGCATTCCCAAAAGAGGTGATTGAGGTCCGCGTCCGGCAAGTGGCATTTGGGACAACACTGAAGTAAGTGTGACGGCCTCCCCCACCTACGGGCAGTATTATGTGGAGTATGTGCCCTGTGAACAATCTTAAAAAACATTTCCCTCCATGTCTCCCCCAAGACAACCTGTCTCACCTTTGCCCAGCCCCGCTCCAGCAAGTCCTCCACCTCATCAGTCGGCATTGTCAAAAACAATGCCCACGCTCTAACATTCGTCAATGTACCAGCGCCTCGCGGCCTATGTCTCCTCAGGTAGGAATATAAGGTAGACAGCGACAGTCTCCCTGGTAACAAGAGGGTTCTAAGTATAGGCGGGAGCACTATCGAGCCATCCCGCATCCCGTTTGCCAGTAAAAAAGCTCGGAGCTGGGCATAACAAAGAAGATGAGAGGTTGGTATACGAAACTTCGCTCCCAAGGCCGTGAAGGTGAGCAGCTTGCCCTCGGAATCCACCACATCCGCCAGGTGTACAACGCCCCTTTTCTCCCAGCTTCTGATCAATTTATTGCACCGGCCTTCTGGGAAATGCGGGGAGGAGTGTATCGGAAGCAAAGGGGAGATGGTGTCCACACATTTTAGTGCCTTTCTTGCCTCCCTCCACCCAATGATGGTATCCCTAAGAAGTACATGCTGCTTAATGAGGGTGGGCAGGAGGCGAAAAAGACCACGGCCTCACCAACTGAGTCTCAAGAGGTAGGTTAGTGAAGTGGGAAGTAGAGCCCATCCAGTCCCTCACATGTCGCACCAAACACGCTAGGTTGTATAACCTCAGATCGGGAAGGTTGATCCCCATATTGGCCACGGCAGTTGGAGCTTGCGCATGGCCACTCTAGGGCGTTTCCCGTGCCAGATAAACCTAGTAAAGGCTGAGTACAGTAGTTTGACGTCCTTATGACGGAGCAACAAAGGGAGAGTCTGAAGAGGATACAGTAGACGAGGGAAGCTAACCATTTTGAGTAGATGGCATCTACCTAAAGTCGACAGGGGCAGATCATGCCACCTCTTAAGCTCCTGCATAATTTTTTGGATAAGGGGGGAAAAGTTTAAAGCATAAGCGTCAGTGGCTGATGATAAGAAATGTAGTCCCAGGTATCTGATGGATTGTCTAGCTACACTGATGCCACTGGCCTCAATATATTGTAATACGTCGGCCGACAGCCTCGGTCCCAGGAGCAAAAGCTCACTTATGTGTCTATTAATCTTAAAGCCAGTAGCATCCTGCAGGGAGTCCAAAAACGACAATATACCATGGAGGTGGAGGTGGGGCCGTTTTAAAAAAAGGAGCATGTCATCTGCGAACAACGCCATACGGAGTTCCTGCCCACCTACGCGGACACCTTCAAACAGGTCGGATTCCACCAAGAGTCACGCCATGGGCTCCAGGGCCAGGTTAAACAGCAGCAGAGACAATGGGCAACCTTGTCTTGTCCCTTTTTCCAAGGGAAAAGGGTCAGACACCACTCCATTGACACAGATACTGGCCTGGGGGGAAGCATACATGGTGTCCACAAACTGTAAAAACCCACCCCGGAAGCCCATGCGACCCATGACCAGACGCAACCATCTCCAGTCGACATTGTCAAACGCTTTTTCGGCGTCCAGGGTCAAAACTGCCCCTGGACACCGATGCGGTCCCAACGGTAGTGTTCTAATACCGTAAGAAGTTTGCGAGTATTATACACCGCTGCGCGACCTTGTATGAACCCCACCTGGTCAGGGGAGATCAATTTGGGCATGAGGGTGGCCAAGCGGTCCGCCAGGACTTTGGACAGAAATTTTACGTCTTGATTGATAAGTGAGATGGGTCTATACGCCCCCGGGTCCAGCACTTCCTTACCCGGCTTCAACAGCAGTTTGATGTATGCCAACCTGCCCGTGTCGGGGTAGGAACGTGTATCGAGAATGTGACGAAAGAGGGCGGTAAGGGCAGGCGTAACCTGGGACTGAAGCATCTTAAAAAACTCAGTGGTGAGGCCGTCCGGCCCGGGGGCTTTATAATTGGACGCATTCTTAATGACTTGCAGCACCTCAGCCTCCTGGATGGGGCCATTCAAGAAATCTAAATCCTCCGGTGATAACTGAGGGAGAACGGCATTTTCTAAAATAGACTCCCCGGCCCGCCCCCCATCACCTCCCCTGGCATAAACCTGCCGGTAGTACGCAGCAAAGGTATCCGCTATATCAGGAGCCGTGGTAACGTGTCGCCCAGAGGGGGTCTGTAGTAGTGATGAGCGGCATAGTCAATATTCGAATTCGTGATATTTCACGAATAATTCTACTAATATTCGATTCTATATTCGGAAATTCGAATATTCGCGGTATGACCATGTATTGCGAAAATCATATTCGCATTGCGAAAATCATATTCGCATTGCGAAAATCATATTCGCATCGCAAAAATCTTTAAAATGAATGGTCACATGCTATGTTTATTTTCGCAATGCGAATATGATTTTCGCGATACATGCCCATATTGCGAATATTCGAAATTGCGAATATTCGCCGACATATTCGAGATATTGGCGAATTCTCGTATTGCCGATATTCGCAAAAAATATTCGGCATTCGAATATTCGAGCTCAACACTAGTCTGTAGTGCCTTAACAAGGCCCGACGGCCGTACCCCCCTCGCCAGATTAGCTAACAGACGGCCCGACTTATTCCCAAAGCGATAAAACTTGGCATCTCTGCCCGCCCGTATCCTGCGATCATGTTCCTCTAGCCAGGCGTCACAAGTATGTTTAGCTGCCACCCAATCTGCACGGTTCTGGTCGGTCATGTGGGCCTTGTAAGCCAGGAAGCTGACCCTGGCCTTGTCACATGCCATCCTATAGTTCTCAAGCATCTGTTTTTTCATGGTGGTAGAATAGGCCATGATTCTGCCCCTTAGAACCGCCTTCACCGTCTCCCAGTAGAGAGCGGGTTCCGTTTTGTGCTGGCTGTTGTAAAACTTCAAGCCATTACCCCTGCAAGAGTGTCTTAAAAGATTCATCTAGTTTTAGATGGGACGGGAAGCGCCATATCCGGGACGTCTTATGGGAGGGGCCCAACTGGACAGTCACCACAACTGGTGCATGGTCTGAGATCACTAAGGGCATAATAGTGGCCTTCAGTAGTTTGTACAACAGATAAGGACCGACCAGGACCGTGTCCAACCGGGACAGAGAACCGTGCGCTGCAGAGCAATGGGTAAAGTCCCTGTCAAAAGGGTGTAGGAACCTCCAAGAGTCCACTAAGTCACAGGACGTGACGAAAGTCTGTAAGGCTTGATCACTAGATGATCGGGGGTGGTCAATGTTACTCACAGTCTGACGATCCTCAGCAGGCGACATCACTGCATTGAATTCGCCCCCAATCACCAATGTAGATGTAGACAGGCGCTGTGAGACAGGTACAGTCAGGCGGGAATAGAAAGCCGTGGCATCCAGGTTAGGACCATAGACCGAGAAAAAGGTCAGCGGGAGTGGGTTAGCCTCAATAGTGACATAGGCCCATCGGCCCTCCAGCTCGTCTGCCCCCTGAGCAATGACTCGACCCATGAGCTGCTTATGTACCAGAATCAGGACTCCAGCCCTCCTCCCCCCTGCCGAGGCCCCCACCACCATTCCCACCCAAAGTTTTTGCATCAGTCGGAATTCCTGCGGTTGCAGATGTGTTTCCTGCAGTAGCGCGATTCCACTGCGCAATTTTCGGAGATGCCGCAATACTTGTGTCCGTTTGCCAGGGGTTCGCAAGCCTTTGACATTCCAGGTGGTTGTAGTTAGGTTATTAACAGACAGATCATTCATGGTACTTTACGGGAGCAAGCATAGGTATCTGACGACTGTATACATACAGGAGGGGGGCTCGTGTCCCAAATGAGCTCCACCCCAACTCCCAGGGAGGTAAGGAGGGACCAGGACATAGGCGCAGTTCTAGGCAGCAGCGACAGTCCCGTTGAGTACTCCAAACAAACAAACAAGAAAAAAACTGGTAAACCCACTAAACGCTGCATGAAGGGGGGTGAGTCCCTCCACGAGAAACAATCAGTTCAAATCCAGGACTCCCTTTTTTCCCGATGTGGATCTCCGTTCACGTGGGAGATGAAGTACAAAGTCCAGATCGGGACAACAGAGCCAGGATGCTCCATCCTCTTGTGGCAGGCAATTTTGAAAACTCGCGGTCGCCCCGCCATCGCCCTCCACTAGCCATTGCTCTGTGGCGGAGATGCGGGTGGTGCGTCAGGTGGCATTGCGGGTGATGGGGAGTGCGCCTGTCCGGTGCGTTCTGGCGGTCCCGCCTTGGGGACGTGCTGCCGCGCTTCCTCAGGTGTGTTGCAGGTTACAATCTTGCCGTCCGGGAGGGTGATGCGCATGATCGCCGGGTATTTGAGAGTGAATCGTATGCGGCGGTGCACTAACTGGCTACAGACCTCAGCATACGCCCGCCGCTTCTTGCTAACCTCCGCAGAGTAGTCCGCAAATAAGAGAATTCGGTGGCCCTCAGTCACTACGTTCCATTGTGCCCTTGCTGCTATATCATTATGGCGACCTTGTCTGTGAAATCCAGATAGCGTACTATTATTTGTCTAGGAGAGTTGCGATTAGGCTGTGGGGGGCCCAGGCGATGCGCCCTCTCCACCTTAAACGTGCCTTGGAGCCCCAGGGAAGCAGGCAGTGTCGTCTGGCAGAAACTCGCCAGGTCTTGGGCTTTGTAGGATTCGGGCAGACCGACCACGCGCACATTATTGCGCCTTGAGCGATTTTCAAGATCGTCAAGCTTTTCTGCCCCCCGGTGGGATATTACAAGGGTCTGGTGCTCTGCGCGCAGAGTATGCAGCTCATCCTCTGCCTTGCTCAGGCGTGTCTCCAGAGCTGACAGGCGTCCCGCCTGAGAGTGAAGTTCAGCCTGGACATCAGTGAGGGACTGGGCTAGATAGCCCTGTAACTCCCGCAGCAAGTCATTTTTCAAGACCCCTGCGACTTCGCGGGCCATTTGTTTATAGTCCAGGGAGACTGAGGGGCAAATCGTGCGCTCACCTTCCGACTCAGAGGCACCGCTGCCCTCATCCAGCGTGTCGGCGGGCGCCATCTTGCCGCGGCGGGAATCTCGATCGTGCCTTTTGGATTTGGAGCGGCGTGCTTGCGGGGTCTTTGACAGGTACCGGTCCATCAGACGTCCACCGGTTAAATAGCACCCAACGATGCTAATTGGGCACCCGAACGGAGGCAGGCAGGACTATTGCAGCGTTGATGGGATGGAGCAGCTCCGTGTCCTCTCCTCTCACATTGGCAGCCGGAACCGGAAGTCCAATAAACATTTTATATTATAAAGGTCTTGCGTTGCGTTCCTGTTTCTTCTATAATTTGCAGTAATGAAGAGAAGTTGTCTGCAGACTATGCAGACAACTATGCATGGTGCCAGTGTAGCGTTGCCCAGGATAACCGCGCCACAGCAACCAGGTCCTTTTCATTTCTGGTGCCTATGTTCAGAATCACTGTCATACACAGATGTCACACCTTAAGTGAATGTCCACGCAAGCTGGTAGGGGTTAACTTTTTACTACAGGGGATACCGTATATACAGTGACATAAATCACCATCACCCATAAAGTAGGGATGGGGTTCAAGCATAGGGACTAAGTTCAAAACAAACACTACCAGCTGCTGAGAAGTGAAAAGGGGCTGATGGCTCTTACCCAGAAAGAAATCGCATGAGTTGTTCAATTGGAGGAGGACCTAGCTGAGATCAGTTTCCTCTCGCCTTGGTCTGGTATGGCAACTCCGTTGTAACCTGATCCATCCACAAGATGAGGAAGAGACTGCCCTTGTCCAAAGAAGATCTTTGTTATTCCTTGTGGATGGTGGGTCAGCCCGCAGCACTGCACAGCAGCGGGGGACCCAGAGAGAACGGAGCACCTTGCTCCAAGGTAAGCTTCTGCATACAGGCCAGGAAAATAGACAGGCAAAAGGTACACATAACTATATTACTATATAACCTCTGCCCAGAGGAAGGGTTTAGGAGTTGCTGGGTAGAAAACTAAATAAAAAGACTGGTAGACAAAGCTTATATTCTTGTTCACTATGGCATCAACACAGGAGTTTCCAAATATGTTTGACCTAAAATATTAACTAAATATGCTTCACCTATTACTTATATATCTGCCGTGTTTCCCTGAAAAAATTTTTTGCTCCCAAAGATGCCCTACGTCTTATTTTCAAAGGAATGTCTTATTTTTCCATGAAGGAGCATGGGGTATCAGGGTCTGTTGTCAGCCACATACAATGCCGTTTAAACACCTCTCTCTGGGTGGATTAATAACACCTCACAGGTCCAATCATGCTAGTGTAGTAACACCTACCTCTATGAGGCTCAGACCCCATGCTGGGTAACATTATGTGGATTGGAGCTATACCTCAGAGTATATATTCACAGTTAGATTTTAAGACTCTCTTGCAGGGGTGGTGGCTTGAATATGAGTATCACAACAGCCAGCACAAAACGGAACCCGCTCTCTACTGGGAGACTGCGAAGGCGGTTCTGAGAGGCAAAATCATGGCCTACTCTACCACCATGAAAAAACAGATGCTTGAGAACTATAGGATGGCATGTGACAAGGCCAGGGTCAGCTTCCTGGCTTACAAGGCCCACATGACCGACCAGATTGGGTGGCAGCTAAACATACCTATGATGCCTGGCTAGAGGAACATGATCGCAGGATACGGGCGGGCAGGGATGCCAAGTTTTATTGCTTTGGGAATAAGTCGGGCCGTCTGTTAGCTAATCTGGCGAGAGGGGTGCGGCCGTCGGGCCTTGTTAGGGCACTACGGACCCCCTCTGGGCGCCACGTTACCACGGCTCCTGATATAGCGGATACCTTTGCTGCGTACTACCGACAGGTTTATGCCAGGGGAGATGATGGGGGGTTGGCCGGGGAGTCTATTTTGGAAAAGGTCGTTCTCCCTGCGAGTCATCAAACATGCGCCCAATTATAAAGCCCCCGGGCCTGACGGCGTCACCACTGAGTTTTTTAAGATGCTTCAGTCCCAGGTTACGCCTGCCCTTATTCCTATATCTGTTCCTATCCCGACACGGGCAGGTTGGCGTACATCAAACTGCTGTTGAAGCCAGGTAAGGAAGCGCTGGACCCAGGAGCGTATAGACCCATTTCGCTTATCAATCAAGACGTCAAATTTCTGTCCAAAGTCCTAGCGGACCGTTTGGCCACCCTCATGACCAAATTGATCTCCCCTGACCAGGTGGGGTACATACAAGGTCGCGCAGCGGTGTATAATACTCGAAAACTTCTCACGGTATTAGAACACTATCGGTTGCTGGGACCGCATCGGTGTCCAGGGGCAGTTTTGACCCTGGACGCCGAAAAAGCGTTCGACAACGTCGACTGGAGATGGTTGCGTCTGGTCATGGGTCGCATGGGCTTCTGGGGCGGGTTTTTACAGTTTGTGGACACCATGTATGCTTCCCCCCAGGCCAGTATCTGTGTCAATGGAGTGGTGTCTGACCCTTTCCCCTTGGAAAAAGGGACAAGACAAGGTTGCCCATTGTCTCCACTGCTGTTCAACCTGGCCCTGGAGCCCATAGCGAGACTCTTGGTGGAATACGACCTGTTTGAAGGAATCCGCGTGGGTGAGCAGGAACTCCGTATGGCATTGTTCGCGGATGGCATGCTCCTTTTTTTAAAACGGCCCCACCTCCACCTCCACGGTATACTGTCGTTTTTGGACTCCCTGCAGGCTGCTACTGGTTTTAAGATTAATGGACATAAAAGTGAGCTTTTGCTCCTGGGACCGAGGCCGTCGGCCGACATGTTACAATATATTGAGGCCAGTGGCATCAGTGTAGCTAGACAATCCATCAGATACCTGGGACTACATTTCTCATCCTCACCCCCTGACACTTATGCTTTGAACTTTTCCCCCCTTATCCAAAAAATCACGCAGGAGCTTAAGAGGTGGCATGATCTGCCCCTGTCAACCTTAGGTAGATGCCATCTACTCAAAATGGTTAGCTTCCCTCGTCTGCTGTATCCCCTTCAGACTCTCCCTTTGTTGCTCCGTCATAAGGACGTCAAACTACTGTACTCTGCCTTTACTAGGTTTATCTGGCACGGGAGACGCCCTAGAGTGGCCATGCGCAAGCTCCAAATGCCAGTGGCCAATACGGGGATCAACCTTCCCGATCTGAGGTTATACAACCTAGCTGTCAGGCCTCCGGGGCTCAGGGGCCCCGGGTGGCACCCTCAGGCTCCCCAGAGTATGGGGGAATTGGCTCACCTCAGTCTGCCT
>CM070041.1:42005504-42015741 GCA_036250615.1 Ptychadena robeensis | reverse complement strand
ATAGAAACATAGTGATGGAAGGTATATATCACTGCAATGTAATGCTGGGTCCTCCCTTGATGAATAAAGTGATGGAAAGACAGGGTTCTATGACAGGTCCTCATATTACATGGTTTGGTAGAAGAGAAAAGTTGATGTAAAGAAATTGCATGGTAATGGGATGTGCATGTGACTCGAGGTGGGGGCTAAGTACAAAGTGCATGGTGAGGACATCCTTGGCCACCAGACACCCATTTTCCTCTTTTCTGGACTCTCTATTGGATTATACAGGTATTTATGACCAAACGATGGATTTATTGCCCTTCATTTCCATTAATGGTGATTTGGTCGGCCCTGGATAGCAGTGCGGACACACTGGAATATTTAGTACGCACACTCTCAAATGTGCTGTAGTGGCAGGCACTAGGTTGGGGTGTAACTAACACGGTGCTACCTTCTGTATTTGGGCACACAGAAACAAGCCTTGGCATTTGCAAAATCACAGAACCCTATTTGGCATTTATGAGGCGCAATTAAGGCGGTTTTTACAGCATTGGTTGAATTGTAGTTTTTTTAAAGAACCACGAACTATTTGGCATCGAATCTGGACAGACGTGGGTAGAGCGGGGGAACTGAGTGCGAATGTGGCCCCTCCGGGTCACACCAAAATGGTAAAACCGCTCCGTTCTGTTTTGGTTTTAATCCAGGTATAAGGCAACTATGGCAATGGGCACGTGTCGCCAAAGCCAGTACCCCGATGTATCTGGTGCGAAGCTGGGGGGAAGAGGGGCCAGAAATTTTCGGAAATATTGAGGTTATGATTACGTAAATAACAAGCATAAGAAAGGGGACAATCGCAAGAGCACTCACAGGGGGAAGGCACAAGGAAGGGGAGGCAACAAGGAGCTCGAGACTCTGAGGGGGGAGGAAAAACCAGTAAAGCGAAAAAGATAACATAAAAAAGAACACGGGGCGGGAGGAGGCACAGGAGGAAAGCAAAGAAGCCGGAGGCAAAATGGGGAAAGAGAAGAAAATTATCGCTAAGAACTTGCGTATAAGAATAGGGCAACAATATAGAATATTGATTTTATACCTAGGGTTGCAACATCAATTTTTCTTAAGATGAGCTCATCAGAGTGAGTGACCACGGAGGAGATGTGTTGGTACTCATAACCATATGGTGAGAGTGGTCTTTCCTCACTCTCTCACCTCACTGTCCTCATATCTATTCCTCCCAACTATCGATCGATCTATCTATCTATCTATCTATATATATATCTAGGAGAGGATAGGAAGCAGGAGCAGAGATAGAGAGAGAGAGAGAGAGAAGAAGAGAGAGAGAGAGAGAGAGGACGAGAGAAGAGAAAGAAAAGAGAGAGAGAGAGAGAGATGCGGAAGAGAGAGAGGAGAGAGCCGAGAGATATAGTATAGAGAGCGAGCCTAGAGATAGAGAGAGAGAGAGAAGATAGAGATGATATAGATCATAGATAGATGAGAGATAAGAGAGAAAGATAGACTATAACGGCATATATATCGATATATATATCTATAAGAGATGATATATCTATCTATCTATATATCTAGCTATCTATCTATCTATCTAATTAATATTTTTAAACAACCAGCCTTTTATTTCTGCAAGCTTTACTCGCCCACCCCAGGAACTAGGTAACAACAGTACTGGAACTGCAAGTGTTGGAGAGATTACAATTGAAGGCAGCAGTGAGTATAAAACCCCGCCACAGCGATGAAGGAGAAGGAATGGAGGCCGACCCTTGGGCGACCCAGGTAAATAAAGAAATGGATATGGGGGAAGGACTAGAAATGATAGACAGGATATAGTAAAATTGTATTTATGCGATAACGTTGAATGAAATGTCTTAGTATTTTATAATAAATAAAATAAATATAACGGTGGATATGCCTTAAGGCCTAAATATCCCCTCCTTTGTTCGGCGCTCTCACCAGAAGCTTATCCCGTGGTCATGTATAAACTTGGAGTCCTTGTGTAATTAGGATTATTGGGTTACAAGCAGTTTCCGACACAAGAGACGCCTTCCAGAAAGCAACTGACACTTCAGTTTACTTACACGGCCGCCCGCGCCCCCATTTCCCGTCGTACTAAAGCATCTTGTTCTTGTGTTTTGTCTGATTCCGTTTATCACCAACATACCTATACAGACTTATCACCAACGTAACAAACATTCCCGACCCCCATCTACTACATGTACCAAAACGTAAAGACCCCACATCACACTTTAGATCTTCCATACAATTCCCTTTAGATCTACCACATTAATGCAGTATAGAATACCTAAGTGATTGGAATGGGATACGATATCACTGAGATATGTAGTGAAGGGGTACTCCCTTGGAATTAGAATACATAAGTTTGATTGGTAAGGTATATTCATGCTACGTAGTGCCGGGACCCGCCACCATGGATAGATAGAAATACCACAGTGATATGGAAGGTTTAGATATCAGGCCTATGTAGTGCTGGGTCCTTGCTGATGAATACCCCCCCCAACCCCTAGTGTATTGACGGGCAAGAGGTACCTATATCACTGCTAGTAGTGCCTGGGCGCCCCTCCCTGATGGAATACATAGTATTGGAAGGTATATATAACTTGCTATGTAGTGCCAGGTCCTCCCTGATAGAATACACAGTGATTAGAAGAGTATATATCACTGCATGTAGTGCTGGGTCCTTGTGATGCATAGAATACATAGTGATGGAAGCGTATATCTCAATGCTATGTAGTTGCTGGGTCTCCCTGATAGACTAATAGTGATGGAAGGTATATATCACTGCTATGTAGTGCCGGGATCTACCTGATAGAAAAATTAGTGATTGGGCGGTTATATAATAGTATGTAGAGCCGGTCCTCCCTGTGCTAGAATTAGCATAGTGATTGGGAACGGTATATATCACTGCTAATGTAGAGTACCGGGTTATCCCTGATAAGAATACATAGTGATTGGGAGGGGGTATATATCACGCTAGTAGAGCGGGTCCCTTTGATAGATACATAGTGATTGGAGGGTTATATATCACTGCTAGTAGTGCCGGGTCCTCCCTCGATAGATACCTACGTGATGGAAAGTATATATCATGCTATGTAGTGCTGGGTCCTCCCTGATCGAATACATAGTGCATGGAAAGGTATATATTCACTGCTATATAGGGCCGGGTCTCCCTGATAGGAATTACATAGTGATTGGAAGGTATATATGCACTGCTATGTAGAGCCGCGGTCCTACCTCGATAGAATTTACATAGTGATTGGAAGTAACATCACGATATATAGAATGCCCGGATGTCCTCCCTGATACGACATACATAGCGATTGGAAGGTATATATTCACTGGCCTAGGTAGTGCCGGGGTCCTCCCTCACTGGTAGATACATAGTCAATTGGGAAGGTATATGATAACGGCTATGTAGTGCGGGTCCCCCCTCCCTGGCTAGAATACATAGTAATTGGAAGGTATATATCACTGCTTGTAGTGCCGGGTCCCTCCCTGATAGAATACATAGGAATTGGAAGGTAATATCCACGCTATGTAGTGCGTGGGTCCTCCCTGATTAGATACATAGTGATTGTTGAAGGATTATATCACTGCTATGTAGTGCCGGGTCCTTCCCTGATAGAATTAATAGTGATTGGAAGTGGATTTCATATCACTGCTATGTAGTGCTGGGTCCTCCCTGATAGAATACATAGGTGATTGGAAGGTATTATCACTGCATTACTGTAGTTGCCGGGTCTCCCTGATGAGAATATGTGTATTGACCTAGTTGAGATTGGACGAAGGTATATATCACTGCATATGTAGTGCGGGTCTCTTGACCTCGAAAGAAATAACATAGTGATTGGAAGGTATATCACTGCTATGTAGTGCTCGGTGTACCTCCCTGATTAATACATAGTGATTGGAAGTTATATTATTACCTGACTACTGTAGTTGCCGGGTTCTCCCTGATAGAATCACATAGTGATTGGAAGAAATCACGCTCAGTAGTGCCGGGTTCCTCCCTTGATAGAATCATAGTGATATGGCTGGGGGGCCTGAGGGGGGCTTTAGCGTTGGGGAATGGAGTTAGATGGGGCTGGAGCAAAGGGCATATGGTTGATACGTTGGTGATTATGTCTGTAATGGTTGTGGGTTTAAAACAGATTCAGACAAGAAAAACAAGAACAAAGATGCGTTAGTGCGGGATGGGGCGCGGCCCGTGTATAACTGGAATGGTAAGTTTACTTCTGGGAATGCGTCTCTTGTGTTGGTAAACTGCTTAGAACAACCCACAGGATCCTAATTTACACAGGGATCTCCAAGTTGATAACATTATCCTACGGGATGGAAGCTGTGAGCGCCCGACCCCGACAAAAGGAGGGATACTTTCGTAAGTGTTGAAGAAAAAGCAACAGTTTCTATTACCTACATACCAGTTTAACGTGGTTAGGGATTTAGGGACTTAAGGCATACCACTTCATATTTATTTTTATTTATTTAATAAAATAACATAATACATTATTCAACGTACTCAGGGTATATCAAAGTTTACTACTTATCATTGATTATTATACAAATATTCAGTATTGTTACATCACCGCACCATCCGGAAATGATCATTCATCGCTGTGCGGGTTTGATAACTCACTGCTGCCTGCAATTGTACGCTCCAAACACTCTGCAGTTGTCCAGTACGTTGTGTGTGTTACACTATTCCTGGGGGTGCGAGTAAAGCCTTGCAGAAATAAAAAATGCTGTGCGTGTTGATTAACAACTTAAAATATTATGATAGATATATATTGGATAGATAGATAGCCTAGATAGATATGATAGATAGATCGATAGATAGAAGATAGATTAGCATTAGATAGCATAGATACAGAATATGGGATAGCTCGATTAGATAGATTCGATAGAATTAGATAGATTAGATAGATAGATAGATAGCTAGAATAGATAGTTAGATAGATAGCATAGATAGAATAGATAGATGCTTAGATGATAGATAGATTATGTGATAGATAGATAGATAGATAGAGTTTAGATAAGATAGATAGATAGATAAGAATAATAGATAGATAGATAGATAGAGATGATGATAGAAAAGGTAGAGAGATAGATATGATATGATAGATACGATTAGAAGAATAGATATATATGATAGGTAATTAGCACTATGGGATAGAGAGATAGATAGATAGATAGTTATAGAGGATTAAGATAGTAGACTAGATAGACTAGGATATAGATAGATCGATAGATAGATAGATAGATAGATAGATAGATAGATAGATAGATATGGAATTAGATAGATATGGGATAGATAGATAGATAGATATGCGAATAGATAGATTTCATGGGATAGAGTAGAATAGATAGATAGATAGATAGATAGATAGATAGATAGATAGATAGATAGATCAGATAGACTAGGAATAGATAACATTAGAAGAGACGATAGCATAAGATAGCTAGATAGATAGATGATAGCGGGATAGATAGCTAGAGAGATAGTAGCTAGGTAGATAGATAGTAGATTGATAGATATGATAAGATAGATAGACTAGATAGATAGTATAGATAGAGTAGATAGATATGATTTAGGTTGATTTAGTAGATATGGATAGATAGATAGATAGATAGAGTAGATAGCTTAGTATGATAGATAGATAGATAGTAGATAGATAGAATATGATAGTAAAAGATATGAATAGATAGACTATAGATACGATAGATATTGGATATAGATAGATAGATAGATAGAATAGTAGATAGATTGATAGAATATAGATAGATAGATAGATAGATAGATAGATAGATAGGATGAGATATGGAATAGATATGTATATGGATAGATAGCTAAGAATATGGAATACGATAGATGTATGAGAATAGATAGTATAGATAGATTAGATGATATGATAGATAGATAGAGAGATGATAGATAGATTAGATAGATAGATAGATATGGGATAGATAGATTATGGGATAGATGATAGATAGATAGAAGATAGATAGATAGTAGATAGATAGATAGATAGATAGAAGATAGATAGATAGATAGAATAGATCGATAGATGATATTGGATAGATAGATAGATAGATAGACGAGATAGATATTGGGATAGATAGATAGATAGATAGATGATAGATACGAAGATACAGATAGATGTTAGATAGATAGATAGATAGATAGATAGATAGATATGGGATAGATAAATATGGGATAGATAAACTGAGTTGATATGGAGGGCCACAAGTGCGGCCCTAGGCATAGCTTGAGGGCCGCACATAACATTTTCAATGTATACTGACTCGTATAAGCATTTTATAATGAAAAAAGAACCCCACCAGCACCTCTTTGCCGGGAATCTTCTTGGCACAGAAAGAGTAGGAGAGGCAAGTGACTTGCTCAGAGGCCGTCTGCGTCATTGACCCTGAGCAAGTCACTTGCCTCTCCTACTCTTCCCACTCCCAGAAGATCCCAGGCCAGGATGTGTCAGTGGGGCATCGGTGGACAGGCGAGTTCCTATGCTCCATGCATTAACAGTCAGGTTTGGGGGGCTGAAAGTAGAGAACAGAGAGGGGCCAATGAAGAATGGCCAAAGGGCTGCATGTGGCCCCTGGGCCGCCAGTTGGGCACTTAGGTGCTAGATAGCTAGCGTTAGTAGATGGTATATGGAGTGGCCTAGAACAAGTACCGGACATGTACGTAGATCTATTACAGCGTGGTAACGTCTCCATGCAGTGATCAATTGCACGGCAATCTACCCGTGTGTGCCAAGCTTTAGGGTCCCCATACACCTTTAGATTTCTCTGTCAGATTTCCTTTAGATCTCCTTTTGTTTTACCAAAACCATGTAATATGAGGGACTTTCTAAACCATCAAGTCTACCTGTAACTAGCTGGGACCTTCAGTAACGGCAGGGGGGTTAAATGGAGCATATATCTATACATACATATATACAGCCGAGCCCATAATTATTCGCACCCCTGGCAAATTCTGACTGAAAGTGACTTTTATTCAACCAGCAAGTTATACATTTGAGCAAAAAGTGTCCAAAAGTATTCATCCCCTTCTCAATAATCAATAGAAAATTCTTTATTGTCTCTTCCAGCGATCGCACGCTTCCTATAATCACAGAGCAGCTCCTCACATGTCTCCTCAGGGATTTCTCCACATTCATCTCCAGCAATGACCCCCAAATCTTTCAGGTCGGAGGGTCTCCTCACCATCACCCTGATCTTTATCTCCCTCCACAGATTCTCAATTGGATTCAAGTCGGTACTCTGGCCGGGCCACTCCAAAACGTTCATGTTGTTGTCTGCTGACCATTTCTTCACCACTTTTGCTGTGTGTTTTGGGTCATTGTCACGCTGAAATGTCCACTGGTGCCCAAGGCCGAGTGTCTCTGCAGACGCCGGATGTTGTCGTTGAGAATCCTCATGTATTGCTCTTTTTTCATGGCGCCGTTTACTGTGATTTGGTTCCCTGGTCCATTGGCTGAAAAACACCCCCAAAGCATTAGGTTCCCACCACCATGTTTCACAGTGGGGTTGGTGCTCTTTGGGTTGAAGACTTCTTCTTTTGTTACTCCAAATGAATATTCAAATCAAAATGAAATCATATCTTTATACCTATAACGCATAATGGAAAATTGAAAATAAAAACTCTGCCCTCCCATAAAAGTAAGCATGAAAGGATTAGCATATAACAAGGAGATTGAACCCATATATAAAACACCCAAGAAGTCTGATGAAGCCCCATCTGTGGAAGGCAAAATGCGAACTCCTAGAATTCTGAAAACATTGTGTATAATGTATATGGCACAATATAGAATATTGATATACCTAGGGTGCACATAACTTTCTTAGTGAGCTCCTCAGATGAGTACAAGGAGATGGTGTTTGGTACTCACCCCATATGTAGGGTGGTCTTCCTCACTGTCACCCCCACTGTCCTCTGCGTCAGCCTCCTGCATGGTAGGTTCTGCTGCAGATGGACCTCCCTCTCCCCTTGTTCCTGATTGATCCTTCTCGATTAGCTGTCTCCATCCACAGGTCACCAGCTGGGGCTTTGGGCACATGTAAATCTCACAGGCAACATTTTGAACCCCAGATCTCATACCTCAGTATGTGCCCCCCAGATTCATACCTCAGTAGGTGACCCCCATTTGGAATCTCATACCTCAGTTGTTGTGACCCCCCAGTATCTTCATAACCGCAGTAGTGTGGACCCCCCCTAGATTCTAGTATACGCAATCAAGTAGTGTGACCCTGCACCCTTCAGATATCATACCTCAGTAGGTGTGACCTACCCAGATCTCATAACTCAGTAGTGTGACCTCCCCAGATCTCATAACTAGGGTGGTTTGACCCCAAGATCATCATTACCCCAGTATGGGTGTGACCCTAAGATTAGTATCCCCAGGTGTGTGATGTCTCATAGATTTATACCTCAGCAGTATGTGTTGACCCCCCAGTATACTCATACCTCAGTAGTGTGACTCCCCCAGATCTCATACCTACAGTATGTGACCCTCATATGCTCATACCTTCATAGTAGTGTGACCCCCATGATCTCATTAACTGTCAGGGTAGTGTGACCCCCCCATTTGTATCATATCCTCAGTGTGAGTGGACCCCCCCAACATTGTCATATCTCTCGTAGTGTGAACCCCCCCAGTTCTCATACATACCGTAGGTGTGACCCCCCCATGATCTCATACCTCAGTAGTGTTGACCCCCCGATACATACATCAGTAGGTGTGCCCCAGATCTCATACCTCAGTAGGGTTAGTAGTGTGATGACTAGCCTAGAATCTCTACCTCAGTAGGGTGACCCCAGATCTCATACCTCAGTAGTGTGACCAGGCCCGAATCTCATACGGTTCAGTAGTGGTTGACCCCTCAGATTCTCTACTCTAGTTGTGAGATAACCCCAGATCATACCTCATGTAGTTGTGATCGCCCAGATCTGCATTATCAATCAGTAGTGTGATCCCCAGATTCTTCTTACCTCAGTAGTGTTACCCCACAGGAATCTCATTACTTCTCAGTAGTGTGACCGCTCTAAGTATTCTGAATAGCCTATAGATGTTGTGACCTCCCCAGATCTCATATCTCTCAATAGTTTGTGAACCCTCCAGATCTCATACTCAGAGGGGTTATTTGTTAGTGTGGACCCCCCAGAATCTCATCCTCTAGGTTATGTGTGACGTCCCCGCCAGATCTCATACCTCAGTTAGAGTGTGAACACCGCTTGATGCTCTATGGTTAGCCTTCAGTTAAGTGTGATACCGCCCCATGAGTATTCTCATATATCGCTAGTAAGTGTGTGAGCCCCTGATCTCATACCTCAGGAGTGTGACCCCCCAGAGGATCTCATAGCAGTAGTGTGACCCCCATAGATCTCATTAATTTAGTAGTGTGACCCCAGATCTTACATACCCAGTAGTGTGAAAAGGAATTACATACATCAGTAGGGTGACCTCAGATCTCATACCTCAGTAGGTGACCCCCCAGATCTAATACCCAGTAGTATGACCCCACATTTATACTCAGAGTAGTGTGAGTAGATCTCATAATGCAGTAGTGTTGACCCCTCAGATCTTGTCATACCTCAGTAGTGTGAAATTATAGTGTCGTAGTGTGACCCCCCAGATTAATCGTAGTGTGAACAGGATTTAGACTCAGTAGTGTGAACAGATTAATATAGTAGTTGACCCCCCAGATCTCAAACCTTCAGTAGTGTGGCCCTGACATTTACTGGGTAGTAACTAACCCCTGAGACTACCTGCAGTCCAATGTATACTTTCATAGTCCTATTCCAGCTGTCGACACAGTGCTTTTCTCTGTCAGATGTTTACCCTGCCTACTCTGACGTTTATCCCCCAGATCTCTAAGCTAGCCATACAGTTCCGATTCCAATGGCGATCGATCACCTATCCGATCGATTACGGCGATGCGCCGGGAATCGAAAGGGCCGAGTCGATCGGCCAATTAAGTGGTCCGATCGTACATCCCACTTTGTCCCATGGATTCATGACAAGTTACGATGTCCGATCGCTTATTCCCAAATGGGCAACTCTCCTGATGTGGGAATAGGAGCAGAAAGACCCACATGTTGGTTCTCTGTCCGATCGTTCTGGGCCCCAAGTTGTTAGTACACATGTGAGCTGGATGTTAATACGCGTAATTGAATGCCAGGTAGCAGTAGCTAGCGTTTTGGGGGCCCTTA
>CM070041.1:41970622-41983537 GCA_036250615.1 Ptychadena robeensis | reverse complement strand
CTGGGAGCCCCATCTCTGATGAGTATATAAGACGGGTTGGAAGAGGCAGGAGGACACACACTATACTCATTCTCCAAGCTTCATGATGGACGGCTTTACCCCACCAGTGGCTGCTTGTCCTGATCGTCTTCCTCGGCATTGCCTCAGGGTAGGTACAGGTCCACTTTATTATTGGGGTGGTCTCTGTGACCATGTGATACATCATTGTTCTGTAGTATTGGGGTGTACTCTGTGGACATGTAATACATCATTGTTCATGTAGTATCTGGGGTGTCTCTGTGACATGGGATACAATGCATTGTTCTGTAGTATTTGGCTGTGTCTCGTGTGACATGTACATACATCATTGTTCTGTAGATCTTGGGGTGTCTACTGTGATAGGTAATAACATCATTGTTCTGGTAGTATTGGGGTGTCTCATGTGACATGTATCATACATCATGTGTGGTCCTGTAGAATTGGGGTTTTCTGTCTCTGCGTGATATGTTAAACACGTCAATTGTTCTGGTAGTATTAGGGGTGTCTCTGGTGACATGTTTGATACAAACTCATTGTTCTGTCAGTATTGGGTTTTGTTCTCCTGGTGACATGTGATACATCATTGTTATGCTGTAGGATTTGGGGGTCGGTGGCCTCTGTGACATGTGCGATACATCATTGTTCCTGTAGTATTGGGGTTTGTACTCTGGTGAAGCCTGTATATACATTGTTCTTTCTAAAGTATGTGGTGGTGTCTCTGTGACATGGGAATCATTCATGTGGTCTGTGGTTAAGTGTGGTGTCTCACCTGTGACATTGTCAATACCATGTGTTCTTATGCTGAAGTTATTGGGGTTTGTCTCTGTGACATGATAATACACCCTCGGTTGTTCTGAAGTATTGGGGTGCCTCATCTGTGTGACAGTGTGATACATCATTGGTCTTGTGTATTGGTGTGTCTACTGTGATATGTTGCATACATGTTGTGTTCTGTAGTATTGGTGGTGTCTCTGTGATCATGTGTATACATCATTTGTTTTGTAGTATTGGGTGTCTGTGTGACATGTGAGTACATCATTGTTCTGTAGTATTGGGGTGTCTCTGTGAACATGGGATACGATTCATTGTGTACTGTAGTATTGGGGTGTCTCTGTTGACCATGTGATAACATTGTTGTTACCTGAAGTTATTGGGGTTGTCCGCCTGTGACATGCGATACATCCATTGTTCTGTTAGTATTTGGGGTGTCTCTGGTGATATGTGATTACATCGTTGTTTCTAGAGTCATAAGTGGGGGTGTCCCCTGTGACATTGTTGATACATCATGTTTCTGTGAGTATTGGGGTGTTCTCTGGGTAGTATGTGATACATACATTGGTTCTGGGTAAGTATTGCGGGTGTCTCTGTGACATGTGATAATATTGTTCTTAGTATTGGGGTGTCTATGTGACATGTGACTAACATTATTGTTCTGCAAGTATTGGGGTGTATCATGTGACATGTGAGACATAATTTTGCTGTAGTATTGGGGTTGTTTGTTCTTCCGTGAATGTGCTAATCATTGTTCTGTGTATTGGGGTGTCATACTGTGTTGAATATGTGATACAATTCATTGTTTCTGTGTATTGGGGTTGTTCTGGGACTTGTGAACATCATTGTTCGGTTAGTATTGTGGTTTGTCTCTGTGAATTCTTGTGATAATCATTGTTCTGCATGGATTGGCGGGTCTCTGTGATTGTGAACATTCATTGTTCTGTAGTATTGGGGTCGTCTCTGTGGACATTGTTAATACATCATCTGTTCTGCAGTTTTGGGGTGTCTCTGTGACATGTAATATACATTGTTTTATGCAGTATGGGTGTCTCGGTGACATGTGATACATAATTGTTCTGTGTATTGAATGGAACAAACGTTTGTGATCTTAGCGAATATGCGGAAGTCTAATGGTTATTGGGGATCTCCCATGGTAGGCTTGGCTCCGTCCCTCCGTGCTGTGAATTCTGTTCAGTATTGGTTTGGCCGGTAGTTTTTTTTCCATAATCTTCTTTTACCATAATTGTTCTTTGGGTGCCTACTGATTCTGGACAGGACCATTAGAAAAATATCGAGATGTCTGAAGGTGAATGGTGACATATGTTGGTATGATGGACTAGGAGGGATGAGTTGGGACTTGATATTTAACTGACCTAAAAGGGGAGAGTTGATCTCGGGGCCGTTTCTAGGGATCTAATAGACCAGAAGCATAGAGCTTTGTGCGCACATAGAATAGCAAAGAATGTTTGCCTCATATATAACATGGGGTCCGTGACTAGTAGACATGAAATGCCAGAAATTGACATTACCATACCCAATGTAGCAGACTAAAGACTTTAAAGCGATTAAACTTCAGCTCTTCGTGGTTGTTTAATTTCATTGGGCCTTCATTTCAGTCTGAATGATAATGTCCGATATTTGGAATCTCATGAACCAATTCTACTCATCTGGAGATGTGGGCAATGTGCCTGGCTGCCAGGGTCTAGCAAGGCTGGTATGAGACTTCATGCCCCCAAACCTACACAGATTTTAGCATCGGACAGACTAAAAAACGATCAATTTTTTTCAATCGTTACCATGAGATTGAGTGAGGAAAATAGAATATACTCACCTGGAGATATGCCCAATTTTTGATCGATTTTTTGGGGGGTTTTTTTGACGATTTTTTTTCTTTTGAATCGTAATTGTACTCAATTTGTATCAAACGATCAAAATTTTCCGACATGTCCGATCTGTTTGTGCATCGATTTTTTTTCACCCGTACGATCAAATTTAATTGATAGGACCATGTGGGGCTGTGTGTACAATTTTCAGTCGACCGATTATAAAAATTGATGTTTTTAATTGTCGGCCGCGTAATATTGGGCATGTATGGGGGCCATAATGCGGTCGGTGGTGCTCAGACATGTAGATCTGCAACATCTCAGGACAAAAATGTGGTATGGAACAAAGACCAAGTAAAGGAATGGACATTGGTTGTTATACTTGGACATTGGTGCTTACAATGTAAAATTTGATCCACAAGGATTTTGAAAATGTCAAACTTACCTTTTTTTTTACTTTTACAGCTTGTTTCGATGCGCTTGTGAACACGTTGATATATGTGGGGGGGCAGGGAATGGGGAAATACAAACAATTCTGAATGTGTATTCAGATGCTGTGCTAACTGCTCTGCAGAACCAGGACATTTTGCCAGACGGACCTTGTTAATATAGGTAACGTGAGGCGATTGTATAATTGGCAATATTTCACACCAACGTCCAGTCAATATCCACATGTGCAGAATGCCCACAAAAGGGCCGCAGGTTGGGCGACATACACAGGATGGGCTATCAGAAATGTCATCCTTTCATAGTCCTATTCCAGCTGTCACACAGTGCTTTTCTCTTGTCAGATGTTACCCTTGCCTACTCTGACTTTTATCCCCCAGATCTCTAAAGCTAGCCATACACGTTCCGATTCCATGGCCGATCGATCACCTATCCGATCGATTCCGGCGATGCCGCCGGGAATCGAAGGGCCGATCGATCGGCCAATTAAGTGTGTCCGATCGCTACATACCACCTTGTCCCATGGATTCCTGGACAATTCCGTGTCCGATCGCTTACTTCCCAAATGGCAACTCCTCCTGATGTGTGCTGAATCGGATCAGAAAGACCAACATGTTGGTTCTCTGTCCGATCCGATTCTGGGCCCCCAAGTTGTTAGTACACATATGAGCTGTGTAACAATAATGCCGGTACGCAGAGCTAGGTTTTGGCCCCTTTACCAGAGTACCACTTATGTGCACCCCTGGGTATATGCTAACCCATTTCATGCTTACTTCTATAGGAAGGCGAGGTTTAACTCCACTTGTCTGTTACACGTTGTATTATTAAAGATATGATTTTTGTACTATATACGGTGTTGTAAGCTTTTAGTTATTTGTCTCCTTGTGGCTCCATTTAAAGTCCATAGGCTTGAGTAGTGATGGCCGAACTGCCCCCAAGGCGGACAGTTCGGCCGCGAACAAGCATGTTCGCCCTCCTCGCCGGCGGACAGTACGGGTGTTCGACCCGCCCTGTTCGCCGGCGAGAAGGAGCCCTCTATTCTTCCTCCGGTGGGATCATAAGCAGCGAGATCCCGCCGCAGGAAGAATATTTCACTGAAGACCGGATAGAGAACCCGCTCTTTCAGTGAAAAACCGGCTCGCAAACATCCGGTTAGCACAACCAGGAACAATGCGTTCCAGGTGCCGGATGTGACGTCACTGACGTTACATTCCCTCTAGGCGGGGAATTTGAATCTGTCCACGAACGGGCGGACGGCGGACCTTTTTAAAATTATAGAAAAGAGTTGCACTATTCCAGGTGGCGTGGCCAACATCCCCAAAAAATATAGGCTAAACAATTCGATGGGGGAAAGAGAAATCCCACACCCAATTAAATTCCCCCTGGGAGCACCCCAGGGGCAAGGGGACTTTAACGGCCACTTGAGTATAATCAGGTAACATACAGTCAACAGTTCAAAAAGTAGCAATTTATTAAAAGTGGTAATTAAAAAGCATAGGGCGTGTCAATGTTGGTCGATGTTACAACAATATTTTGCAGGTATTAGGAACGTCCACATATAATGGGTATCAATAAAATCAACTGCACCCCCTGTACCGGGCCCAATTTGAACATTTCTATAGGTCCCTACCGACTGATTTGTCATCCCTATTTGTGCACTCGCGATTAGATACCTTGATAAACTCACCAACACACAGTATCTCATACCTATGCAGGTTTCTTAAATCTAATGCTACACGTCCACTGGCGGCATCAAGTGCCTCCAACTGGCAGACAGACATCCCACAAGAAAATATAGCGGAAAAAATAAACACAGGATACCAACTGATCCGTAGATACATAATAGCAGAGACGTGGAGGGAAACTCAATTTAAATTACTCCATAGAGCTTATAGATTATGTATGGCACCCACGTCTGGCACATTACAGCGGCAACGAATGCGGCCGTACTGCCCCAAATGCCCGACTACGTCGCCTTCTCTATACCATTGTCTACGGACCTGCCCGCAAATACACGACTTCTGGGTGGCAGTGTTTGATTATATTTCATATATCTCAGACGCAACTATAGTGCCAGAACCTATGCTGGCACTATTTAGCTATGTATCAAAAAACGCAAAAAATCGGCAAGCACACCAGGGGGCATGTCTCCATATAATTCTTCTTATAGCGCATAGAACGATTATGTTGGAATGGATACACTCGACACCGCCAAACATAACAGAGGTCACAACGCACCTAAAAGCCCTGTTTAATAAAGAATCTAGAGATATAGACCAAGGCACGGAAAAACATAAGGAGGGATTCCTTAGGAGATGGAAACCATACATACAAAAAATCTTACCAGCGAAGGAAAGAATCCGACTAACAGCCCACTTGGAAAATGATGTTTGAGACGCCCGCCCCCCACTCTTGAATATAATTTGACCAAACTATATTCTTTCTCTTTAATAACCCTTGACAACCCCTGCGTCCAATAAACATCAGCCGCATTTAACGTCTCCTTCCAAAATAGACTTATTGCAACAGAAATTATATGTTAGAGGTAAATCGTTAATTTATGACAATGCACAGTACTTATACGTGACTGTATCATCACCACAACTGTATGTGAATATTATCTTGTATCTGTGACATTCACTATTGTAATATTTGGAAAAAATTTTATAAAATATATTTTAAAAAAAACAAAACATTTGGGTACACATATAAAAGCATATATAAAAGACATTTTGTGTATTCAGTACGCTAGGATAAAGGTCCTGTAACAACAGGGCTTAACCCCAACGCGCGTTTCGTGTCGAACTTCCTCAGGGGGTTTGTCTTTATCCAACAAGAGTCTGTAACAAAAAATAATAACAACAACACCAAACACGGACAGACATAGAACATCGAAGAGGGCCGATTAGCATTTCAGAAATTCGTAAAGTCAACCAGTCCAAAGAGTAAAAAATTTTCTGTTTTTACTCACAGCGAGGCACCAAAAGACCAATCATTGGGACAAGAAGCGGTCAGAGCCCCTACTAAGGGGCAACCATATGCGAACAATGGGAGGCCAAAACAAATAGCCCGGCGGCGGGCAGAGCCAGAACAGACCTGCGCACAAGGAGTGGAACTTAGTTGAAAGTTCAAAGAATCCATATGAATTAGGTTAAAGCTAGTGTTGGGGGGAGGGGGCCCACCAAAAATAGGTGCACGGGCTGTGGATACCATTGGGTGTGTCCTGTGACAGATAGTGGTCATATCCAGTAGTGAAGTGCATCCTTGAGTGATGTAGGAAAGTAAACGATGTGAATACATAAATGCAAAAGAGGGAAGTGTAAATCTATCAAGAGATTTAGAAAACTCAACGTAAAAAAGGACATGGCCGAAGTTCGGCCATCACTAGGCTTAAGGCTTCCTACTTTTATGTGATAAGCTGTCAACAGACGTCTCGTTTTCCCCCAGATCGATTTTTTTTTTTGAATGATCACGCCAAAAATCAAGACGTCTATGGCCAGCTTAAGATATTAGCCAGGACTGTAAAGGCCCCCATACACCTTACAATATTTCCATACAATTTCTATACAATCAACTTTTCTTCTACCAAAACGATGTAGTATGGGGACCTTTCTAACCCTTCCAATCACTATGTATTCTATCAGGGAGGACCCAGCACTACATAGCAGTGATAAATACCTTCCAATCACTATGTATTCTATCAGGGAGGACCCGGCACTACATAGCAGTGATATATACTTTCCAATCACTATGTATTCAATCAGGGAGGACCCGGCAGTACATAGCAGTGATATATACCTTCCAATCAGTATGTATTCTATCAGGGAGGACCCGGAACTACATACCAGTGATAAATACCTTCCAATCACTGTGTATTTTATCAGGGAGGACCTGGCACTACATAGCAGTGATATATACCTTCCAATCGCTATGCATTCTATCAGGGAGGACCCTGCACTACATAAGAGTGATATATACCTTTCAATCACTATGTATTCTATCAGGGAGGACCCTGCACTACATAAGAGTGATATATACCTTTCAAGCACTATGTATTCTATCAGGGAGACCACTATACTACACAGTTGTTGGTAGATCTAATGGAAATTGTATGGATTGATCTTAAGGTGTATGGGGGGCTTTAATTTCATACCCATTAGACCAGTGGTTCCCAAACTTTCCTTGCAGGGCCCCCCTTTTCTATTTAGGAACATTGTTTTACAAAAACCATGTAATATGAGGGATTTCTAACCCATCAAGTTTACTGTGTTCTGTCGAAGAAGGACCCGCACTACATAGTTGTTGGTAAATCTAAAGGATATCTGGACAGAGAGATCTAAAGGTGTATGGGCCCAGCTTAAGTAAGACATACAACCAATTCCAATTAAACCAGCACGTCCAATCGTTTTTAGTAAATTTGTTCCCAATTTGAATTCGTTTAGGTTGATCTAACCATGTGGGTGCCATAGATTTTCAATCAATCAACCCAAAAAAAATTATGAATTAAGTTGATGGATGAAAATCTAGACGGTGTATGGGGGCATCAAAGGGTTTTAACTTTTTTTTCAAGAAGACCTTCTGACCTTGGCAAAAAGGGATGATAACAGGCCCTCTAATTAGACATGTTTTTTGAGATCTTTGTTGGTCTGTGACAAAACAGATTCTCTTCAATCAAGTTATGAAGCCATCCAATCAAACTTAATTCAAAAATTTTTTCGGTTGATTGATTGAAAATTATGCAGCCACATGGTTGATCAACCTAAAAAACAATAAAATTGGGAAAATAATTGTTTTTGAACAATGATTAGACATTGATGGTAATGTAATTGGTTGTATTAAAATTCATTACATTTCAGTCGATCCCAAAAAAGTTAATTAAATACTCTGTTTTTTAAAACTACCGTTGGCAAAAATAAAAATCAATCACCGTATCTCCCTGACCCCAGCAATGTATTTTTAAGTTGATTGGGTGAACAGAAAATCTAGAGTTGTATGGGGGGCTTTAGAATCCATACGTTTAGGCTTTGCTAGGAGCTTGCACTACATAATGTCCAACTTTGATATAGGAAAACATCTATGCAATACTTGAGGGAAAAAAAAGAGGGGCAGAAGGATAACCTCCAAACCCTCCAGAACCAGACGGCAGAGGAAGCCAGGAATATGGTCATATGACATAGAGCATGGTTAGAATTTTTTTCAACTAGCGACTTTGTGATCTGATTTGCAAGCCCCTGAACATGGTATCATCACCAAAATTGTGGAGTGTAGAGACGGGTTGGGGGGGAAAAACAATGGAAAAAAACTTTTGCTCTAGCACATGGAGTTTTTGCATAAATGATTTAGTTCAAAATCATTAAGAGGAAATTCCGATTTCCGAAATTTTTACTTGACTTTGAACTAACTGGTGGAAAGGAAAACACTATTTGTGTTGCGACAACTGTATATTTTGAGTATACCCCAAACCATGCTCTACATCTCCCAGCAGTTGGTGATGATAACCAGGTTCAGGGGCTTTGCAATTAATCGAAATCGACTAAATTTTTTTAAAAAAAAAACATTCAAACATCTCTAATAGACCACTTCATTGGTCATCATGTAGGACAGAATACAGTCTTATTGTAGCCCCTTGGAAAGAGGTGACTAGGTCTAAAAGCCAGCCATACACAGTCGCGTTTCATGGCCGTCTGATCACCCATATCGATCGATTCCGACGGATTTGTACCGGGGATGGAAGGTAGGTGTGACTCGATCGGCCAATTAAGAGAATCCGATCGCGCATACCACCTTGTCCACGGATTCCGGGACGATTCCATCTCCGACTCCACTTCACAAATGGCCCAACTCCCTGATATGCTTGCAGAATCGGATCCAAAAGACCAACATGTTGGTTCTCTGTCGGATCGATTCTGAGGCCCATGATCAATCGGATGCGATCGATGCGGACAAGGCGCTTGCAAACGATTCCGGCACGATCGGATTCGCGTTGCACGCGCCGGAATCGATCGTTCCGGAATCCGGTCGGAATTCCGACCAGTGTATGGGGCCTCTTAAGGGGTTAACTGTTGTTTATAGAGGTTGTTTACCAGGCTAGGAAAGCTGCCTAGACGGGGGCGGAGAAAAGTATGCTGTTTGGTGATGACAAAGCTTGTGCAGAAGTGATATCTTTTCAATCTGCCTAGAGATAGAAAGATTCTGGTAGGGGCGGTGCTAGAGGGGACTGTTATAATAGGAGTGAGCGAATCAACTCTGACTCAGGATTCTTCCCTGGGGTGTTCACTCCTGGGGCCCGGGATGTGGTCCTGTGTGTGTAAGGCCAGGGCTGATTGCCCTGGTGTGATGGCTGAAGAGGATACTGATTGCTGCTGCAAGTCAAGGGGCCTATTGTCTCCACATGACGAGTAACCTGCAGGAGGGAAAACTGCTGCCAGAGGTGGATCCTAAAGCCCCCCATAGAAGGCGACTCCTCCATGAAACTTCTGTACAACCAAACTTTTCTTTTCTACCAAAAACATGTAATAGGAGGACCTTCTACACCTTCCAATCCTATGTATTCTAGCAGGGAGGACCCTGGCCTACAGCAGTGATATATTACCTTCAATTCACATGTATTCTATCAGGGAGGACCGGCCTACATAGCAGTTGTGATATATACCTTCAATCACTATGTATTCTATCAGGGAGGACCAGGACTCAATAGCGTGATATATACTTCCAATCACTATGTATTCTATAAGGGAGGGCACTATACTAAATGTTTTGGTAAGTCTCATGAAAGGTTGTCGGAGGAGTCCTGCCTGTCCTATGGGGGGCTTAAGACGTCTCTGGAGCTTGAGGGTGTGTGTGGCTTGCGAGGGGGCACAGGCCCGAGAGGGGTCAGTTGAGGGGTCTTTCAAGGAAGCTAGTTTGAAGTGCAGTTATGGAGGTTGGTTACGTGGAAGCAAGGCCGTTCATCAGAGGGCTCATAGAAGAGGTGCTGTGAGAGAGTACAAAGCAGGCCCAATCTATTCAAGTGATGATTCAGAGAAGATATCCGTGAGAAGATACAGAAGGGTCTGCCTTTGCGGAGTATATGGTGAGAGGAGGATACAGACATTCCTGTTCCTTACAAAGTGTACTGAAGAGGTGTTGGTGAGAGGAGAACACAGAAGGGAATTAGTAGTTGAGCGAGAATATTCGATTTTCGAATATTAGCTCGAATATGTATTTCGCCAAATATATCATCGGATTCCAACGCGATCGCGATTTATTGCGCTTTTAATAATCGCGATCCATTGCATGAATGGGATCGCTTGATGTGGATGATATAATCGCAATGCGATTTTTAAAAACGGAAAATGCGGTATGATCCAGGTCAAATATCCGAGTCCATTGACTTGCATGCATTGCGCAATTGGACGACAATGCGCTTTCTCGGATAATCGCCAATTCGGATTCGCCCATTCTCTATTGACTTCAATGTATTGCGCCATTATGTGGTCGCATTGCGCTTCTCGGATTAATCGCAATTTCGGATTCCGCCATTCTCCATTGACTTCAATTTGTATTGCGCATATGTAGGTCGCATCTGCGCTTCTCGGATAATCGCGATTTCGGGATTCCGCCATTCTCCATTGACTTCAATGTATTGCGCTATGTTTGTGACGCATTTTGCGATTTATGGATAATCGCAATTTCGGATTCCGCCCATTCTCCATTGACTTCAATGTATTGCGCATATGTGCGGCATTGCGATTTTTCGGATATCGCAATTTCGGATTCCGCCATTCCCATTGACTTCAATGTATTGCGCATATGTGGTCGCATTGCGATTTCTTCGGATAATCGCGATTTCGGATTCCGCCATTCTCCATTGACTTGCATGCATGCGCATATTGGGTCGCAATTGCGATGTTTAGATAGCAATTCATGTCGTAAGTGCGGATATATTCGTGATTACGAATATGGAACGAATATTATGGCGGAATAAAATCGCGAACATTCCGCGAATTCGAATATTGCCTAGTCGCTCATCACAGGGAATCTGCAAAAGGTGCTAAATAGGTCAGAGCTGCTATTGGTGAAAGGGCTGGACCGTCAGAGATTCCAAGTGGAGCAAGTGCCAGCGAGGCTGAATTGGGTGTCAGACCCTGTTGTGAGCCAGCATCCTGCCTACCCTAACCCTCTCTCCTCCAAAAGTCTCCATATTCACTCGTATCGTGCAGCCAGTGAAATAAAGTTTCTTCAGTTTCAAAGAATATTCTGTCTCCGAGCCAATTACTACTACCAGGTCCCACTACACAAGCAGCACCTACGGGTTGGTCAGTGCTACATTATATTAATTTTTGCTCCCAAAGATGTCCTACGTCTTATTTTCGGGGGATGTCTGATTTTTCCATGAAGAATAATACAGCACTGGGATCAGGGTGGGGGGGGTCACTTAAAATGACACAAATGAAACGACCGGTCAGAGGGGGATAAAAAATGGAGTCGTAGATGAGAGGGGGGGTGTTACCATTTTCAAAAACCCGCTCTGATCCTCCCTGTCCAGAGTTACAGTGGGGGTTGCCTATTTTCGGGGGATGTCTTATTTTCCATGAAAAAGAATACAGCATTGGGGTTGTATCAGGGTTGGGGTCACTTTCAAATGACACAGTGGGGATCAGATGGGGAAAAAATGGCACAGGAGATCAGAGGGGGGATTACCACCAGTAACCCTTCGATCCTCCTGCGTCATTTGATTGCCCCTCTATGATCCCCCTTGTCCAGAGTTACAGTACCATATCTTGGGGGTGGGGGGCGGGGGGACTTATTTTCGGGGGGATATCTTCTATTCAGGGGTCAGGCAAAAATGTAAAGGTGACATATTTTCGGGGGAAACTGGGTAAGCTAACCGAAGAAGAACGACACATAAAAGAATAAGTCCTGATAGGTGGCACTGGTCATACCATGACAGAGATTGTAGGAACCTTGACAGAGCTTTCCTTTTATATTTCCATACAAAAAAATACTTTCAGAAAACTTTAGGATTAAAATAAAAAAAAAAATGTGCAAAAAACCTCAGCATAATCGCAGGAACTCAGCTCTACAAGTCCCTTCCATACATTTCCTACCAGAAAACATGTTGTAGTTGTAGTGAGAAGCCTACATACTGAACATACGCCGAGTCACTGAGAGATGATAATGGTAGTATTTGGTGGACATACCTGAACCAGCACAGAAAGCGAGATGAGGACGAGCAGACTTGTGTAGGTTGCCATTGTGATGCAGAGAGGAGTGTGAGCTCCTGGCTGACCTGTGCTCTTAATACATATATCTGGGTACAGAAGAGAGAGCCAGAGTGTTCCATGAAAACCAATGACCTGGCGTTGGCTGGAATTATACCAGAGGCACTGGTGGGTGATGACCAGCTCGTAATTAGGAGTCATTGTTATTGAGAGTTAAGTGGGGCTCTCGGTGTGTTTGGTTGTGAGACGGTCACACAGGTCTACAATCCAAAATGGAGATAATTTCAGTTGACAAGCCACAATGACCGCTCAAATCAGTTAAGGCTCATTAGAAATTTAGATCCTATATGTGAGCCCAGTCTCCCAACATGGATATCGTATTTCTGTCCTTTATTAAAAATGCACAAGTTCCATTAACCAAGGTATTCAATGATGATTCCAAAAATAATGAGGATTAGTTGGCCACTCACCTTGGATTAAGTAAATTAATGCAGTGTTTCAAAAATTCGGAGGCAGCCTGTGAAGGTATTATCCGGGGGGGGGGGTGTGGGGGGGGGGGGGGAGGGCATGGGGACGTATGGCCCTTCTACATTTCTTTAACATGTTGTAGTGAATAGGGAGGGGGGGGGGGGGGGGGCTTACCTATTAAT
>CM070041.1:41871487-41908046 GCA_036250615.1 Ptychadena robeensis | reverse complement strand
CTCTCTTGAGTTTGGATGCTTCTTTGTCATTTTCAGAGAACGTAACTCTCTTTTTCTTCTCCTCGTTGCTGTGACTCTTTTCTTTAGACTTGGCTTTATTGTTGTCCTTCAATTTGGGTTTCTTTTCCTCAACCATCATATCCTGAAATAGATCTACATCAACCAGCATCCTCGTTCCAAAGACCCCCTTCACGTCGGATTCGTGCGAGTCTGTATTTTCTTCCATTGTATGAAATAGACCTTTCTCTGAAGATCTGTGGTCTTTGTGCATCTTGTCCATCTCATGGTCTTTGGGTGCCTTCTCCTTGTTGTAGTCTTTGGGCACCTTCGCCTTATCATGGTCTTTTTGAGCCTTCTTCTCATGGTCTTTGTGGGCCATGTCCCGCTTGTGGTCTTTGTGGGCCTTCTCTTTGTGCACCTTGTGGTGGTCTTTGGGCGCCTTCTCCTTATCATTTTGAGCCTTCTTCTCATGATCTTTGCGAGCCTTGTCCTTCCCATGGTCTTTGTTGTCCTTCCCATGTTTATCTTGGTCGATGAGCGTGCCCTTTCCATCCCTGTCTGCTCCTTTAGTTGATTGCTTGTCCACTACATTTTTCTTATCCTTTCCATTTTTCGCCTCCTGTTTGACATGTCTCATGGTTTTGGAATCTTGTACTTGGTCTTTCTTCGTTTTATCTTTCGACTCTTTAGTCTCTTGTTTGTGACTGCCAACATTCTCAGACTCGTGAAATTTCTTACTGGTTTCCGAATTCCCTTGTTCCTCGTCTTCACCTTTCCATCGAAATTCAGCCAGAGCGAGTCTGAAATCCTTCTTCTTGCCTTCCTCTGAAGTTAGAATGTGATCAGTCTCGCATTGAATAGCTGCGGCAGGGTCAGAGTTGACCACCTTTAATTCTCCAACATTTTTTGGAGCAATATTTGTATCTGGTCTGTTATTATGGGACATATCACCATTGATGGACTGTAAATCAGCGCACTGGAATCCAGAAATACGGGGCGTCTGTAAAAAAAATAAATGAAAATGAACATAAATAAAGCTACCGTATATACTTGAGTATAAGCCAACCTGAATAACCCGAGGTACATAAATGTATCTACAAAAACGTCACATAGTGGAGTTTTCTAAATTAGAAAAATATAGAGAAAGCACCATTGCCCCTAGGAATAAATCAAACAGGTGAATCTTAGTGCCACATCCTCAATAAAGATAAGAGAACACAGGTTTATTGTTATCACAGCATTTTTTATATGGAAACTTATTTTCATGTAAGAAGTTTTTTTTATTATTAAAATGTTAGGGACCAATACATGGAGTGGAAACTTATTTTTATGTTTGAGGGCTTGTTTCCACTGCGTTTTTCAATCCGTCAAGGTCACTCCGTCAATGGGAGGGTGCATCCGTCGGTGCATCCGTCTGTGCATCGCTCAAGCATCCGTCTGTGCATATAGGAAATGTTTTCCTTCAGTGCATCCATCAGGGACAGATTACACCCATCCGTCGCGTCAAAATAGAATGATCTACGTCAATTTTAACGGATTGCACTGACAGATGTTGGGACAGGCTCATTTTGACGCAGTGGAAACGAAGGGCTTGTTTCCATTATACGTCGGGACCCCTACACTGAGCGTATATGCTTAGCAGGGGTCCCGATGTATCCCAGACTTTGCCTGCCGGCGGATGGTCTGTTTACACATCCGCCGGTGTAAAGGCTGAAAGTACTCTACTACGTTCAGCCTTACACCGGCGGATCGGCTCAGCGCAATGAAGACAGAGTCTCCGCCGAGCAGGTAAGTCTGTTACGTTGGGACCGCCCAACGCAATGGAAACAAAGCCTTACCCTGAATCATAAGTAGTGGAGTTTTCTAATTCATTTTTACTGGATCTGGAATTTCAACAATAGTCCACAAGATGGCGCAGCTGTTTTATTTACATTTCACCAGTCCATTTCAGGAATACTGCCGATAGAATACTGAATACATATCGGACCATTCATGCATTCACAGCGTATGCAGGGCGACCAGCAAACCCCTGGAAAGGTAAGTGGGGCACTAAATCTGACTCGAGTATAAGCAAAAGGGAGCTTTTTTCGGCATTTTTTTAGCAAGTTTGAGAAACATTGGGACAGTTTAGAGGCAAGTAAAAATTACTTTTTTTTGGCATTGTTTTATTTTATAAAGTATCATACAACTCCTGCCAATATTTTAATTTTGGGTTGTAGTGTTCTAGAATCCACCATAGGTGACAATTCTGTAGAAAGTCCTCTTCACTTTTGTTTTATCATCATTTGTGTAAAGAACACAACTCATAAGAATAGATAATAAATCATTTCTGCATCCCACCTGTCGATTGATCGCGTTGCGTTCTTGGATATCACCGGCGCCGGCCGCCCATTCGGATACAGGCCTGGAAGTATAAAATATTAACACGCTTGAAACAAGTCCGCTCATTCATCTCCATTCAACCTTTACTGCGTCTTATCACGCAAAACCTGAATGATTATTGTACATCATCACACGTCTGTTTAGATCATGAATAAATAAAAGGTGGCCATACACTGGTCGATTTCCCACACGAATCCTGGCTGATCGATCACCGGGCGCAGGCACGCTGATCGATCGACGAGGAATCGAGTGCAGCCCACCTTGCCCGATCGACCGACATGGCCCCCAAATCGGATCGGCCAGAGAACCAACCTGTTGGTGTTTTCTGATCGATTGGGCACACAAGGGGAGTTGACATTTGTGAAGCGATCGATCGGGAACAGAATCGTCCAGGAATCGGTGGCCTAAGGTGGTCGGCACAGACTTGATTGGGCGATCGATCGACGCCTGTGGCCTCACCGGAATCGATCGGATTGGGCGATCGATCGCTCACGAGTCGACACATGTATGGCTAGCTTTAGAGATGCACCGATCTCTTGGCAGATTCCAATTTTACAGCAAATGTGACCTATTCCGATTTTTTTTTTTTAACCTCCCTAGCGGTTGAGACGAGCCTAGCTCGTCCGAGCTTCAGGCTCGCCTCAACCGCCGGGAAAGCAGGCAGCGGGGAGACCCTATGCCTCCCCGGAAAGCTGCAGCGATTGTCTCATCGCTGCAGCATTTCCGGGTTGGCGGCACCGCCCCGATCGCGTCACGGTGACGCGGAAGGGGGCGGCCGGCGCCATAGACCTCCATTAATGGAGGTTAATGGTTAATGGAGGAGCGCCGGCTTCCCCTCTCTGCGCTTAGAGCTCCGGCGAGATGCCGGAAACGGTACGGTACTCTGTACACTGCCTTGATCGCCCGGTGCGCTAGGGAGGTTAAAGAACTAATGTAATGAATGCATATGACATTCATTTAAGGGCCATTTCACACTATATGCGTTGCGTTTTTTTTACCGCACGTGTTTTTTTTTGTTTTTTTTTTTACTGTGCACGTTTTTTACAGACAACCAATGTTACAATTCACACTGTATGCATTGCGTTTTAAAAACTCACTGCTCTATGCATTTTTGATAAATTTTTCCTGCATTTTTCATTCATTTGTTCAAAAACACAAATGCCAAACGCAAAGGCAGATGTAATGTGAAAAACGCATGTGTTTTTGTATATATGCAGAAACGCATGCCTTTAAAAAAACGCATATAGTGTGAATGGGCCCTAAATGTATTTTCCAATCTATCTTATTCAAATCTGCAGCTGCACTGTAACATCGCTGTAGAAACAAAACCAAAATGGGCAAAAACACTGGGAAAACCTTTAATAGTACATTCATGAAACTTTCAGGGTCAGTAACATACCCCTTCTTCTACTTACACCCCGAGTCTCACCCCTCTTAGCATTATTTGATAGCTGGACTTTTAGCTGAAGATTTACATGTACAGTAAGTGTTGTTGCTAGGGGGGGGGTGAAACTTGGGGTGTAAGTAGTTGTACGGGTATATATAGCATATATACTAAATAGACTCCATATAAAGTACTAAAGACAGACTGTCTCCATGCAAAGCAATGGACATAGACCGTGGTTTACGGTCATGTCCGATATCCCTGTTTTTGAGCGGGATCGATTGGTCCCGCTCGAAAACAGGGATGGCCTCATAGGATATGGACACCTTTAGGCACAAAAAAAGATTTGCATATATGATGCAGTTGGGCTCCAGCATTTAACACAGAACTTTGTTTTTCTGGGTCGTGTAACATATAGTTGTTGTATCGCCTATTTACACTGCCAGCAAAGCTATTTTATGAACTTTGACAGAGTTAAGAAATCCTTTGAATCAGCTTTTTTTCATTTAGTTTTATCAAATAGATGAGCGACACAATGCTGTGTTATCACCCAATAGGAAACACCACGTCATTGGAATATGACTATGAAAGGGTGACATATGGACTCAAGGTAGTCTCAGGGGTAAGTTACTAACCTAGAAAATGTCAGGGTGTCACTACTGAGGTATGAGATCTGGGAGGGTCACACTACTGAGGTATGAGATCTGGGGGTCACACTAATGAGGGTTGAGATTCTGGGGGTCACACTACTGAGGTATGAGATCGGGGGGGGGGGGGGTCACACGACTGAGGTATGCGATCTGGGGGGGGGGGGTGTCACACTACTGAGGTATGAGATCTGGGGGGGGGGGTCACAAATAACTGAGTATGCGATTGGGGGGGGGGGGTCACCATACTGAGGTATGAGATCAGGGGGGGGGGGGGGGTCACACTAATGAGGTATGATATCTGGGGGGGTGTCACACTATAGAGGTATGAGATCTGGTGGGGTCACACTACTGGAGGTATGAGATCTGGGGGTCACACTTACTGGAGGTATGAGATCTGGGGGGCCACTACTGCGAGTTGAGATCTGGGGTCACAACTACTGGAGGTTGGAATCACAGTCGACGTGTTTGGATAGGGAATACAGGTCGGATGGGACAAGGGGGTATGAGATTGGGGGGGGGGGTTCACACTTACTGAGGTATGAGATCTGGGGGGGGGGTCCACTACTGAGTGTATGAGATCTGGGGGGGTCACACTACTGAGGTATGCGATCTGGGGGGGGGTCACACTACTGGGGGTATATGAGATCTGGGGGTCACCACTACTGGAGGGATGAGATCTGGGGGGTCACACTATGGAGGTGAGATCTGGGGTCACACTCTGAGGTATGAGTCGGGGGGTCCACACTACGGAGGTATGTATGAGATTCTGGGGGTCACAATACTGAGGTATGAGATCTGGGGGGTTCACACTATGGAGGTATGAGATCTGGGGTCACACTACTGGAGTATGAGATCTGGGGTCACACTACTGGACGGTATGAGATCTGGGGTCACCTACTGGACGGGTATGAGTTCCTGGGGGTCCACACTACTGAGGTATGAGATTCTGGCGGGTCACACTACTGGTTTGAGATCTGGGGGGTCACACTACTGAGGTATGAGATCTGGGGGGGTCACACTAATGAGGTATGAGATCTGGGGGGGGGGTCACTACTGAGGGATATGGATCTGGGGGGGGGGGGGGGGGTGTCACAATACTGAGGTATGGATCTGGGGGGGGTTGTCACAATACTGAGGTATGGAGATATGGGGGGGTGTCACACTACCTGAGGTATGAGATATAGGGGTCACACTACTGAAGTATGAGTCTGGGGGTCACAATAATGAGGTAGGTATGAGATCTGGGGGGTCACACTACTGGAGGTATGAGATCCGGGGGGGGCACACTACTGAGGTATGAGACTGAGGGGGGTCACACTATGAGGTATGAGATCTGGCGGGGGTCACACTACTTGAGGTATGAGATCTGGGGGTCACACTAATCCTGAGGTATGAGATCTGGGGGGTCACTACTGAGGTTATCAGATCGGGGGGGCGTCACACTACTGAGGGTCTGAGATCTGGGGGTCACACTACTGAGGTATGAGATATCTGGCGGGTCCCACTACTGAGGTATGAGTCTGGGGGGGGTCACACTACTGAGGTATGAGATCTGGGGGGTCACACATGAGTATGAGATCTGGGGGGGTCACACTACTGAGGTAGAGTCTGGGGGTCACACTACTGAGGTATGAATTGGGGGGTCCACACACTGAGGCTATGAGATTGGGGGTCACGCGACTGAGGTTATGAGATCTGGGGGGGTCACGTACTGAGGATATGAGATCTCTGGAGGGTTCCACTACTGAGGTATGAGATATGGGGGGGGTCACACTACTGAGGTATGAGATCTGGGGTCACACTACTGAGGGATGGATCTGGGGGTGGTCATGCCTACTTGAGGTATGAGATTCGGGGGGGTCACATAATGAGGATGAGATCGGGGGGGGTTCCACACTACTGGAGGTATGAGATCGGGGGTGGTCACACTACTGAGGGTTATGAGATCTGGGGGTCCACTACTGAGGTAGGAGATCTGGGGGTCACACTACTGAGGTATGAGATCTGGGGAGTCACACTACTGAGGGTATGAGATCTGGGGGTCCAATACTGAGGTATGAGATCTGGGTCACACTATGAGGTATGAGATCTGGGGGTGGGTCACACTACTGAGGTAGGAGATCTGGGGGGGGTCAGATAATGAGGTATGAGATTGGGGGTCACACGGTGTGTACTGTTGGTTACATGTGACCCAAAGCCAGCTGGTGACCTGTGGATGGGAGACACAGCTAATCGGAGGCGGAATCAGGAACAGGGAGGTCCATTGCCAAAAGAATCTAACATGCAGGAGGCTGACGCAGAGGACCAGGGAGGAAGGAAGGAACCACCCTACATATGGGGTTGGTACTAAAAACACCACCTCCTGAGGTTATGGGCACCCTGATTATAAGCCAACCGGAAATAGGCTGAAGTACCTATTTTAGCAACAGCAACCCATGTAACATGAGTTACTAGTAGAGTAAATACAGTACCACCACTGGATCCCACTACCCACAGGTTCGGGAGATTATAGGGCTCCTTTACCACCGCGCATTAAAAAAAAAAACCCTCCTGGCATTACGCCATGTGCTCTCCCTCACATCCCCAGAGTGCCTCCAAAGCGGAGGTCAATGGCGCAGCGCTCCTCCCATGCTATTTGGCGTCACAGATGCCAGTAAAGAGGTTCGGTCCACGGATACTCCACTTGCCGTTGCTAGGCGAGTATCAATGTTACGTCGATTGGGGTAAATTTGTGGGGCAATCAAAACTTACCCAGAGCATGTCAGTGCAAATGTCAGGAGGTTAAACGGGGGCCCGATTACGTATTATCGGTTGTTTTGCGTCATAGGGGTTACATGGAGGGTATTTATAATCGACCCCCCATCCGAGCGCCTGCAAAAAAGTTGCACGCGCAACAACCCCCGACCAGGAGCGCCGGGTCGTTTTTCTGGGCTGCCGATGCAAATGCGGCCCTTAAGACCGAACAGATGACTGCTACTGGTTCCAGACAATGCTTGCTCTGTATCAGGATTTGTTCCCACTAAGGTGATCGCCTGGCGCTGTGATTTTCATCGCCTGCAGAATCCCGTCAATCGACCCTACCCACTATTTTGAAAGGGCTTGTCCCAATTGATAAGATGCATGTGGTTTTTTTCCTGACCGCTACCATAGGATATGAATGGCTGATTACGCGGAAAAATGGCCTGATATTCAGATATTTAGAGAGCAGAGCTGAATAGCATGTGTTGAGGTCTGAATTCAAGGCGGGCATAGATCTGGTGCCAACTGCGGCCCAGGGGCCACAGCCAACCCTTGGGCGTTGTTCGCGGCCCTCTTGGTCCTCCACATGCAGCCCCCAAAACCTAACTGTTAACCCATTAAGGCAGAGGCAAACTCACCGTGAGGTGGGTGGTCACATGCGACCCAGATTCCTCATCTCAAACTTTGGCGGTTCCCACGTAAGTTAAAATTGTCAATGTTTATAGGGGAAAACCAGGTCAGGAGGGGATTGGGTGCGTCGGGTTTTCGTTGAAGATCTGGTCCACCGCCGCTGAGATATGTCGACGGGGGAGGGTCTATATCGGGTTAGGTGCGGCCCTTTAGTCATGCCGAGGCCGACTTGTGGCCCCCATATCACTCAGTTGCCCACCAGGGGGCTATAGAGTTGACCATCACCTCACAATTTGGAGGAATGAAAAAAATTTGCCTATAATCGGTACATGCTCGGGTACTTTTCTGGTTACAGGACCTTAAAGCCAAATTCTGGTAACTTAAATTTTTTTTTATAAAGTTGTTCAACAACTAATTCTCCCTAACTTATTTCCAGTTTTCCCTAGGAACCTAGCCCGCTGAATGGGAAAAATATGGTCTTTTCATCTTGTTGGAAACTGTGTAGAGAATGTTCAATCTTCAGGCCTTCTAGGACGTGTTCTCAAACCTTTCAAATCTGTGCCCCCGGAAGTAAAACATTCAGTGTCATTTCCGGATATGGAGAATGCAGAAGTGCGGGTGAGGAGCGTCATTTCCACATTCCAAATTATGGGACACTCCGTGACGCCAAAATATGCCCGAGATCTTATTTTTAGGGGGAGTCTTAATATGATTTTACCTGTGCCCCATTGTCCCCTTATCACTCTGTCAATCATTGTCCCACTCTGATCAACTCGGTGCCAATCATGTCCCCTCTGATCAACTCTTTCCAATCATTGTCCCCTTCTGACACTCTGTGCCAATCATTTTGTCCCCTTCTGATCAATCTGTATGCCCAATCATTGTACCCTTCTGACACCTGTGCCCAATCATTGTCCCATTCTGATCACTTGAGCAATCCCTTGTCCCCTTCTGATCACTCTGTGCCATCCATTGTCCCCTTCTGATCACTTGTGCCAATCATTGTCACCTTCTGATCACTCGGTGCCATCATTGTCCCCTTCGATCACTCTGTGCCAATCATTGCCCATTCTGATCACTCTGTGCCAATCATTGTCCCCTTCTGATCACTCTGTGCCAATCATTGTCCCTTCTGATCACTCTGTGCCATCCACGTCCCCTTCTGATCACTCTGTGCCATCCATTGTCCCCTTATGATACTCTGTGCCAATCCCGTGTCCCCTTATGATCACTCTGTGCCAATCCATTGTCCCTTCTGATCACTCTGTGCCAAATTCCATTGTTCCCTTGATCACTCTGTGCCAATCATTGTCCCTTCTGATCACTCTGTGCCAATTCATTGTCACCTTTCCCTTTCACAGACTCACTTTTTTTGGGTCTACTGGTACGGCAGGGTAACGTTACAGCAGGGATCAAGCAGCTTGCTGTCATTCCTGCACTGACAGCCAGCCTGAAAGCGTGACACAGTTTACCCATTGTACCCACCGACTGGGAGATGCAGGCAGGGGAAGGTATCGGTGGGTGTCTTATTTGCGGGGGGTGGTTATTTTAATGCTTTGGGCCAAAAATCGGGGGTGGTTATATAGGAGAAACCGGGTATGCTTACATGCGCGGACCACGACACGGTCAATCGTTCGTAAGGCTATGTCCCCATTTGGCGTAATCTCCACGATTTGAATCGCGTGGCAGTGATCACTAGCCATTTCTCATGCAAGCCACGGCTAATTTACGGACGATTGTGTCATGCAATGATTCACCCCTGATCGTGCCCATAAAAGAATTACTAGGTACACATGTGGTTTTTAAAACGCGTCATTCATTGGCTGGGCGGCCATTGCCATGGCCCGTTGATCAAAAATGCAGGAGCCAAGTTTTAAGATCGCGTAGGCCAGCGCCTGATCGCAGCCAGCTGGTGGGGAAGAGCACATTAAAATGCATAGACAATCGCCAAAGTGGGACAGGCCTTAGTGTGGAGGGGCGCTACTTACCCTCCTAAATTCCCACCCTGGCTTGTGGGAATCAGAGCATGTTGTTAGCAGCAGGGCCTGATGCAATTCAGTGAAGGCGATGACCACCTGTGAAACTATTGTTCGACACCCGAGGGGGTCCCTACCGCAGGTGGCCAACGTCCTCATCTGAGGACACAAATCTTCCATGAACCCCAAATATAAATAAATGCAAATATAATCTTGAGAAGGAGGTTTATATAAATGAAGGAACGGCTGCTAGGGCTGCCACGGTACTTGGACTGTTAGATATGTAAATTTATTTTGTGTGACAATCTAGGCTATAGGACACATCATCTGTCCCTCAATGGACTACAATGTCACCATTGCAGTCTTCTAGCTTCTTCTTTTGTTGGAGGTATGGTCGCCCTTTTTAAACAAACAAACAAACCCTATGAGTAAACAATTCTGGATCACAAGAAGGAAAGAGGGATGATGGATGGGATACTGCCAATCATTATGTATTCTGTTCAGGGAGGGCCCTCCCTGCACTACATAGTCAGTTGATATATACCTTCCAATCAATATGTATATGCTATCAGGGAGGACCGTGACACTACATAGCAGTGATATATACATTTCCAATCACTATGTATTCTATCAGGGAGGACCGGCAATACATAGAGCAGTGATATATACCTTCCAATCATATGTATTCTATACAGGAGGACCAGCACGTACATAGCAGGGATTGATATATACCTTCAATCACTATGTATTCATATCAGGTGAGGACCCGGCACTACATAAGGCAGTGAGTATATACCTTCCAATCACTATGTATTCTATCAGGGAGGACCCGGTCACTACATAGCAGTTGATATATACCTTCCAATCACTATGTATTCAATAGTATGGAGGACCCGGAACTAAATAGCAGTGATATATACTTCCAATCATATGTAATTCTATCAGGGAGAGTGACCCATTAGACACGTACATAGCAGTGATATATACTTCCAATCATATGTATTTCTATGAGAGGAGGACCACGGACACTACATAGTAAGCAGTGATTTAATATACCTTCCAATGATTGATGTATTCGTATCAGGGAGGGACCCTGGCACTAATAGCAGTGATATAGTACCTCCAATCACTGATGTATTGCTAATCAGGGAGGACAGACACTACATAGCAGTGATAATATCCTTCCAATCAATATGTATTCTATCAGTGGAGGAACCCGGACATAACATAGCAGTGGATATATACCTTAACATCATATATGTAGTTATGTCAGGGAGGGATGGCACTACATAGCAGTGATATATACGTCTTCCAATCACATGTATTCTGATAAGCAGGGAGGACCCCGGCACTAACTACATAGCGTGATATATACCGTTCAATCATATAGTATGTCTATCAGGTGAGGGACCGGCCGGCACTACATAGCAGTGATAGTATAACTTCCAATCACTATTGTATGTCTATCAGGGAGGAGACCAGCACTAATAGCAGTGATATATACCGTCATCACTATGTATTTCAATCAGGTCGGAACCGGCACTACATAGCAGTGATATATACCTTCCAACCTATGTATTCTATCAGGGCGGACCCGGGCACTACATAGCAGTGATATATACCTTCCCACATCACTATGTATGCATCAGGTGGACACGGCATAACAGAAGCAGTGATTGATATATACCTTCCAATCAATATGTATTCTATCAGGGAGGGACCCAGCACTACATAGCAGGAATATTACCTTCCAATCCACTATTATTCCATCAGTAGGACCTGGCACTACATAGAATGTGATATGGTATGTATTTTAAGGGACAGCATGGTTTAAAAGAGATCAATCCATGCGAGCAGAAAAAACATAGAAACTATAGGATTTTGGAGTTATTAGGAATGTTAGAGTATAGTATTGAAATTACAGGAGTCTACCTTGATAGCATTTTGGCGTCTGTGATGAAGTTGTTTTTCTTTACTGTCTCCACTTTCTGTGGTGTGTTCTCTGGTTTTGTCCTCCGATCAGTCTCTTTCTAAACATTACATGACGAAGTCTCATCAGACCCAGCAAGGGACAATGACCTACCTCAGGTGCAGGACTAGGAGACTGGCTTCAAACCTTCATATACACGCAGTAAGTTAAACCAGGAGTAAGGCCCATTTTCAGAAATCAGAAACGTATTATAGGGCTCAATCCTATAGGGCTGCGTTATTGAAAAATTACCGTTAACTTCCTGGGCGTTAGGCACATGGCTTTTTTATTATTATTTTTTTAAGTGCACCAAGGGTGATTCTGCCGGCTCGCTATCCTCATCCCAGATTCATCGTTGACACCGGAGATTTGTGTTTTAAAAAAAAATAAAATAAAAAGCAACGATGCCTCCTTTTAAAGAGGTCAATGGCGACGCCCGTCTCTCTGGCGTCATCAACATCGAGACGAACTTAAAAATTGGCATGGGGTCCACATACAGGCGGTCAGCGAGGTACCTCGGAGTGGTAACTCTGAATTGAAAGTTGACTAGACATTTAAGGCAGTGGTGGGGCATGACGGAGTTGATTTGGAGGGCCACAAGTGCAGCCATCAGCATTCACTACAGGGCCGCACCTAAACCTTTTCATCTATACTGACTTGTATAAAGCCATTTATAAATGAGAAAGTGACAGCAGGCATTTCTGGAAAGACAATCAAGATTAACCTTGAGCAGTTCTCACCGAGTTAAAACTCGGGGCTGATTCCATGCTCATGATGAAACTCAGGCCCCAGCTAACGAGAGGCACGCCGAGCTCCGTCTTTATGACGGCGGTCGGAGCATCGGCAGGATGCCATGCTCCGGGTCGGGTCGGCCCGATCGCGTCACCGGGTTGACGCGAAGGGGGCGGGGGAAGGCCGGCGCAATAGAACCCGTCCAAACTGGAGGGGACGTCGGCCTTTCTCGCAGAAGTCGGCGTCTCAGTGACGCCAGGATTATGTGTAGGTCCTCCAGCTGAGCAGGAAATCACGGCCGGAGATATTGTGCTTCCGGCCGCGATTGCCAGTGGGCACGGTTCTGAAAAAACCGTTTGCCCAAACGCTCAGGAGTTAAGGAACACTGTAGTACGGTAATGCACATTGTGTGTCACAATATCATCATGATGATGTCTATGGGGCAAATAACCTTTGATTCAAAAGGTAATTTTCCCTATCTCAGGTGCCACAATCACCCCGTCATGGTGTGGAATGTGGGAGCATAGGGCACTTCCCACTCGGAAGAAGTTCCCAGGGGAGGACCTGTACCAGGTCAGCAGGGGATTGGCAACAGGTGAGTTTCCTATGCCAGTGGTGACAAGTGGAGTTGCTATGGAGGCCAGAAGTGCGGCCTTTCGGCCCATCACTGAAGGGCAGCACGCAACATCGAGCCAGACCCTTCCCGTCTTCTACCAATCTTAGCAGGTGGTGGACAAAATCCCAATAGCACCCCCCCCCCCCTCCTGACCCGGTTTCCCTGATCCACATTGACAATTTTTATTGATGTAGGGACCGCCAAAGTTGGTTAGGCAAGCTGGGCAAGCATAGGACCATTTCAAGTGAGTTGCGTTGCCGTAGCATTACCAGTTAGGTTTTGGGGACTGCAGTAGAGGCAAGGGGGGCCGCCAAAGACAAAGGCCCGGGCCGCCGGTTGGGCACCTAGGCCCCAAGGGCTTATTGCCCCACCTGAGGCGTCTGGCCACAGGTGGGGCGTGTTTATTTATTTTTTTATATGGAGAGTCAATGCAGCCGCCCCTGATCCATAGGAAATTAACCCTCTGAGCGTTTGCCACGTGGCACGGTTTTTGTTAGAACCCGTGCCACGGGGGCACATCGCGGCGGAGCACAATGTGACTGCTCAGCTGAGGGATGTAAACAAAAGTCCGGCGTCGGCTGGAGGACTCCGGACTTCTGCGGACAGAAAGCGGCGCCCCTCAGTTTGAGGAGAGGTCTATGGCGCGCCTACCCCAGCCCCCTCGCGTCACCGGTGACGTGATCGGGGGCGGATACGGAAGCACGGCATACATGCCGATTTGCTCCCGACCGCCGTCAGAAGACGGCGGACCTCTGGCGTTACTCGGCAAACTCGCGGCTGAGTTTCATGATGACATGAAAACTCAGCCCGAGTTAATTCGGGGAAGGGGAGAACGATCAGAAGGTTTAATGGAAGTGATAAAAAAAAAAAAAAATCACCTTCCATTCATGTGCAATTAGTAGAAAAAAAAAAAAAAATCGTCCGCAGCCATTCGACCAACTGCTAAGTCAGTTTTTTTTTTTTAGCACACGGGCCATCCTGGTTGACGTGTGGGATTGTGTTTGGGACCTCCCAGTGCGGGGCAGGAAGACACAAACCACATATGTATGTGCAAAAACTCAATATATAGTGTGTATTTTCGTAATATAGTGGTGTACTTTGCGTGTACTTTTCGATTGGCCGTCGTTACCGTTGGCATCCGGATCGCCGGGGGGGTAAGGTAGACGATCCCGTGTATGTATTAAAACACCAGCCCCCAGCAGCCGATCCAATCTGGTCATCCATTACAAAAAAGACAGGAACGCCTGTGTCAGATCGCCAAACTGACGAAAAAAGCAGGCAGAAACACGAGCCAAACACTGTAAAGATCGGGGTTTTCTTCAGCAGAAATGAAAAATAAGAATTCCATAAGAAAAACAAAAGCGCCACTGTTCTTGGGAACAAAGAAGAGCCAATCAGGATCAAATAAACAGCTTCAAATTCTGTGACCCCTTTTTACTACTGGTAGTGGTGAGCTCGAATATTCGATTTCGAATATTTAAGCCGAATATCGCTATTTCGCCATTTCGCGAATATATCATCGGATATCCGACGCTGGATCGCGATTTTTCGCGTTTTATAATCGCAATTTATAAGCGGATCCATTGCAAGATACTGCATGGGATCGCGATTATATAATCGCAATGCGATTTTTAAAACGGGAAATGAAGGATTTCTCCCAGTCGAAATTCCGAGCTCCATTGACTGCATGCATTGCGCATATGTGATCGCATTGCGATTTTTAGACGCAATTCATGCCGTTAAGTGCGGATATTCGAGGATTTTCCGATATGGAATCGATTATAATGGCGAATTCACGAAATTAAACAAATTCGAATATAATTGCCTAGCCGCTCATCACTATACTGTGTTTCCCCGAAAATAAGACAGTATTATATAAATTTTTGCCTCCCAAAGATGGCCCTACGTCTTATTTCGGGGGAAGTGAGGTTCGTATTTTATTTTCATAAAGAATACGACACGGGGGTATCGGGTGGGGGGGGGGTCCACTGAAAATGACACAGGGGACTCAGAGAGGGGATTACCATTTAGTAACCCCTTCGGAATCACGTGTGTCATTGCGATTCCCCCTCTGATCCACCCTGTACAGAAAGTACAGTACCGTAATCTTCAGGGGGGGGCCTTATATTCATGAAGAATATGGCACTGGGGTGTCAGGGTGGGGGGGTCCTTACAATGACACGGGGGGGATCACAATGGCACAGAGACTCAGAGGGGGATTACCATTTTAGTAACCCCTTCTGATCTCGTGTGTCATGCATTCCCCCTCTGATCCCCCCTGTCCAGAGTTCAGTACAGTATCTTCAGGGGGTGCATTATATTCCATGAAGATATGACCTGGGGTACGGGTGGGGGGACACTTTACAATGACACGGGGGGGATCAGAGGGGGATCCAATGGGCCACAGGAGATCAGAGGGGGGGGGGGGTAGGGGGATTTACCATTTTAGTCACCCCTTCTGATCCTCCTGGTCATGTGCTGCCCCCCCTGTCCAGAGTAGTTACAGTTTGACGATCTTCGGGGTGCATTATGTTTCGAAGCGAAACAGGGTATGCGTTTTTTTTGTAACATTTTTGTTTATTAAATGTGAAAATACAAAACAGATCATAAAATGGAAAAGGGGAGGAAATCCATATGTGGAAGAAGAAAACTGGATACCTAGGGGACGATATATCATTAGGATCAGTGGTGGGCAACTAAGTTGATATGGAGGGCATCACGAAAGGGCAACCCGCACATGCATTTTAAAGCTGTATTGACTGTATAAGCATTCTATAATGAAAATGACAGCAGGCTCATCATCCAGCGAGGCCGAGAAAACTCTGGAGGTGGCGATTAAAGAGGGGCGAGGTTACTGCCTTACCAGCTTCCTCACGTGCCTACAGACTTCGGCCAAAGCATGTCCAACAACTGTGCTACCCACGAGTGAAAAAAACAGCCAATATGTATGGGCTACTTTAGGCCCCCAGACAAGTCTAGATTTGTCATCAATCAACTTAATTCAATCCATTTTTTGGTGGATTGATTGAAAAACCTTAGCAGCCCCCACATGGTTAGATTATGGGTGCGGGATGTGTCCATTGAAAGTCAAAAGACGCATCCAATCACATAATACCTTTAGACTAAAAACATAAATGTCTGAAGATAGTAAGGATACTTGTTGCAGTTACTGAGCACAGAACTTCACAAAGCTTTTTATAATAATAAAAAAAGGGGTTAAAAAACTCTCTAAAGCTGACCATACACCTTTAGATCTCTCTGTCAGATATCCTTTAGATCTACCAACAACCGATGTAGTGCCGGGTCCTCTGCGATTTGAAAAGGTGGTAGACTTGATTGTTTTAGAAAGTCCCTCATATCACATGGTTTTGCAGAGATCTTAAAGGAAATCGACACAGGAATTATTAAAAGGTTGTATGGTGACCCTAAAACAGATGTGTAGAGATGCCAAATGTGGGACATAAACAATTGAATGCAGAGTGAAATGGAGACGATGAACTCTTCAGCTGTGTCTGATTGGCTCAGCCTCAGTCCGCATCAAAATTTGCATAGTAATGTAGGAATTCTCTACCTTACCCTTCTGATGTTCTCCCGAATTAACTAGGGCTGAGTTTAAGGCATTCATGAAAACTCAGCCCGAGTTAGCCGGAGGAACGCCCGAGGTCTCGCGTCTTCAGACGGCGGGGTCGGGAGCCTCGGCATGGATGCCGATGGCTTCAGGGTCCGCCCCCGATTCGCGTCACGGTGACGCGAAGGGGGCGGGGGTAGGCGGCGCCATTAGACATTCGTTCAAACTGGAGGGGCGTCGCTTTCTGTAAGCAGAAGTCCGGCGTCCTCCAGCACGCAGGACTTTTGTTTAAATCCATTCAGCTGAGCAGGCAATCACGGGCGAAAGCCATTGTGCTCCCGCCGCGATTGCCCGTGGCACGCGTTATAAAAAAACCGTGCCAGTGGCAAAGACTACAGAGGGTAAACTGGTAATAGCGGGTAGATTTGCGGTCGATCTGCCGCGAAAAGCGGCCACAATATAATGCTTAACAGCTAAATTCGGCCAGGAAAATCGATTCTAAGAATTTATGGGCACATCCGTTAGTTTAGAAAAAACTGCATTACCAACGTTCCCCATCCAAAGCAACTGCTAGCCACGAAAAGGGTGCGCGGACTGATTCCAGACAAGACCCAGCCGTTGCATGAGGACCTCATCGCATACGGCCGATCTGCAAGCAAATGAAAGTCTAAACTAAACGTCTATGGCCGGACCTTTAGTCTGGATGCAGCTCTATCGCCAAGTGATGGGTCATACGCAATGGCATGTTGTCACCACCAGCCTCAAAAGCTCAAAAAAGGGCACCCCGGCAAATCGACATAGACAGTGATATTTAGACCTTCCAATCACTATGACTTTATACTAAGCAGGAGGACCCGGCACTAAATAGCAGTTGCATATAATAACCTTTCCAAACTCACTATGTTCTGATCAGGGAGGACCCGGCAATACAGTAGGCACGTGATATGATACCAATCCCAATCACTGTATGTCTTCTACAGGGAGACCAGCATACATAGCAGTGATATATACCTTCCAACACTGTGTATTTCTCAGGGAGGACCCGGCAACTAATAGCAGATATATATACCTCCAATCACTATGTATTCTATCAGGGAGAGACCCAGCACTACATGCAGTGATATATACCTTCCAATCACTATGTATTCTAAGGGAGGACCCCGGCAATAATTGCAGTGATATATACCTTCCAATCACTATGTATTATATCAGGAGGACCCAGCACTACATAGCAGTGATGTATACCTTCCAATCATATGTATTTATCAGGGAGGACCCGGCAATACATAGCAGTGATATTTACCTTCCAATCACTATGTATTCTATCAGGGGGACCCAGCACTACATAGTTGATATATACCTTCCAATCACTATTGTATTCTATCAGGGAGGACCCAGCTACATAGCAGTGATATATACTTCCAATCACTATGTATTCTATCAGAGGACCCGGCACTACATAGCAGTGATATTTACCTTCCAATCACTATGTATTCTATCAGGGAGGACCCGGCACTACATAGACTGATATATACCTTCCCTCAATATGATTCTATCAGGGAGGACCCAGACACTACATAGCAGTGATTATATAACTTCCATCACTATGTATTCTTCAGGGAGGACCCGGCACTACATAGCAGTGATATACCTTCCAACACTATGTATTCTATCAGGGGGACCCGGCACTACAAGCAGGATAATATACCTTCCAATCACTATGTATTCTATCAGGGAGGACCCGGCACTACATAGCAGTGATATATACCTTCCCATCACTATGTATTCTATCAGGGAGGAACCCGGCACTACATAGCAGTGATATATACTTCCAATCACTATGTATTCGATCAGGAGGACCCGGCCTACATAGCAGTGATATATACCTTCCAATCACTATGTATTCTATCAGGGAGGGACACCCAGCACTACATAGCAATGAGATATATACCTCCCAATCACTATGTATTACTATAGGGAGGACCAACACTCTACATAGCAGTGAATAATACCTTCCAATCACTATGATTCTATATCAGGGAGGGACCCGCACTACATAGCAGTGATATATACCTCCAATCACTGTGTATTCTATCAGGGAGGACCCGAACAATACATAGCAGTGATAATACCTTCCAATCACTTGGTATTTATAGGGAGCTCATACAGGGAGGACCCGCACTACATAGCAGCTGATATATACCTTCCAATCACTATGTATTCTATCAGGGAGGACCCGGCACTACATAAGCAGATTATATACCTTCCAATCACTAGTATTCTATCAGGGAGGACCCGGCAACTACATAGCAGCGTGATAGATATACTTCCAATCACTTTAATGTATTCTATCACGGGAGGACCCGGCACTACATAGCAGTGGATATATACCTTCAATCACTATAGTATGTCTAATCACGGGAGGACCCGGCATCTACATAGCAGTGATATATACCCTTCCATCACTATGTAGTCGACTCAAGGGGGGAGGGACCCGGCACTACACTAGACTGATATATACCTTCCCAATCCATCTAATGATTTCAGATCAGGGAGGACCCGACACTACATAGTCAGTGATTTATATACACTTCCAATCACTATGTATTTTCTAGGTTCAAGGGAGGGACGAACTTTTTTGAACATATGGCTAGTCAGTGATATAATCCAATTTGCCAATCACTTGTATTCGATCCATTCCTATCAGGGAAGGACCCGGCAACTACATAGCATGTGATATATACTCCCAATCACTGTGTATTCTATCAGGGAGGAACCCGACACTACATCGAGCCAGTGATATATACCTTCCACATCACTATGTATTGGTTGCTATCAGGGAGGGACCCAGCACTACATAGCAGTGATATATACCTTCCATCAATCACTATGTATTCTATCAGGGAGGACCCGGCACATAATAGCAGTGATATATACTTCCAATCACTATGTATTCTATCAGGGAGGACCCGGCACTACATAGCACGTGATAATTATATTACCTTCCAAAGTCAACTCTACGTATTTCTATCAGGGAGGGACCCGGCTACTAATGAGCAGGGATATTGATATATGACCTATCCGATCACTATGTATTCTATCACGGAAGGCCACTGTTACTACCAGTTGTTGGTAGATCTAATGGAAATTGTATGGATCGATCTTAAGGTGTATTGGGGGCTTCACAGAGAATTCAGCAACATAAATAAAACCCACTTACCGGCTTCGGACCTTTCAGTGTGTGGCGTACACCTTCCCCTTTGTCCGCCACCATTTTCTGTTCATGAAACAATGAAATAAAGTTAGTTTTCAGAATGACTGGTTCCCGTTTCATTCACTAGTGTAAGACTGGAGGATAAAACCAGCAAAGTGAGTGATTATACAGGACAGCCAGGCAAGCAGCAACTTCACATAGAGATGAGAGCCATGTGTGCCGGAGGGGAAACTTCACCTATTCCTCCTGATTCTCAGCCTCCCTCCCCCACTCACCTTCACTCTTCCAGCACCTGGGAACACACCCGACAGTACTGGTGTAGGATGCAACCACACCGGCGAGGCTGACTTTATATGTGAGGCCATCACAGCCTGCAGTTCATGTCATCGCCCTATAAACACGACCAGACAAAACTCCGCCCACATGGCCGCTACATGTTGCCACTGCCCAGGGTAACTATGGTTGGAATAGGGATATACAAGTACCGCTGTTGCCCATAACAACCATGCCTACTGTGGAGGTCTGCTGCCCATTGCAACCATTCCAAAGTAATGTGGAGGGCTGCTGCCCATAGCAACCATGCCAGAGTGATGTGGAGGGCTGCTGCCCATAGCAACCATGCCAGAGTGATGTGGAGGGCTGCTGCCCATAGCAACCATGCCAGGATGAATGCTGCCCATAGAACCACCCCTGAAGTACTGTGAAGGGCTGTTGCCCATAGAAACCACACCTGGAGTACTGTTGCTTATAGCAACCACACCTGAAGTACCGTGGAGCGCTGTTGCTTATAGCAACCACACCTGAAGTACTGTGGAGGGTTGCTGCTCATAGCAATCACACCTGAAGTACTGTGGAGGGCTGTTGCTCATAGCAACCACACCTAAAGTACTGTGGAGGGCTGTTGCTCATAGCAACCACACCTGAAGTACTGGGAAGGGCTGTTGCTCATAGCAACCACACCTGAAGTACTGTGGAGGGCTGTTGCTTATACCAACAACACCTGGAGTACTGTGGGGGGCTGTTGCTTATAGCAACCACACCTGAAGTACTGTGGAGAGCTGTTGCTCATAGCAACCACACCTGAAGTACTGTGGGGGGCTGTTGCTTATAGAAACCACACCTGAAGTACTGCGGGGGGCTGTTGCTTATAGAAACCACACCTGAAGTACTGTGGGGGGCTGTTGCTTATAGCAACCACACCTGAAGTACTGTGGGGGGCTGTTGCTCATAGCAACCACACCTGAAGTACTGTGGGGGGCTGTTGCCCATGTCTGAAGCACTGTGGAGGAATATACAAACCTCCCACAGTGACCATGCTGGAGGGCTGTTGCCCACAGTGACCATGCTAGTGTGGGGGGGATATACGCTGAATGGATATACATGGAGTATTGAGGACTCCTGTGTGGCCACGTACAGCTGAGCTCCGTGCACGCCCGCCCCGTCACCGCACGCCGCTCCGCCACTTCGGTGACTCTCCCAAACTCAAGCTCCACGCGCCTCCTCCACCTGACGTAGCACAACGCCGCCCGCGCGGGCCGTCACTCTACGCCGCGCGCTGACGTCACACGCTGCCGCTCTCCGCCGGGAGGGATTCGTCCAGAGTGGCGGATCTACTCTATTCTACTTTCCGACACCAGGGGGCGCTCGCTCGTCATCAGATGCTGAATCCTATCTACACACTGTTGCTGCATAACAAGGATGTTTTCCTGATAAAAAAAATAACAAATATCAGGAAAACGTGCCCGGTCGCATTCAAGATAGCGTCCATTCGCGTGGAAAATCTCATGCAAACGCGCGGGGGAGCGATTAAAAAACGTATCCGATCGCTCTAGTGGAAACAAGCCCTGAGGCTATGTTTCCACATGTGCACTATCGCCGCGCAATAAAGTGGCCGCGATTAAGAACCATTAAGAACCCAATTTTTTTTAACTGCGCCCATTCATGTCCCAGTTTTTAGGTCGCGCAGCGGCCCCGGGGGATCGTGGCCCGGGGAAGAGCCCCACCCAATTACATGGGCGCGATTACAATCGCGCTGCGGGCGGCCACACATGTGGTAACATAGTCCATAGGCTGGACGGGGCCACAAGACCATCGCCAGGTAGCAGAAGGTGACAAGAGTCACAGGTGTGATTATCCACAAATAAACAGAAAATCCCCGTCACTGTCCCTCAGGCTATGTCTCCACATTGGCGATCAGCCGCGGGGCGAACACGATTTTGGTCGCGCAATTGCTCACATGATTGACCAGTAGTGATGATGCGAACCCGGAATTTGATGTTTGCGAACGGCGAACGTGAACCTCCGCAAAAGTTCGCGAACCCGGCGGACCCCATAGACTTCAATGGGAGGCGAACATTAAAAAACAAAGGGACCCTTTCTGATGATTTTACCTGTGCCCCATTGTCCCCTTTTATCATCTCTGTTTCAATCATTGTCCCCCTGATCACTCTTTGCCAATCATTTGTCCCCTTGATCCTCTGTCAATTCATTGTCCCTTTCTGATCACGTCTGTGCCAATCATTGTCCCCTTCTGATCATCTGTGTCCAACATGGCCCTTCTGATCACCTGTGCCAATCATTGTCCCTTCTGATCACTTGTGCAATCGTGGTCCCCTTCTGATCACTCTGTGCCATGCATTGTCCCTTCTGATACTTGTGCCAATCATGGTCCCTTCTGACACTCTGTGCCATCATTGTCCCCTTATGATCACTCTGTGGCCATTCATTGTCCCCTTTGATCACTCTGTGCCAATTCATTGTTTCCCTTCTGATGGCACTCTGTCCATCCATTGTTCCCCTTCTGATCACTCCTTTGCCAATCTGTTCCCTTTGATCACTCGGTGCCAATATTGGTCCCCTTCCTTTTCCAATATTTTTTTGGGTTTCTATTTGGTTGGGCCGGGTCGTTTGGGGATCAGCTCTTTGCTTTGTCCTTCTTCACTGCAGCAGCCCTGACAGAGTGACACAGTTTCCCCATGTCACCACCGATTGGAGATTCAGGCAGGTGAGTTATCGGTGGGGTGTCTTATTTGGCGGGGGGTGGTTTTGTTTAATGCTTTGGGCAAAAATCGTGGGTGTTATATAGAGAAACGTGTATGCTTACATGCGCGGACCACGCCTGGTCAATCGTTCGTAAGGCTATGTCCCGATTTGGCTATCTCCCGATTGTCGCGTGGCAGTGATCACTATCCATTTCTCATGCAAGCCATCGGGCTAATTTACGGACGATTGTTTCATGCATGATCACCCCTGATCGTGCCCATAAAGAATTACTAGGTCACATGTGTTTTTTAAACGCTTCATTCATTGCTTGGCGCCATTGCCTGGCCCGTTATCAAAAATCAGTGAGCCATTTTAAGATCGCGTGGCAGCCCTGATCGCAGGCTTGGGTGGGGAAGAGCACATTAAAATGCATAGACAATCTCCAAAGGGGACTAGCCTTAGTGTGGAGGGGCGCTACTTACCCTCCTAATTCCCCCTGCTTTGTTGGAATCAGAGCATGTTGTTAGCATCAGCCTGATGCATTCAGTAAGGCTATGACCCCTGTGAACTATGTGTTCGACCCCTAGGGGGTCCTACCGCAGGTTGCCAACTTTCCTCATCTGAGACACATCTTCCATGAACCCCAAATATAAATAAATGCAATTAATCTTTGGAGAAGGAGGTTTATATAAATGAGAACGGCTGCTAGGGGCTGCCACGGTATTGACTGTTAGATATGTAAATTTTTATTTTGTGTGACTCTAGCTTAGACCCTCTGTCTCAATGGACTTACATGTCACCAGCAGTCTTCTAGCTCTTCTTTGTGTTGGAGTTATGGTCGCCCTTAAATCAAACAACAAAGCCCTATTAGTAAACAATTTCTGGATCACAAGTAAGAAAGAGGAATGAGTGAACCTTCAATCATTATGATTCTGTCAGTGAGGGCCCTGCACTACATAGCAGTGATATATACCTTCCAATCACTATTATTCTATCAGGGAGGACCCTGCACTACATAGCAGTGATATATACTTCCATCACTATGTATTCTATCAGGGAGGCCGGCAACTACATACAGCATGATATATACCTTCCAATCACTATGTATTCTATCAGGGGACCCAGCACTACATAGCAGGATTGATATATACCTTCAATCACTATGTATTCCATTCAGGTAGGACCCGGCACTACATAGCAGTGATATATACCTTCCAATCACTATGTATTCTATCAGGGAGGCCCGCTCACTACATAGCAGTGATATATACCTTCCAATCACTATGTATTCATCAGTAGGGACCCGGCACTAACATAGCAGTGATATAACCTTCCAATCACTATGTATTCTATCAGGGAGGACCCAGCACTACATAGCGTGATATATACTTCCAATCACTATGTATTCTATCAGGAGGACCCGCACTACATAGCAGTGATTATATACCTTCCAAGAGATGTATTCTTCAGGGGGCCCGGCACTAATCAGTGATATATACCTCCAATCACTGTGTATGCTATCAGGGAGGACGCCTACATAGCTGATATATCCTTCCATCATATGTATTCTATCAAGGACCCCATACATGCAGTGGATATATACCTTCATCATATTGTTATCAGGGAGGAGGCACTACATAGCAGTGATATATACCTTCCAATCACAGTATTCGAGCGGGAGGACCCCGGCACTACTCATAGCGTGATATATACCTTCAATCATTGTAGTCTATCAGTGAGGACCCCGCACTACTAGCAGTGATATATCTTCCAATCACTATGTAGTCTATCAGGGAGGAGACCAGCACTAATAGCAGTGATATATACCGTCATCACTATGTATTTCAATCAGGTCGGAACCGGCACTACATAGCAGTGATATATACCTTCCAACCTATGTATTCTATCAGGGCGGACCCGGGCACTACATAGCAGTGATATATACCTTCCCACATCACTATGTATGCATCAGGTGGACACGGCATAACAGAAGCAGTGATTGATATATACCTTCCAATCAATATGTATTCTATCAGGGAGGGACCCAGCACTACATAGCAGGAATATTACCTTCCAATCCACTATTATTCCATCAGTAGGACCTGGCACTACATAGAATGTGATATGGTATGTATTTTAAGGGACAGCATGGTTTAAAAGAGATCAATCCATGCGAGCAGAAAAAACATAGAAACTATAGGATTTTGGAGTTATTAGGAATGTTAGAGTATAGTATTGAAATTACAGGAGTCTACCTTGATAGCATTTTGGCGTCTGTGATGAAGTTGTTTTTCTTTACTGTCTCCACTTTCTGTGGTGTGTTCTCTGGTTTTGTCCTCCGATCAGTCTCTTTCTAAACATTACATGACGAAGTCTCATCAGACCCAGCAAGGGACAATGACCTACCTCAGGTGCAGGACTAGGAGACTGGCTTCAAACCTTCATATACACGCAGTAAGTTAAACCAGGAGTAAGGCCCATTTTCAGAAATCAGAAACGTATTATAGGGCTCAATCCTATAGGGCTGCGTTATTGAAAAATTACCGTTAACTTCCTGGGCGTTAGGCACATGGCTTTTTTATTATTATTTTTTTAAGTGCACCAAGGGTGATTCTGCCGGCTCGCTATCCTCATCCCAGATTCATCGTTGACACCGGAGATTTGTGTTTTAAAAAAAAATAAAATAAAAAGCAACGATGCCTCCTTTTAAAGAGGTCAATGGCGACGCCCGTCTCTCTGGCGTCATCAACATCGAGACGAACTTAAAAATTGGCATGGGGTCCACATACAGGCGGTCAGCGAGGTACCTCGGAGTGGTAACTCTGAATTGAAAGTTGACTAGACATTTAAGGCAGTGGTGGGGCATGACGGAGTTGATTTGGAGGGCCACAAGTGCAGCCATCAGCATTCACTACAGGGCCGCACCTAAACCTTTTCATCTATACTGACTTGTATAAAGCCATTTATAAATGAGAAAGTGACAGCAGGCATTTCTGGAAAGACAATCAAGATTAACCTTGAGCAGTTCTCACCGAGTTAAAACTCGGGGCTGATTCCATGCTCATGATGAAACTCAGGCCCCAGCTAACGAGAGGCACGCCGAGCTCCGTCTTTATGACGGCGGTCGGAGCATCGGCAGGATGCCATGCTCCGGGTCGGGTCGGCCCGATCGCGTCACCGGGTTGACGCGAAGGGGGCGGGGGAAGGCCGGCGCAATAGAACCCGTCCAAACTGGAGGGGACGTCGGCCTTTCTCGCAGAAGTCGGCGTCTCAGTGACGCCAGGATTATGTGTAGGTCCTCCAGCTGAGCAGGAAATCACGGCCGGAGATATTGTGCTTCCGGCCGCGATTGCCAGTGGGCACGGTTCTGAAAAAACCGTTTGCCCAAACGCTCAGGAGTTAAGGAACACTGTAGTACGGTAATGCACATTGTGTGTCACAATATCATCATGATGATGTCTATGGGGCAAATAACCTTTGATTCAAAAGGTAATTTTCCCTATCTCAGGTGCCACAATCACCCCGTCATGGTGTGGAATGTGGGAGCATAGGGCACTTCCCACTCGGAAGAAGTTCCCAGGGGAGGACCTGTACCAGGTCAGCAGGGGATTGGCAACAGGTGAGTTTCCTATGCCAGTGGTGACAAGTGGAGTTGCTATGGAGGCCAGAAGTGCGGCCTTTCGGCCCATCACTGAAGGGCAGCACGCAACATCGAGCCAGACCCTTCCCGTCTTCTACCAATCTTAGCAGGTGGTGGACAAAATCCCAATAGCACCCCCCCCCCCCTCCTGACCCGGTTTCCCTGATCCACATTGACAATTTTTATTGATGTAGGGACCGCCAAAGTTGGTTAGGCAAGCTGGGCAAGCATAGGACCATTTCAAGTGAGTTGCGTTGCCGTAGCATTACCAGTTAGGTTTTGGGGACTGCAGTAGAGGCAAGGGGGGCCGCCAAAGACAAAGGCCCGGGCCGCCGGTTGGGCACCTAGGCCCCAAGGGCTTATTGCCCCACCTGAGGCGTCTGGCCACAGGTGGGGCGTGTTTATTTATTTTTTTATATGGAGAGTCAATGCAGCCGCCCCTGATCCATAGGAAATTAACCCTCTGAGCGTTTGCCACGTGGCACGGTTTTTGTTAGAACCCGTGCCACGGGGGCACATCGCGGCGGAGCACAATGTGACTGCTCAGCTGAGGGATGTAAACAAAAGTCCGGCGTCGGCTGGAGGACTCCGGACTTCTGCGGACAGAAAGCGGCGCCCCTCAGTTTGAGGAGAGGTCTATGGCGCGCCTACCCCAGCCCCCTCGCGTCACCGGTGACGTGATCGGGGGCGGATACGGAAGCACGGCATACATGCCGATTTGCTCCCGACCGCCGTCAGAAGACGGCGGACCTCTGGCGTTACTCGGCAAACTCGCGGCTGAGTTTCATGATGACATGAAAACTCAGCCCGAGTTAATTCGGGGAAGGGGAGAACGATCAGAAGGTTTAATGGAAGTGATAAAAAAAAAAAAAAATCACCTTCCATTCATGTGCAATTAGTAGAAAAAAAAAAAAAAATCGTCCGCAGCCATTCGACCAACTGCTAAGTCAGTTTTTTTTTTTTAGCACACGGGCCATCCTGGTTGACGTGTGGGATTGTGTTTGGGACCTCCCAGTGCGGGGCAGGAAGACACAAACCACATATGTATGTGCAAAAACTCAATATATAGTGTGTATTTTCGTAATATAGTGGTGTACTTTGCGTGTACTTTTCGATTGGCCGTCGTTACCGTTGGCATCCGGATCGCCGGGGGGGTAAGGTAGACGATCCCGTGTATGTATTAAAACACCAGCCCCCAGCAGCCGATCCAATCTGGTCATCCATTACAAAAAAGACAGGAACGCCTGTGTCAGATCGCCAAACTGACGAAAAAAGCAGGCAGAAACACGAGCCAAACACTGTAAAGATCGGGGTTTTCTTCAGCAGAAATGAAAAATAAGAATTCCATAAGAAAAACAAAAGCGCCACTGTTCTTGGGAACAAAGAAGAGCCAATCAGGATCAAATAAACAGCTTCAAATTCTGTGACCCCTTTTTACTACTGGTAGTGGTGAGCTCGAATATTCGATTTCGAATATTTAAGCCGAATATCGCTATTTCGCCATTTCGCGAATATATCATCGGATATCCGACGCTGGATCGCGATTTTTCGCGTTTTATAATCGCAATTTATAAGCGGATCCATTGCAAGATACTGCATGGGATCGCGATTATATAATCGCAATGCGATTTTTAAAACGGGAAATGAAGGATTTCTCCCAGTCGAAATTCCGAGCTCCATTGACTGCATGCATTGCGCATATGTGATCGCATTGCGATTTTTAGACGCAATTCATGCCGTTAAGTGCGGATATTCGAGGATTTTCCGATATGGAATCGATTATAATGGCGAATTCACGAAATTAAACAAATTCGAATATAATTGCCTAGCCGCTCATCACTATACTGTGTTTCCCCGAAAATAAGACAGTATTATATAAATTTTTGCCTCCCAAAGATGGCCCTACGTCTTATTTCGGGGGAAGTGAGGTTCGTATTTTATTTTCATAAAGAATACGACACGGGGGTATCGGGTGGGGGGGGGGTCCACTGAAAATGACACAGGGGACTCAGAGAGGGGATTACCATTTAGTAACCCCTTCGGAATCACGTGTGTCATTGCGATTCCCCCTCTGATCCACCCTGTACAGAAAGTACAGTACCGTAATCTTCAGGGGGGGGCCTTATATTCATGAAGAATATGGCACTGGGGTGTCAGGGTGGGGGGGTCCTTACAATGACACGGGGGGGATCACAATGGCACAGAGACTCAGAGGGGGATTACCATTTTAGTAACCCCTTCTGATCTCGTGTGTCATGCATTCCCCCTCTGATCCCCCCTGTCCAGAGTTCAGTACAGTATCTTCAGGGGGTGCATTATATTCCATGAAGATATGACCTGGGGTACGGGTGGGGGGACACTTTACAATGACACGGGGGGGATCAGAGGGGGATCCAATGGGCCACAGGAGATCAGAGGGGGGGGGGGGTAGGGGGATTTACCATTTTAGTCACCCCTTCTGATCCTCCTGGTCATGTGCTGCCCCCCCTGTCCAGAGTAGTTACAGTTTGACGATCTTCGGGGTGCATTATGTTTCGAAGCGAAACAGGGTATGCGTTTTTTTTGTAACATTTTTGTTTATTAAATGTGAAAATACAAAACAGATCATAAAATGGAAAAGGGGAGGAAATCCATATGTGGAAGAAGAAAACTGGATACCTAGGGGACGATATATCATTAGGATCAGTGGTGGGCAACTAAGTTGATATGGAGGGCATCACGAAAGGGCAACCCGCACATGCATTTTAAAGCTGTATTGACTGTATAAGCATTCTATAATGAAAATGACAGCAGGCTCATCATCCAGCGAGGCCGAGAAAACTCTGGAGGTGGCGATTAAAGAGGGGCGAGGTTACTGCCTTACCAGCTTCCTCACGTGCCTACAGACTTCGGCCAAAGCATGTCCAACAACTGTGCTACCCACGAGTGAAAAAAACAGCCAATATGTATGGGCTACTTTAGGCCCCCAGACAAGTCTAGATTTGTCATCAATCAACTTAATTCAATCCATTTTTTGGTGGATTGATTGAAAAACCTTAGCAGCCCCCACATGGTTAGATTATGGGTGCGGGATGTGTCCATTGAAAGTCAAAAGACGCATCCAATCACATAATACCTTTAGACTAAAAACATAAATGTCTGAAGATAGTAAGGATACTTGTTGCAGTTACTGAGCACAGAACTTCACAAAGCTTTTTATAATAATAAAAAAAGGGGTTAAAAAACTCTCTAAAGCTGACCATACACCTTTAGATCTCTCTGTCAGATATCCTTTAGATCTACCAACAACCGATGTAGTGCCGGGTCCTCTGCGATTTGAAAAGGTGGTAGACTTGATTGTTTTAGAAAGTCCCTCATATCACATGGTTTTGCAGAGATCTTAAAGGAAATCGACACAGGAATTATTAAAAGGTTGTATGGTGACCCTAAAACAGATGTGTAGAGATGCCAAATGTGGGACATAAACAATTGAATGCAGAGTGAAATGGAGACGATGAACTCTTCAGCTGTGTCTGATTGGCTCAGCCTCAGTCCGCATCAAAATTTGCATAGTAATGTAGGAATTCTCTACCTTACCCTTCTGATGTTCTCCCGAATTAACTAGGGCTGAGTTTAAGGCATTCATGAAAACTCAGCCCGAGTTAGCCGGAGGAACGCCCGAGGTCTCGCGTCTTCAGACGGCGGGGTCGGGAGCCTCGGCATGGATGCCGATGGCTTCAGGGTCCGCCCCCGATTCGCGTCACGGTGACGCGAAGGGGGCGGGGGTAGGCGGCGCCATTAGACATTCGTTCAAACTGGAGGGGCGTCGCTTTCTGTAAGCAGAAGTCCGGCGTCCTCCAGCACGCAGGACTTTTGTTTAAATCCATTCAGCTGAGCAGGCAATCACGGGCGAAAGCCATTGTGCTCCCGCCGCGATTGCCCGTGGCACGCGTTATAAAAAAACCGTGCCAGTGGCAAAGACTACAGAGGGTAAACTGGTAATAGCGGGTAGATTTGCGGTCGATCTGCCGCGAAAAGCGGCCACAATATAATGCTTAACAGCTAAATTCGGCCAGGAAAATCGATTCTAAGAATTTATGGGCACATCCGTTAGTTTAGAAAAAACTGCATTACCAACGTTCCCCATCCAAAGCAACTGCTAGCCACGAAAAGGGTGCGCGGACTGATTCCAGACAAGACCCAGCCGTTGCATGAGGACCTCATCGCATACGGCCGATCTGCAGCAAATAAATCTAACTAAACTTATGGCCGACTTTTGGATCTCTATCGCCAGTGATGGTCATGCATGGCATGTTGTCACCACCATAGCTCAAAAAGGGCCGGCAACATAGCAGTGATTACCTTCCACACTATTTTTCTAGGGAGACCGCCTAATAGCGTATATATACCTTCCATCACTATTTTATCAGGAGGACCCGGCATACAGTAGCGTGATAATCTCCCAATCACTGTTGTCTTCTACAGGGAGACCAGCATACATAGCAGTGATATATACCTTCCAACACTGTGTATTTCTCAGGGAGGACCCGGCAACTAATAGCAGATATATATACCTCCAATCACTATGTATTCTATCAGGGAGAGACCCAGCACTACATGCAGTGATATATACCTTCCAATCACTATGTATTCTACAGGGAGGACCCCGGCAATAATTGCAGTGATATATACCTTCCAATCACTATGTATTATATCAGGAGGACCCAGCACTACTAGCAGTGATTATACCTTCCAATCATAGTATTTATCAGGGAGGACCCGGCAATACATAGCAGTGATATTTACCTTCCAATCACTATGTATTCTCAGGGGGACCCAGCACTACATAGTGATATATACCTTCCAATCACTATTGTATTCTATCAGGGAGGACCCAGCACTACATAGCAGTGATATATACTTCCAATCACTATGTATCTATCAGAGGACCCGGCCTACATAGCAGTGATATTATACTCTTCCAATCACTATGTATTCTATCAGGGAGGACCCGGCCACTACATAGCTGATATATACCTCCCTCAATGTGATTCTATCAGGGAGGACCCTGACACTACATAGCAGTGATTATATATACTTCCATCACTATGTATTCTATCAGGGAGGACCCGGCACTACATAGCAGTGATAGTACCTTCCAACCACTATGTATTCTATCAGGGGGACCCGGCACTACAAGCAGAAATATACCTTCCAATCACTATGTATTCTACAGGGGGACCCGGCACTACATAGCAGTGATATATACCTTCCCATCACTATGTATTCTATCAGGGAGGACCCGGCACTACATAGCATGTGATATATACTTCCAATCACTATGTATTCATCAGGAGGACCGGCCTACATAGCAGTGATATATACCTTCCAATCACTATGTATTCTATCAGGGAGGGACACCCAGCACTACATAGCAATGAGTATATACCTCCCATCACTATGATTATATGGGAGGACCAACACTTACATAGCAGTGATAATACCTTCCAATCACTATGATCTATTCGGGGAGGGACCCGCACTACATAGCAGTGATATATACCTCCCAATCACTGTGTATTCTATCAGGGAGGACCCGAACAAACATAGCAGTGATAATACCTTCCAATCACTTGGTATTCTATCAGGGAGCTATACAGGGAGGACCCGCACTAATAGCATGATATAACTTCCAATCACTATGTATTCTATCAGGGAGGACCCGGCACTACAAGCATGATATATACCTTTCCAATCACTATGTATTCTATCAGGGAGGACCCGGCATACATAGCATGTGATATATACCTTCCAATCACATTTCTACAGGGGGACTCCGCACTACATGCAGTGATATTACCTTCCAATCACTATGTATTCTATCAGAGACCGCATACTAGCTTCTGATTATACCTCCCATCCTATGAATTTCAGGGAGGACCCGACCTACATACATTGATATTACTTCCAATCACTATGTTTCTATCAGGGAGGACCGACACTAACATAGCAGTGATATATACCTTCAATCATTTATTCTATCATGGGAGACCCGGCACTACAAGCAGTGATATTACTCCCAATCATGTGTTATTCTATCGGGAGGACCCGACCACGCAGGAATATCCTTTTATCATATGTTTCTATCAGGGAGGACCCAGCACTACATAGCAGTGATTAACCTTCATCCTATGTATTCTATCAGGATGGACCCGGCCTACATAGCAGTGTATATAACCTTCCAATCACTATGTATCTATCAGGAGGACCCGGCACTACAATGCAGTGATATTACCTTCCAATCACTACGTATTCATCAGGGAACCCGGCCTACATAGCAGTGATATATAATACCTTCCATCACTATTATTCTATCAGAGGCCACTGTAACCCAAAGCCAGCTGGTGACCTGTGGATGGAGACAGCTAATCGGAGGCTGAATCAGGAACAGGGAGGTCCATCTGCAAAAGAATCTACCATGCAGGAGGCTGACGCAGAGGACAGTGAGGAAGACCACCCTACATATGGGTTGAGTACTAAACACCACCTCCTGAGGTTATGTGCACCCCTGATTATAAGCCAACCTGGAAATAGGCTGAAGTACCTCATTTTAGCAACAGCAACCAGGTAACACTGAGTACTAGTAGAGTAAATACAGTACCACACTGTGTATCCCACTACCCACAGGTTCGGGAGATCTAGGGCTCCTTTACACCGGCGCCCATTAACCTCCTGAGCATTACGCCCATGGTGCTCTCCCTCCACATCCCCAGAGTTGCCTCCAAAGCGGAGGTCAATGGCGCAGCGCTCCTCCCATGCCTATTTGGCGTCACAGATGCCAGTAAAGAGGTCGGTCCACGGATACTCCACTTCGCCGTGCATAGGCGAGTATCACTGTACGTCGATTGGGGTAAATTTGTGGGGCAATCAAACTTACCCAGAGCTATGTTCAGTGCAAATGCTCAGGAGGTTAAACGCCCGATTACAGTAATTATCGGTTGTTTGCGTCATAGGGTTAAAATGGAGGTATTTATAATCGACCCCCCATCCGAGCGCCTGCAAAAAGTGCACAAGCGCAACAACCCCCGACCAGGAGCGCCGGGTCGTTTTCTGGGCTGCCGATGCAAATCCGGCCTTAAGACCGCACAGCTGACTGCTACTGGTTCCAGACAATGCTGCTCTGTCTCAGGCTTTGTTCCCACTAAGGTGATCGCCTGGCGCTTGTGATTTTCAATCGCCTGCAGAATCACCGTCAATCGCCTACACTATTTTGAAAGGGCTTGTCCCCATTGATAAGATCGCATGTGGTTTTTTTCCTGACCGCTCCCATAGATATGAATGGCGATTCCGCGGAAACATGGCCTTATATTCAGATATTTAGAGACAGAGCTGCATCAGCTGTGTTGAGGTCTGAATTCAAGGCGGGCATAGATCCTAGGTGCCTAACCTGCGGCCCAGGGGCCACATGCAACCCTTTGGGCGTTGTTTCGCGGCCCCTCTTGGTCCTCCACATGCAGCCCCCAAAACCTAACTGTTAACCCATAAGGCATAGCAACTCACCTGTGAGGTGGTCACATGCTGACCCAGCTTTCCTCATCAACTTTGGCGGTCCCACGTCAGTTAAATTGTCAATGTTTATAGGGGAAACCAGGTCAGGAGGGGATGGGTGCTGTCGGGTTTCTGTTGAGATCTGGTCCACCGCCTGCTGAGATATGTCGACGAGGGGAGGGTCTATATCGGTGTTATGTGCGGCCCTTTAGTCATGCCGAGGGCCGCACTTGTGGCCCTCCATATCAACTCAGTTGCCCACCAGGGGCTTATATAGTTGACCATCACCCTCACAATTTGAGGAATGAAAAAACTTGACTTATACTCGAGTACATGCGGTACTTTTCTTGTTACAGGATCACTTAAAGCCAAATTCTGGTAACTTAAATTTTTTTTTATAAAGTTGTTCAACAACTAATTCCTCCCTAAACTTATTTCCAGTTTTACCTAGGTAACCTAGCCCGCTGAAAGGGGAAACTATGGTCTTTTCATCTTGTTTGGACACTTGTGTAGAGAATGTTCATCTTCAGGCCTTCTAGAACAGTGGTTCTCAAACCTTTTCAATCTGTGACCCCGGAAGTAACATCAGTGTCATTTCCTGGATATGGAATGCAGAAGTGCTGGTGAGGAGCGTCATTTCCACATTCCAAATTCTGGGACACTCCGTGACGCCAAAATATGCCCTAGATCTTATTTTTAGGGGGATGTCTTAATCTGATTACTCTGTGCCATTGTCCCCTTTGATCACTCTGTTCCAATCATTGTCCCCCTCTGATCACTCGTTTCCGATGTCCTCCCTGATAGAAGTAAATAGTGATTGGAAGGTATATCACTGCTATGTAGTGCAGGGCCCTCCTGACAGAATCATAATGATTGGAAGGTGTCAGCTTCATCCTCTTTCTTCTGTGATGCCGAGAAATTGTTACTAATAGGGGCGTTTGTTGTGTGATTTAAGGGCGACCATAACTCCAACACAGAAGAAGAGCTAGAAGACTGCTGGGGACATGGTAAGTCCATTGATGGACGAGAGGGTCTAGAGCTAGAGTCACACAAAATAAATGTTACATATCTAAGCAGTCAATACCGTGGCAGCCCCTAGCAGCCGTTCGTCATTTATATAAACCTCCTTCTCCAAAGATTAATGTGCATTTATTTATATTTGGGGGGGTTCATGGAAGATGTGGTCTCAGATGAGGAAGTTGGGCTAACCTGCGGTTAGGACCCCCGGGGGGCGGGGGGGGGGGGAAGCGGGACGGGGGGGGGGGTGAGGTGGGAGTTCACAGGGGTCGAGGGTGAGCCGGGTTAGCGGGGGGGGGTGAATGCATCAGGCGTGTGATGCTAACACATGCTCTGATTCCACAGCAGGGGGGGAAGTTAGGAGGGTAAGTAGCGCCCCTCCACACTAGGGCTAGGGTCCCCTTTGGGATTGTCGATGCATTTTAATGTGCTCTTCCCCACCCAGCCTGCGAGCAGGGCTGCCACGCGATCTTAAAGTGGCTCACTGATTTTTGATAACGGGCCAGGGCAGTGGCGCCATGCAATGAATGGAGCGTTTAAAAACACATGTGGACCTAGTAATTCTTTTGGGCACGATCAGGGGGGTGATCAGTGCATGAACAATCGTCCGTAAATTAGCCCGATGGCTTGGCATGAGAAATGGAGTAGTGATCACTGCCCGCGTACAATCGGGGAGATGCCAAAGTCGGGGGAGCATAGCCTTACGAACGGATGTGGACCGGCGTGGTCCGCGCATGTAAGCATACCTGTTTCTCTATGATAGAGCACCCACGGATTGTTGGCCCAAAGCATTAACAAAAGCCACCCCCCGCCAAATAAGCACCCCACCGATACTGCACCTGCCTGAACTCCATTCGGGGGTGACATGGGGAACTGTGTCCTCGGTCAGGGCTGCGTGCAGTGAGGAAGGACAAGCAAGTGCTGATCCCTGCGTTGTACGTACCCGGCCCGTACCAGTAGAACCCAAAAAAAGTGGGTGTGTGAAAGGGAAGGGGGACCAATGATTGGCACCGAGTGGGATCAGAAGGGAACATGATTGGCAAGGAGTGATCAGAAGGGGGAACAATGGATTGGACAGAGTGCCATCAGAAGGGAAACAATGGGATTGGCACAGAGTGATCATAAGGGGACAATGGATGGCCACAGAGTGAGTCATAAGGGGACAATGGATTGGCGAGGCGAGGGGAGGGTGGGGTGTCAGAAGGGGGGAGGCCGAGGTGGGGGGATTGGCACAGAGTGATCGAAGGGGGACAATGCATGGCACAGAGTGATCAGAGGGGCCACTGATTGGCGGGACAGGAGGGGTGTGGGGATCGAGAAGGGACAATGGATTGGCGACAGGTGATCAGAAGGGGCCATGGTTGGACACAGGAGTGATCAGAAGGGGAGCAATGTTGGCACAGCGTGGATCAGAAGGGGACAATGGATTGGACAGAGGGATCGAAGGGGGACAAGTGATTGGCAAAGAGTGATCGAGGGGGACAATGATGTGGCAGAGAGTGATAGAAGGGGACCAATGTGATTGGCACCAGA
>CM070041.1:41848224-41861940 GCA_036250615.1 Ptychadena robeensis | reverse complement strand
TATCTATCTATCTATCTATCTATCTATCTATCTATCTATCTATCTATCTTTCTCTATCCATTGTATATCCTGTAGTTACCATTCACCCTTATTTCTTGGAAACCAATGTTATGCTCGGAGTGTGTCATCTGTGGTTATAAAATAAAATCCTATGAAGAAATTATTGGGTTGATAATGAAATGAAATCTGGCAAAAGCCCTTAAAATAAATATTTGTTATAGATAACTTGTCAAATGTTACTATGGAGTAAACTTGATGCCACACCTCCAGCTTTAATAAAGGTGTAGTCCAAATAAAGCCAAATGAAAGGATGCAGACATGTAGTTTATCACATTTTCTATTAGTTTTAACCCCTTCTGATCCAATCCTCATTTATTTTGTAGAGATTATACTGAGCGCCACTCATGAAACACTTTCTAAACTCTTTTGTGCTAATTCTGCAGAATTTTTCAATTAGCAAAAGACATTCATCAATTCAATTATTCAATAATTTTTCATGAATAAAAATATTACAGCCTAAAGAGTATTGCCTGGTGTATGTATTACACAAGCCAATCAATGCCTCAGGATATTGTAAATTATGCAAATCAATCTTTTAACATAGAACCTACACTGCTAATATACTACCAAAAGTTATTAATACATTTCAACATAGTACCCAAATGTTATATTTCAACAATAGCAGATAGTTAAAATGAATATGCATTTGTGTATGTGAATGAACATGTTTTGTACTTTAAGACATTGTTCCCAACTTATATGAACCTTTTTTTTATCAAACATACATAAAGTTAAATAATGTGTAATGTTGAGAACCGCTTTAAGGCAGATTAGGGTACAAGGCAAGGTAGTAGCTTTGGGGCCATGATCTAATTGATTGATATTGTGATGGCTTTAAACTTGTATAGTCAACGTAAATGAATCTTTTTTTATTCAACCGCAGCAATGATAACAAAATTCTCTTGTTTAACTTTTCTAAAACTTCAGCTCTAATTGGCAATTCCCTTTTTAACAACTTTTAAAGATTTTGGGGGCTTTTTATTTGGATAAGTAAATAGTCTTGTCCTGTTAAACTCAAATTGATTAAAATCAAGACAGATTTTAGACAAAAACTTACCTGGGTAAATATCCTTTAAATCTTCCTTCACTCCACCACTTGAGTGATATCCCGCCATGGTGAGCTCCAGGTGCAAGAAGACTTGGGAAGGAACATGTCAACATTTATGTCTACTTTACTTAGGCTAGGCATACTCAGCTCGTTTTTTTTTTATAGATTTGAGCACAATTCATCGTTCACGGTGTTCGAATGTGCTCAAATCAATTGCATCCAGTCTCGATCAAACAGGGAACCAGCATGTTGGTAAACTGTGAGGGACTTTGGACGGGGACCAACATATCAAGTGGGATTGATTGCGCAGAAGTGCAGCGCCTCGATTCTCCGTTCAATTGAGGAAGCTTGAGCACTGTGTGGTGGCATCATCATGCTGCGCTTGCGGGTTCATCAATTGCACAAGTATACACCCGTGTATGGCCAGCCTTAGTTTTCTTTCACCCAGTGGGAAACTGGCTGTCCCCCACATTGATGGAGGGAAGAGTCACTGTACAATCTTGGAACCTGAAGGACTGGATAGTATAAGAAGGATATGTTTTGCCTGGGATTGGTTTGCCTGTATGAAAACTACATAAAGTTATTAAAGTGAATATGTTGAGTTGAGAACCGCTTTAGGGCAGAATAGGGCATAAGGCAAGATAGTAGCTTTGGGGACATCATCTATTTGATTGACATTTAGATAGCTTTGCAAACACAAAGAGCTTCTAGATTTTTTGACTGAAAAACAGAAGCAGAGCTTTGACCAATTCAACTACCCCCTTAGATTATATATATATAATTTATTATAAATCAAATGGGTGGAAATACTTGAAATATTTTTTTTAGGGTCTCCTTTGCAATGTTATCACAAAAAACATTTTAGCAGAGTTGTGTGAACCATGACAATTGGGATGTTGGCACATAGACCTACTGGGGAGGCAAGAATAACATTTTGGATTAGAAATATTATTCACAGTATGGTATGAAACACAATTGTGTAGAAAAGAAGGAAAGACAAGAACAAAAGCACCAACATCAAGTGCTGGAGATGTAGAGAATGGTTGTGGGAACATTACAAGAAAATGCACATGAAATTTTTGAATAAACTAGGTTCAAAGTTTGAACTTAATTTATGCAAAAACTACATAGTGCTAGACCAATCTTTTTTTTTATAATGTTCCCACAACCCTTCTCTACATCTCCAGCAATTTTGGTGATAACAAGGGCAATGCCATTAATTCACAAAGTCAGCTAGTTAAATTTTTAGTTGTTTCTGTTTTCATAGATATCTATTTCCTTATCTCTGACACTTAAGGGGGAATTTTTGCACAATCGGTGATAGATTGCATTAGAATGTTCAATGTTTTGATTGTGCCTATATCGAATGTATACACTGTATTTTCGTTTGACTGTTCTCTGACTAAATTCAGTTCGATTTTTGAACAGGAAATAGCTTCATTCAAATTTATTAGATCGAACAAAAATTATCGAATCAAACATTGGTACATTCCATTTACATACATTTTTTACAAGATAGATGAAAATTTACCAACATGTCCAATCAGCTTTCCAAAGATTTTTTGCTTAAAATCATTCACTTTCGAACGATTAAAAATCTATCTTTTTGGATCTATTGAACAAAAATAGACCTGTCTATTCCCACCTTTAGTCTTTGTGTCCACTGTGCTGAAACCCCCTTGTTTGGCACACACCCCACAAAGTTATTTTAGTGCACACACCCATTTCAGAGGGATGGGGTTCACTGTTGTGCTAATAAAGTCCTGTGCCTACACTTTGTTGTAAATATGGGGTCCAAACCGGGCAACACATCCATGGAACATCATTGTGATGCTTTTTTGGTGTGGTTTTCCCAGGTTTTTAAATTGAAATGAATAGGGTACGTTATTGCCAATGTGTCAGCAAACCTTCAAGAAAAATCATGATATGGACAACCAGATAGCCAGCATTCCTACAGCATATTAACTTTCCGGCTTCTATCCAAGAAGTAGTCATTAAGGGCTGTCTCTCATGCATAGGGCCCCAGGGTCCTTCTACAAGCACCACCCCCTCACCCCCCCCCCTTTTCCAAGGAGGCCCCAGGCAACCATTTTGCATAGGGCCCCTAAATGCTTGAAACGGCCCTGATAATGACAAACTGCTTGGAAGTTTAGTGTTTCTTTATATTGGTTGCCATGGTAGGAATTCTTTTGGTATTTCTATATATAGATTTCAGCTCCCTGTTGTTTCCTCATGTTATGTGGGGAGAGGGAGCAGCAGTGTTAGCCCTATCAGTGTGGACCAAAAAGTCATGAAAAATGTATAATCAAACAATGTTTTTTAATGTAATCATTCAGTACAATGGGCTTTCCTCCCTCAGTACAAGCAATATGGTCACTAACTGGAACAAGAACATACGTGCAAAGTGAGTAATTAAATAGCAACTGACTGGTAAAGAAAAATAAATATTCCTACCAAAGCAACATCAGAGTGACAAGTGATAAACAATATACTAAACAATTTTTCCTCGTTTAAATATAAAGTGTGTTTCCACAATCACTCACTCAAGTGGACCCACGTTCACCTTTTGTACATCATGGGCCTAACAGTCAAACACTACATAAATAGTAAATTCTAAATGCCCCTCATTGCTCCTCCCCTCTGATGACATCGCACCACCGCAAGGGAGAAAATCCAAAAGCTGCAATCCCAGTAAATACATACAGGTGAATTTAGAAATAATAGAATTTAAATACAACAAAGACCAAAACTTCATGTGTTTTAGTAATTCTACTTAAAAAGTTAAACGAATATATAAAATAGACTGATTACATGCAATGCAAGATATTTTAAGTCTTTATTTGTTATTGTTTTGATGATTATGGTTTACAGCTTACGAAAACCCCAAAATCAGAATCTCTTGAATATTGCATGAATTTAATAAAACAAAGATAGTTATTTGAAAAATGTCGGACGTTTGAAAAATATTATCCTGCATATGCACTCAGTACTTGGTTTGGGCCCCTTTTTCAACAATTCCTGCCTCAACGTGACAATGTTGCATGGTATAAGCCTGTGGCACTGCTGAGGTGTTACGGAACACCGGGATGCTTCAATAGCTCAATAGTTCAATAGCCCTCTCATGTCTCTCATCTTTCTATTGGCAATACTCCATAGATTGGCTATGGGGTGAAGGTCAGGCAAGTTTGCTGGCCAATCAGGCACAGTGATCCCATGTTCATTGAACCAGGTTTTGGTACTTTTGGCAATGTGGGCCGGTGCCAAGTCCTGATGGAAAATGTAGTCAGTATCTCGATAAAGCTCTGTGTCTGCAGAAGGAAGCATGAAGTGCTCCAAAATCTCCATCTGCGGTGACTCTGGACTTAATGAAGCACAGTGGACCAATAACAGCAGATGACTTGGCTCCCCAAATCACCCCAGACTGTGGAAACTTCACACGTGACTTCCAGCATCTTGGATGGTATTCTCTTTATTCTTCCTCCAGACTCTGGGTCCTTGTTTTTCAAATGAGATGCAAATTTTGCTCTTTTCAGAAAAGAGGATGTCAGACCACTGAGCAACAGACCAATGCTTTTTTTCTTTAACCCAGGTAAGTCGCTTTTGACATAGTGTTGAGCTCAAATATTCGAATTGCAAATATATTCAACCAATATTGTCTATTCGAGAATTAGCAAATTTCGTGAATATGATGGTGGATATACACAATGTCAAAATTCGAATTATAATGCATTAAAAGCTTATGGCCATGCATTGCAAAGTTATATTTGCAATGCAAAAATAAATACCACATTTTGAAGGTAATTGCAATGTGATTATGCTTGTGATTATATTTTATTTAACATACACTCAAATTGCGAATATTTGCGAATATCGAAACAAATATTAGTAGAATTATTAGCAAAATATCGCAAATTTGAATATTGCGTATGCTTCTCATCACTTTTCTGACGTTGTTTGTTGTTTGACAAGAGGAATACAACATTTGAAGCCCATGTCCAGGATGTGTTTGTGTGTGGTGGCTCCAGCTTCAGTCAACTCCATGTGGAAGTTCACAACACTTCTGAATGACAATCCTCTCCAGGCTGCGGTCATCCCTGTTGCTCATGCACCTTTTTCTTCCACACTTTCCCCTTCCACATAAATTTCTATCAATGTACTTTGGGAACATACCACTAAAATAACCTTTTGAGGCTTTCCCTCCTTATGGAGGGTGTCAATGATGTTTTTTTTTTGACAACTGTCAGGTCAGCAGTTTTTCCCATAAGTGTAAATCCTCCTGAATCAGAATGAGGGACTTAAAGTTTCAGGAACCCTTAGCTGGGGTTTTGGATTGATTAGCTGATTAGAGTCTGACACTTTGAGACGAGAATATTCAACCTTTTCACAATATTCACATTTTCTGAGATTTGGATTTTGAGGTTTTCATAAGCTGTAAGCCATAATCATAATGCCTGCTTCTTATGGTCTAAATGTGTGACCACCCGCGGCCATTCGGCCACCGGTGATCGCAACTTGGCTCCCCGACAGCTCTCCCAGCAGATAGTAGAGGAGATCAGCCGGCAGATAGGAGAGATCAGCTGTGTGATCTCCATCGGCAGACTGGAGCCTATATCAGAAGTGTGATCTCCTTCTCCAGGGAGAGCTGTGAGGAGCTGAACTGTATTGGCTTCATTTGCAGAGCCCTTGCAAATATAGCCAATTCAGAGTATGTGGGGAAAGCTGCACTTGCAGGCAGCTTCCTCACACAGCCGTAGCAGAGAAGGGACAGGGAGACCAGAGTGCTGATTCCCCCATGGGGGGGGGGGGTTCCCCCTCCCTTCCCTCAGTGTGCTCTGTGTGAGGAAGAAAAGATGCTGAAGTCTGCTCTCTAGTGACACATTTTTAGTGGCTGAGAAGGGGAACAGCATGAGATTCTTTTCACATTCATTTAAACAAAACTGTAAGTGACCTAACTTCCGGTTCCTGGTTCTGATTTTCACTAGAGACTCTCGTGAACAGATTTTCTACCCAGTCTCTGGTGAACAGATTCTTCCTCTGGCCGGATCTTTCTGCGCCTGATCTGGCCAGAGGAAGAATAACAAACTTCTTCCCGAGTTGAACACCCATACTGTTCGCCGGGAGAAGAAAAGCGAGCATGTCATGTTCGCGGCCGAACTGTCCACTTTGAGGACAGTTCAGCCATCACTATCAGTGAGTAGTAGGACAACCATTTGCACAGAAGGATCTTTATCCACCAACCTGGCCATTATCATCCGCCTGGTAGTTAGGAGACATGTGTGAACCCATGTCAAGTCTGTCAGTCAACTCTTAGTAGATGTTTGAGATATTTGGCAAAACATTTGTGAAAGAGGGTCTTTGTCCAGTGTAATTCCAGTGATGCTCGCTATCAGTGCTATAACCTCATACCAAAATGATCGCAGGGCAGGTCCATAAGCAATATAGTACTGTAGGGTTCTTTATTTTACATTTAGGACAGTCCGATACCCAGGTCTTGGCGATGGGGAAAATTTTGCTTTTTTTTTTAACCTTCAGGGTGGACACTTCAAGTCTAGCTCGGGGTAAGCGTGATTACAAACATTGCTCAGCCTGAGCTACACTAAGGGGAAGTAAAAATGTTTAATTTTCCGTTGAAATTCCGACTGGCCGAAACTCTAAGTTAATTTAGATTGTTCACAGGAAAGATCAAATTCTCCCATAAAAATACAATTTCAGACAAATTTCAACTTGTAATGTAATCATTAAAAAAAAAATTATTCTAACGATGGTGCCCTGGACCCCTTAACCATTCCTAAAGGTTTAAAAAAAATTAAATAGCAACCGCTATTAAAATGAAAAAGCAAATACTTTCATGAAATAAAATGAAGAAAATACTAACAAACAATGTATGTGGCTGTACTAATTAAAACATTTTTTACCACCCAACTGGTTTAACCAGGGCATGTTGGTGCTTCAATATGAGAACCCGGCCAGGGCTGCTGTACCTGGGACCTGTAGTTTATCAGCATTGGAAATCTCTCTTTGTTGATGTCTCTTTTGGGGGTTTTTTTCTAGGACCTTAAGGACTCGCTTAAGCCCCCCATAAACCACATACAATTACCATGCAACTTCTGTACAACCAACTTTTCTTCTACCAAAACCATGTAATAGGAAGACCTTTCTACACCTTTCAATCACTATGTATTCTATCAGGGAGGTCACTATACTACATAGTTGTTGGTAGGTCTCATGAAAGTTGTATGGAGGAATCTGAAGGTGTATGGGGGGCTTTACACAGGAAGTTATTAATTGCCCAGCAAACAAGCACCTAGTGCAACCAACCAGAGATGAGGTGTTTTCTTGCAGGCAGGAACTTTTTCAGACGTGTAAATGTAGCCTTATTTAACCATTTAAGAATAGGTAAGAGAGCCATGAAACCTCTATATGCATTCCATTTTTATAGGTTACAATTTGTTTAATTATTACATATAAAAACATAGTCAACATACAAGTCAAAATAACATCTTGCAGTCAACATGAGTGAATTTCAACTAGGGGCTCGAATTTTTCGGATAATCATTAGAGATGGTCAAATTTTTTCGAGTTAATTGCAAAGCCCCTGAACATGGTATCATCATTAAATTTGCTGGAGATGTATAGAAGGGTTGGGGGGTATACTACCAAAAAAATATGTCTCTAACACAAATAGTTTTTGCATAAATGAAGTTCAAAGTCAAGTCAAAATTTCAAATTTGAACTTAATGTATGAGAAAACTACATGTGCTAGAGCAAAACTTTTTTTTTGGTTTTCCCACTCTTCCCAACTCTTCTCTACATCTCCATCAATTTTGGTGATGATACCACCATCTCTAGTAATCACAATTTGACAATTTTGACCATCTCTATTGCTTACCTGCTCCATGTGATCCCGTGCCATCCTGATATGTCAGCATCTTCACAGATTCTTTTGGGTTCCACCTGCTCGGCATCAGTGATGGTGGGAACTCGCACCATTGGCCTGTATTGCATACAGGAATAGGGGCTTTAGGTCTTCAGGGGGAGAGAATAGGAAATACAGATTATGCTGTAATCTGTGTAGGTTTTTATAAAAAAAAAAAAAGGTAAACAGCCAGACCACTGGGGGTGGTTAATGCCCTTAGGACACGTTTATTATCACCTATTGATGAGCAGCACAGGCAATATTCAAATTTGCAAAATATCGCACATTTTTCAACTAATATTTACAATAAATTAGTAAATTGGAAAATGAGTGATCTTCTGCCATTATTAACTTCATTGTGCAAATTGTGTACATGAGCATATGCATGGTACTTTGTCCAGAATCTCAAATATTCGTGATTATGAAGATATAGCACTATTGTGAAGATTTGCGAAATATTTTCACGGTCAACACTATCACATGAAAACAAGTAATTTATTACCTTCATTGCGCAAATTGGCACGTATTTTTCGGACCATAAGACACACCTTTTTCACCCCCAAAATTGGAGGGAAAAAGTGCCTGCATCTTATGGTCCTGATGTGCGAGCACCCGTGGTTATTTGGCCGCCCGTGATCGCAACTTGGCTCCAGGAGCTGAACTGTATTAGCTGTATTTGCAGAGCCCCGCAAAAAGCCAAATGCAGATTGTGTGTGTGTGGAGAGCTGCACTCGCAGGCAACTTCTTCACACATGCAGCAGAGAGGAGAGAGGGAAATCAGTGTGCTAATTTCCCCGTGGAGGGGAAGGGGTACTGCATTAGATTTTGTCCCATTCATTTAAACACATGAAATATTTTTTTTTCTGATTTCCTGCTCTAAAAACTGGGTGCGTCTTATGGTCAGGTGTGTCTTATAGTCCGAAAAATACAGTATACATGCGCATATTGGGAAGGCAATGCACAGTAGTTCAGAGTACTGATATAAAAAAAAAACTTCAATATTCAGGATAACGAAGGTACAGATCTTTACAAATTCTCGAAATTCTGATATACACAATACAAATTTGTGATTTGAATATTCTTGCTCAACACTACTAGTTAGCAGGCTACCAATTTGTAGTTTATATTGGACTATTGTTAAGGTGCTCCTGTAATGTTCAATAACTAAAACCCAATTCACTCAATGTCTGAAAACAAGCCCTGTTGTGTTAAGATTATTGATTGATGAAGACCATGCTGATTTGGAGTTCCTTTGGATTAAAATCCACATTCCTCATAACGCACCTCAGAGAGCGGACAGGTATTCAAAGATTCATTTTAGAAAACTTGCGGCAACACATTCTTGCACGATTGTCTCCAATATTCACCACGATTACCTAAATATCATGGGAGATTAATATCATGTACACAATCTGAGAAATTTTTCAATCAAGACAACACCTACGTTTATCTTCCTCATTGCTGATAATAATCATTTGAATGAGTAGGAAGATTGATTTGTTTCGGAACATTTTTATTTTCATTGGAGGAACAAAAGCCCTTGTCATGTACGGCTGTATTTCACACTTTGAGCAAAGCCAATTGATATCCTTGGCATGAACAACATGCCTTGTGGCAATAAAAAAACTTTCCCTTAAAACACCTGTGACACACGTCGAATTTGTCCAAACTCTAATCTCTAATTGAAGAATAACAAGAAAATACCATAAATTTTCAATGTTGATCTGGGAGGATGAAAGCTGAAGCTCAAAGTAAAGAACAGAAGGCAAAATGTTTGAGGGTCTAGGCTGTCAGCCATTTTCCCAATTATCACCATTATCACTAGTGTTAAGCACAAATTTTCTAGTCATGAATTTTTATTGCAAATATCGGCACTTCGAGAATTCGTGAAAATCTCGAATAAAGTGCTCTATCTTCATAATCTAATATTTAAGATTTTTTACAGCAGTACCCAGAACTACCGTGCATTGCGTTCACAATATGCGCTTGTACAAGAGCCGAACAGTTTGGGACAGTTCGGCCATCACTATTTGTGAATACGAATTTTGCCTATGCTGCTCTTTACTAGTAATCACAGGGCAAATTTTAGTTACCAAAAATGGTTATCCTCACTTGGGATTGCTTACATGTTCTAGACAAGCCGCTGGCATTCTACAGTAGTGTCCATTTGACATCATCTTCCTGGATGGGGCTGTCTGCACCATTCATTATTGCACTACTTCATTAACTTCCCTAGCAGTACTCTGCTGGTATTCCCTACCCTCCCCTCTACACATCGCTGGCATCATCGATGACACCGGCAACATGGCCCGGGAAAAAGGTGCCATTATAATATAGGTCTATGGCAGGGCCGCCGTCAGGGGGGGACAGGGGGGACTCCCGTCCTGGGCCCGCGCAGCTAGGGGGGCCCGATGGTCAGCACGTGGGGGCCCCGGCGTGCTGACTGATAGGTACAGCAGCCTCTGCTCAACCTCACTACTGTGTGCGATGCGCTGTGGAGGCAGAGGTACAGTGAGCAGAGGCTGCTGTACCTATCAGTCAGCACGCCGGGGTTAAGGTGGATTTTCTGGTAGCACCCCCAACAAGTCCTTCCATGGGGCCCGGACATTTTTGCTGTACCGGGCCCCATGATTTCTGACGGCTGCCCTGGTCTATGGTACCGCCCCTCACCATTTGGTGTCACCAAAGACATTGAAGATGCAGCACAGAGACAGTTTTTGTTAACAAATGGGTTCAGGCAGACAGCCAAGGAGGTTAATAAATAAAAAGTTTAATTTACAATTTAGAGTGTTGTACCATGTTAGCCATCGATGAATACAAGCAAGTTTGGAGTTCAAGTGTTACCGTTTATTGGCTAACTGAAGTCATTAGAGAAGCCTTTTGGGATGTCGCAGATCCCTTCTTCAGGCTAAATAATTATCTGCAACATCCCGAAAGCTTGCTTCTCTAATGACTTCAGTTAGCCAATAAACGGTATCACTTGCTTAAATTACAATTTGTTAAAATTTCCATATTGCTTTAAAAAACTTAAAACCTTAAACCACCAGGGAGGTAAAGTCAAAATAATAATTCTAAGGGTCTAAATTACAGGACAGCTTCTTTTTGTAAGGCTTCTTCTCTACTGGGCCTCACATTGCATGTCTATCACCCCATGGAAAAACTAGGTTTGTCTTAACCGCTAGGGAGTAGAGATGGTCGAATTCAAAAAATGCAATCATTGCGAGTTAATTGCAAAGCCCCTGTGCATGGTATTATCACCAAACTTGCTAGAGATGTAGAGAAGGGTATGCTTAAAAAAAAGTATGACTCTAACACAAACTGTTTTTGCATAAATTACGTTCAAAGTCAAGTAAAAATTTCAAAATTTGAACTTAATTTATGCAAAAACAACATGTGCTAGAGCAAAAAAAATTCCCACAACCCTTTTCTACATCTCCAGCAATTTCGGTGATGATTCCATGCTCAGGGGCTTTGCAGTCAGCTCACAAAGTCAACAATTTGAAAAATTTGACCATCTCTACTAGGGAGCTTAATGTTGTTGTTTGCTATAGTATTTGTTTGCAAATATACTCTGAAAGTTAAGTACACTTTAGACATTAACTAGCTGTTTTTTTCCTTTTACTTTGCCAATTTAATTCTTTTGGAAGCTGTTCTGTGGTTCATAAATGTGTTAAAAAAGGTTTACATCTCTTCAGATTTGTAATGTTTTTTCTGCTACAATATTCATAATACCATTATTTAGATTTTTATAGAAGATTGCTTCCTCCTGTTTTTTTACTGTAAATTATTACTCACTTCATACTCAGAGTAAATGGTTAAATCCTCTTGGAGAGAAGACAGAAATTCCTCTTCTTAAGTGTCACTGAACACACATTTGTCACTCCTCTTCTAAACTTTCAATATCCTTGTGCAATGTTTCTCTTTGTCTTTCTATTATTTATCCAATTTACATGTAAACATACGTTTCCTGATATCATATGTTGTCTTATTACAAATGCAAGCAGTAGTAATTGTTTCCTTTTGATGAGCCATTGGGTTTATACATAATTTGGCAACATGAAATCTGAAAATTGTCACGCTACTCACATCCAATCGTGCAGGTCAAACAGAGGATACCAATATGCAAGGATATGACCATGCAGAGGATATTTTTGGCTTACTGAATAACACAGCACACAATTAAAATAGCTTCAAGAACCCCCGTTTAGTTTTAAGAATAAACGGAAAGAAACTGTAGCGCCATAAATAAATCAGGTAAAACATCATGTTGGAAAGATATGTTAAGCCTACAGCTGGTCATAAACGTTGCGATGCGCGGCCTATTCACAGCAGATCATCTGTCATCACGCATGGTTGGTCGTTCCAAGATTTGTCCCCATCCAAATTATTAAGATCAACCAATAAAAAATAAACATGTACGTTCTTTGGCCAATTGATTTTTGGAGCACCCAGGATCAGTCAATCAACCAATCAATTGCTGTGAGCGTGCATGGCAGTCCATCTGCCGCTAAATCGCCCATGAATCGAACCCTCTATGGCTGGTCTAAGGCCTAGTCTTTACTGGGCTTCAGCCACATTGAAAATGAGGAGGACATACCTACTTGTTCATTAAAAGACATACCGGAAGACTACATCTTTAAAGACTTCTTTTGGTCAATAAGTGGTATTACTTAAATTCCAAACCGTAAGATAAAAGGAATTTCACATTGTCCTTGGAGAACCGAGGGATCAAAGGTAGTCTCAATGGAGCCACTGCACAAGGCTGCATGGCCAAGAAATGTCTTTCTACTCTGGAAAAAGAGATCCATTCTAAACGAACCATGGTTTGGCTTATGGTGTAGCCAGTGTGCCTGTGGTCTAGTTGTCCTGCTGCCTTGCCACAAGGGTGGGATGTTAAGTTTGAATTTTCTGCATGCCAGTTGGCTGCATAAGGTTCATAAGTCAATTGTTTACCATTCCTATAGCACCAGGTGGCACAATGTGATGGGGCAATCTGCCCATTAAATTTGCATCTTTCACTGACTCATTGCCCGTTATAGCCTGGTGTTCTTGGGTGTGCTCCTGTGTTTGGTTTACTAGTGTTGAGCTCGAATATTCGAATTGCGAATATGTTCAGCAAATATTGGCTATTCGAGAATTCTCAAATTTCGCGAATATGGTGGCAGATATTGGCAATTTCGGATATTCACGCTATTCGCCATTGGGATGCTTATGGGCATGGATTGCGAAAATATATTTGCAATGTGAAAATAAATAACACATGAATCTAGTTTCACAATTGCGCGCAATGGTGAATGTTCACGAATATAGAATCGAATATAAGTAGAATTATTCGCGGATCTGAATATTGCTTAGGCCGCTCATCACTATGGTTTATCTGTCCTTCTGTCTTTTTCCTCATTGCCAGCAGTGACCTGGTCTGATTTCTGATTTTGCTTGAATTCTTCCTGACCTCGGATTGTCCATGACAACGTCTCCTGATTTATCCATCTGTACCTCAGTTTATTGGAGCGATCTTTTGTGTATGACCTGTGGCTTGTTTTATGGATTACCCAATAAAGTCTATTACCTTAATATCTGATGTTGGTAGTGCTTGTCTGCCAAGGTTCATTACCAAACCATCTGCATTTATAGGTTGGAGATGTAAGGAGGACAGGAGGTATGGGGACAGTTAGGGGTATATTTATGTACC
>CM070041.1:41830937-41844908 GCA_036250615.1 Ptychadena robeensis | reverse complement strand
ACACAGTTGTTGGTAGATCTAATGGAAATTGTATGGATCGATCTTAAGGTGTATAGGGGCTTTAGAAAATGTAAATTGATCAAATTACATTACAGGCACTTGGGCTCCAGCAGTTATAACCAGAGAGGGGCCTTGACAAGCTATTCTTGTACATGTGTGTGCATGAAATTGGCTTAAGCTGGCCATACACCTTTAGATCCCTCTGTCAGATATCCTTTAGATCTACCAACAACTATGTGGTCTTGGATCCTCTGCGATTGAACACAGGTAGACTTGATGGTTTAAAAGACCCTCATATTACATGGTTTTGGTAAAACAAAAGGAGATATAAAGGAAATCTGATAGAGAAATCTAAAGGTGTATGGAGCCCTTAGCCACTCAGGAAAGTTACTGGCTGTAAAAACATGAAGGGCTCTTTCCTACTCGTCAATAGAGATGGTCGAATTTTGTGACTAGCTGATTTTGTAAGCTGATTGCAAAGCCTCTAAAAAAGGTATCATCACCAAAATTCCTGGAGATATGGAGAAGGGTTGTGGGAACATTGGGAAAAAAAAGTTTTGCTCTAGCACATGTAGTTTTTGCATAAATTAATTTCAATTTAATATACAAAATTGAAGGTCTCCCAATCCCTACCACCAAATGACCGGCATCCCAAAATACTAGTGCAAAATACTAACTCAGGGTGAGGTGAGATCACCTCAGACTGAGATAACTTTCCTCTGTTGGTACAGAAGCTGGGGGACTTTAAAGGTCAGATGGGTGGAGGCAATATATGCAATATACAGGTATGTAACAGTGTTACAACTGTACACTGTACACAGCCTACTGTTCTCTTTATGTTCATGTTTTTGATTAAATTTCTGTAACACTGTTACATACCTGTATATTGCATATATTGCCTCCACCCATCTGACCTTTAAAGTCCCCCAGCCTCTGTACCAACAGAGGAAATTTTTCTCAGTCTGAGGTGATCTCACCTCACCCTGAGTTAGTATTTTGCACTAATTTCCATTTAAAGTTAAACTTCTGAGTTTCGAAATTTTGACTTGACTTTCAACTTAATTTGTGCAAAAAAATTTGTGTTAGAGACATTCTTTTTTTTAGTATACCTAAACCCTTCTCTACATCTTCAGCAAGTTTGGTTTAGATGCCATGTTCAGGGGCTTTGCAATTCACGCAATTTAAAAAAATTCATCAATTACATATTTTGGTTAATGAGCTAGAATCAGTACATCATGGTTCTTACAACAGAAAACATAACTGCTGCTTGATGATGACTGTTAAGCTGCTTGATGATGGTTAACCAACACTTGATGATGGTTCAAAACTGTAGTTAGACTTTGATAGATCTAATTGGTTGAAGAGATTCTTAAAAAATAAATGACATCATCACTTTCACATTTTTATAGGCTCTACTGAAAATTACTTTGATTTTACTGCACCATCTTAACCGCCCTGGCTGTATTCCCAAGTTTGGCTCAGGATAGATTTTAGTTACCAAAATCGGTTACCCCAAGCCATACTTGTCTTCTTTCTTCCAGGCAAGCCACCAGTGTCCTCCAGCAATGTCTGTCTGGCGTTGTCTTATTCCAGGTTGTAAGCCTATGCATTTTGGACAATACAGGTAATAAGTTTGGGGGGGGGGCACCATGTTCCCAGTATAAGGGAGGCTGTCCCCGCCTTTGCCTGTCAGATGTCTCAAGTCCTCACATATGCAGGGGGGGGGGGGGGGGGGCTAGAATGGGTGGGATTAATTAGTAGAGGTTAAAATGTACATTAGAATCTTTGGCACGTTTGCTAGCTCATACCCAATATTATCTATCCCTTAACAATCTTGGTGTATTTGTACTGTACCATTAATTTTTCAGAGTAACAGAGGCTCAGCTTCATACCTGGAGATTACCAAATCTTCCAGTTTTAATAACATTAAATAGAACACCCTGGTAGTTCCTACTTGTTACTACCTTCCTACAGCACGGATACACAGTGATAGTATCTAAAACTAAGCAGGTTTACATTTAGCTTAGGTGAAACAAAAATATTTTTTATGAAACACTTAAATGATTTGCATGAAGGGTTATTAAGAGAATAATATCAGCAAAGTAAACTTGCCTGTTAATATAAAAGTCGTTTTCCAATTCAAACAAGTCACCAACTTAGTCGTTTTCATATAATAAAAAAACATTTTAATCTTCCAAATTTCTTCTTTTATGTCTAAATATTCAATAGAAAGATAGAGCATTTGCTCTATTCTGGTAAAGCCAAATAAAATATACCAAGTAGCCTAAAAGGTTTGCATTAACATGAAAGCATTCATGACATTTTTCATTCTCCACAGACTGTAAAATCTCAGAAAAGGGGAAATAGAAGCATATATACATAGATGTGGTCAGAGTGTACAGTCCACACCTTGTTCCAGCATCCTCCCTTACACCTGTTAGTAGAGGAGAGACCAGCAACTCCTCCCAGGTTACCTGTGTGGAGCAATCCTGGCATCGTTCCAAGGTGCCTTGAAAGTGTATATAAAGATCACCACATGACTGTCCAACCTTGTTCTATACCAACCCTCATCTTGGCTGTTCCAGCAACTAAGAAGATGGGGACCTCTAACAGGATCCCGTTGTGGATCCTTCTAGTCACCTTGGTCCCATTGAATGGTAGGTATTCTCACCAACCCGTTATGACTTATTTTATTTATTAATTTCTACAATACATGCTTTTATACCATTTGTTATTTTATTCTTTTATTTTAAATATTTTTTTTTATGTAATACTAAGACAAGAATGGAAAGTAGAGGCTTGTCTATATAATTGTTTACTTTTCATATAACAATTATCTTATATATATCTCTTAAAATTACTTAAATAATGATAATTGACAATTCAGCTGTCAAGTAAGAAGAAAGAATTAATTTGAATCTTTCTAACCTGATAAACCTTTCCGAACTTTATAAATTCTAGATACGATAATAACCTCTATGAACTCTATAGCTATATACTGTTATAAACTCTATATACTATAATAAATGCTATAAGCTCTATATACTATAATAAACTCCATATACTATTTTAAACTCTATAAACTCTATATACTTTTATAAACTCTGTATCCTATAATAAACTCTATAGCCTATAATATAAACTCAATATGCGATAATAAACTTTATATTTTATAATAAACTCTATATCAGTGGTGGCCAACTAAGTTGATATAGAGCATATTTGGCATCACTAAAGGGCCACACATAACATTTTCACTCTGTACCTATGCTATAGAAGCATTTTTAATGAATAAGAAATGACAGCAGTCATAGCTAGAATAATTTTTTTTTAAATTTAAATAACAAAACTTGTTTTAAATGATACTTCAAGCATAAGGGAACATTGAAGTATGGTAATGCACACTTTGTGTTGCATACATCTTCAAAGGTTATGTGTTGCAATATATATTATACAATCACCCCCTGTTCATTGGTGGAATAGTGGGAGCACAGGCACTTACCAGTCTGCTGATCCTCCGCCAACACTAGAGGAGAAGAGGCGAGGGACTTGCTCAGGCGCTATCTGGGTCTCTGATTGGCTGTTACATAAGCCTATCTTGTACGCTTATAGCCTCTCCTCTATTTCCCCACTCGGAACAAGGACCTGTCAGTGGGGGATCGACAGACAGTTGAGATCCTATGACCTATGCATTAACAGTAAGGTTTGGGGGCGCAGGTGGAGGACTGAGGGGGGCCGCCAAAGAACGCTTAAAGGGCCGCAGGTTGGGCACCTGGGCTCTATAAAATATATATCATAATAATAAACTTTATGAACACTATATGCTATAATAAATTCAATAAACTATAATAATAATAATAAGGTTCCACTTGTGCTAATATGCCTGTTTTGGACATAAGGATTCTAGTGCAGTGCAAAAGCCTGTCATTGACGCTATTGGGCTATGACAGGGCTGTATACACAGCCTGTCATGGCCCCCGATCTGTTCATTCGAGCCTCCGTCGCGTTAATAAACACAAGAGAGGTTTGATGTATGATGCGTCTATTGACTGTCAGCGTCTATTGACTGGTCATACGTCAGCTTATTTATTTAAAGAGGCCACTTTATTGGCCGTGCTGGGGGCTTGCCTGCGCTGGATGCGCTTATATGAGTGCATCCGAATGCATAGTGTAGCCCTAGTCTAAACCAGAGTGTTCTAAAACCTATAGGAAATTATGAAACCTTCCCCACTGTATTAACTAATGTAAGAGCAGATTTACTGGCAAGGATTAGAAAAGTGTGTATAAAGGATTATGAAACAGAATCAAACTAATCCTATTATTCATACACGCATCATGCAGCAGTGCACCATTACAGGGCTCATTGAAAATATTTACTATCTTTTGAACCCCTTTAATAGTTATCACAGAGAGTTTCGGAATAAAGTTGTAGAACTGATTTGCTCGTATGATTAGAGCCATTCCAAGTTTAATGTATATTGACACGGCTTCCGAAGATGTTCTGCATTTGTTCTCAGCTTTGTGTATAATGTGTACTCTCAGCTCAACAACATCTCTCTATCAACAGACACTATACAAGCACTTGACAGGCTAAGTTAATAGAGAGAAGCTGAGTACACATGATGCACAAAGCCGAAAATCGAACGCAGGGTATCGTTTGTCACAGACATTAAAGGATTAGAGGCAAGGTATCATCACCGAAATTGCTGGAGATGTAGGGAAGGGTTGTGCGGGCATTAGGGCCGTTTCTCCTTGCTATGCGATGCGCAGTAGCACCCCACTCCCCCGCCCCTCAACAACTACTCTGCTAGCACCTATCTCCCCCCCCAGCCTCAACAACTTTTCTGCTAGCACAAACACTGGCACCAGCATCCCCCCCCCCCCAAATAGACCCAGGTGATAAATTAGCAAAAGCCCCCCCCCCTAAAAAACAAGAACTAGAGTGTGCTAGAGGAATACTTTACTGTGTAAAGTATGTTTCAACAACCCTCTCTGCATCTCCATCGATTTCGGTGATTAGATTTCAGTGGCAGTTGTGGAGTGTGGGCAGGTGAGCATCAGACTTTGAGCTAATATGGGAAAGGGATCACTTAAAGGGAAGAATACACAAACGTAGTTGTGTTGTACAATATTTCGTGAATAATTCTACTAATATTCAATTAATTCGCAAATATTCGCAATTCGAGTGTATGACCCTGAATTAGGAAAATAAATATCAATTACAGTGGCTTGCAAAAGTATTTAAACTTTTCCACATTTTGTCACATTACAGCCACTAACATGACTCAATTTTATTGGAATTCCACGTGAAAGACCAATACAAAGTGGTGTACACGTGAGAAGTGGAAGGAAAATCATACATGATTCCAAACATTTTTACAAATAAATAACTGCAAAGTGGGGTGTGCGTAATTATTCAGCCCCCTGAGTCAATACTTTGTAGAACCACCTTTTGCTGAAATTCCTTTTAGGGTATGTCTCCACTATCTTTGCACATCTAGAGACTGAAATCCTTGCCCATTCTTCTTTGCAAAACTGTTCCAGCTCAGTCAGATTAGATGGACAGCGTTTGTGAACAGCAGTTTTTAGATCTTGCCACAGATTCTCGATTGGATTTAGATCTGGACTTTGACTGGGCCATTCTTAAGCTAGCCATACATGTCCCGATTCCATGGACGATCGATCACCCATCTGATCAATTCTGGCGATGCCAGAGGGAATCGGATGTCCGATCGATCGCCCAATTAAGCCTGTCCCTACCACCTTGGGCCACCGATTCCTGGACGATTCCATGCCCGATCGATCACTTCACAAATGGCAACTCCCCCTGATGTGTGCTGAATCGAATCAGAAAGACCAGCATGTTGGTTCTCTGGCAGATCCGATTCAGGGGGGCAAGTCGATCGGGCGGGGTCGATCGGGCAAGGTGGGCTGCACTCAATTCTTAGCCGATCGATCGGCGTGCACGCGCCCGGAATCGATCGGCCAGGAATCGGGCGGGGAATCGGACCCGTGTATGGCCACCTTAACACATGGATATGTTTTGTGTTAAACCATTCCATTGTTGCCCTGGCTTTATGTTTAGGATCGTTGTCCTGCTGGAAGGTAAACCATTTTGTATTGGTCTTTCACGAGGAATGTGAAAAAGTTCAATTACATTTGCAAGCCACTATATATAACAATTATAATCACATTGCCATTGAAAAAATTAATGGTCACATGTGGTATTTATTTTCGCATTGCAAATGTAAAATCGCAATGCATGCACATAAGCTTCCCAATGCATAATATCAAGAATATTCGACATTGCGAATATCCATCGACATATTCGTGAAATTTGCAAATTCTCAAAAAGCTAATATTTGACTTATATATTTGCATATTCAAGCTCAACACTAAAAGTATTTTATTAACGTATTTATTTGTAGCTCAAATACAGTACGGAGATTACGCTGTAGAAGAGACTGAAACAGAGACCGTTGATTACACTGTTGATGAGACACAACAGCAAGTAATACAACAACAGCAAGTAATACAACAACAACAGCAGCAGCAACTTATACAACAACAGCAGCAGCAACTAATACAGCAGCAACAACAACAAAAGGGTAAGTCCGTCAGCATCTCTAATAATGTATTAGATAAATGTAAAATATTTCAGATTACATACACTGTAAGCAGCCCCCTCCTTGATTATCCTTAATACTGATACGTGAGTGCACACAAACAGTGGCATCACTAGGTTTGGTTTCACCCAAAGCCAGAAACGCATGGTGTCACCTCGTACTGGCGTGCGTAAAATGGTTATATTAACTTTGCTCAGTCCTGAACACACTGCAATTAATTTTCCCCTCCCCGATAACTAAAAGAACACAGAGGATGCATGGATATTTGCAGGGACGGTTCTAGAGTTACCGCTCCCCTAAGCGAGCACCTCCTCTCTGATAGCAAAGGACATTGACCATGGTTTACCGTCATATCCATATGGTCGCATATGAAATGGACCAGATACTGTAGATGGTGTGAGCGTGCACGGTTCTCGAAGCGGCCATTGATCCGGCCCATATCTACACGTGTGTACTCATCTTTAAAGACTGTTACTCACCAGCACGCCTCTAGAGTAAAAAGAGTTGAAAGATAGACACACTTGGGGGGATCCATCTGGCTAATGGAAAAAAAATGTTGACCCTGCCCTGGGCAACCGCCCATTTTGCCCATGCCTAAAACTGCCACTGCATATGTGCAACAAAGTATCCAGGGAAGGTGCCGCAGGAATGTGCAGAGAATTTATGACCAAGTGAGAGAAGTATATCATGGTGATTGGGTGACTGCCCTGATATCTCCATCATATGGTGGTGAGAACTGCATGCCTGAGCCAGACCTCCACAAGTGTACAATATGCACATCTAAAGTAGACCATTTCGATTAATTGGAAATTTGGATTTGGATTATGCAAAAAAAAAAAATTTCCAAAGTTCCCACAACCCTTCTCTACATCTCCAGCAATTTTGGTGATGATACCATGTTCAGAGGCTTTGCAATCAGCTCACAAGTTCAGCTTGTCAAAAAATTCGGCCATCTCTAATCTAGAGTAAAGCAGACTGTACCATTTACAAGGGAGGGGGGGGGGCAAATACACTTATGCTGGGAACACAAGTGTAGATATGGGCCAGATTGGTGGCCTCTTCAAGCACTGTGCGCGCACATGGCCATCTTTCTGGCCCATCAATCCCACTCAAAAATAGGGATATCGGACATGACCATAAATCACTGTCGATGTCCATTGCTTTGTATGGAGACCGCATCGGCTAATGTCATCTTCTGACGTCATCGAGCTGCTGCAGGGAACCATGAACAGTTACAATATCAAGCCGTGTGTTCCCTGCTTTACATTGCAGCTGTGGTTCTTATGGCAGAATTGAGTCCTTTTACTAGTCCTTTAGCACTTGTATACAAAACTAAATGGCCATGGCTGGAAAGTTTGGTGTCACCCCTTCTCTGGGACTGAAATAGCATCATCCAGTGCCAACTACGTGACCCACATCGGAGTAGCGACACCACTGCACTCAACAATTGCATAACTAGCAAACTATATAAAATGATACAAATCAGATATATCTCTATAGTCATGTCTATGAAAGGGCCCCCATACACCTTGAGATCTGTCCGTCAGATTTCCTTTAGATCTCCTTTTGTTTTACCAAAACCATGTAATATGAGGGAGTTTCTAAACCATCAAGTCTACCTGTGTTCAATCGCAGAGGACCCAGCACTACATAGACGTTGGTAGAGCTAAAGGATATCTGACATAGAGATTTAATGGTGTACGGCCAGCTTAAAGAGAAAACAAAAGGAGAGATAATACTATACTGTAACAATTGAGTAACATCTCTAAACATATTTTTTTTTCCAGTTTCAATAGCAGGACCACCAAGAATATCGCTGATCCAAGTGGGTACCAGCCTGCCAGTGAAGGGTACGTAGAACAGATTATAAATGCATTGAAATTGTTGAATGTCGACCCTGTGAAATGTGTAGACAGTAATCATGTAATAAGGGTATTTAATAAATTAGATGTTGTAAAGTGATCAAGTCTAATTAAATATATTTTTAAAGAGTATTATTAGTCAGTTGAGTCTACAAATGTTCTCCAAGGCGTGGGAGGGGGTGGGGGGTATGGTGTAATGAAATAATTTCTTGCAAATGTACACCTCAGATGTAGGGTAGCTCACACAGCAAGCAAGATTGTCCAATGGTAAGATCTGCAATGTTGACGTAGAAATGGTGTTCATACTTCCTATACGGTTTTTGCAGCTTTAAATGTGGCTCACAACAACAGGGTATGCAGCACCTGGGGAAACTTCCACTTCAAGAACTTTGATGGAGACATATTTTACTTCCCTGGTACCTGCAATTACGTCTTTGCCTCTCACTGCAAGAGCACCTATGAGGACTTCAACATTCAAATGCGGCGGACTGTTGTGAACGGTGTCCCTTCCATTGAGAAAGTCAGCATGAAACTCGACGGCCTTGTAGTGGAAATAGACCACAGTGTTGTTTTAATCAATGGCAAAAGGTAAGTCACTAAATCTAAGGATTTGGCTGCTCTCCTGTTATAAACGCGATAGTAATTTAATACTAACCTTCAGTAAACATACAGATACCTGCACTTCTTGCCAGCGATCCCAATCGGGCACCGGTGCTGGAACCATTAAAGTCACTGACGCATTTCACCCCAATAGAAGCTTATTTATAAAGATCTCATCTCTATGAATATGCTCCTGTTGGGGTAAAACACGTCAGAGAGCAGAAAACCCCTAAGAGAGAGGGTGTCATACAGTATCCATGTAGAATTATTGAATAAAGTCATTGCCAAGGCAAACATTGGTAGCAATGGTAGTAGCAACCAATCACTGTTGGCTATTGTTGGTCTCCTGGGCTGAATTAGAGACATATCCCATCATGTTCTCCCCTGCTCTCCAGACAAGAGGTGAGGGACAGGGAACAGGGACACCCTACATAAATTCTTTAGGCCCTAGTTAGAGTAAAAAACACCTTCCCAACTCAATTTAAAACCATGGCAAATGTTTTGGCCTCACTTGGACATGTCAAATCTTCAGGTCTACTCTAATGTATATGGTCACATATAAGAGATAGATTTTTTTCTTTTGGGGCTTGTTGAATTAAATAAAGCTTCTTGTTAATTCCTCAGGGTCCAGCTGCCCTTCAGTGGTTCCGGAGTTCAGATTGAGAAGCACGGCGTGTACCTTACTGTGACCTCAAAACTCGGACTGGTTTTCATGTGGAACGATGATGACAGTGTCTTGGTAAGAGAGTAAAACATTTTTACATTTATTCCCCCTGTTCTGCTTCTTTTGTTTTTGCATTCTGTCTTTATTAAGAATTTTCTTTTAGAAAACAAGTAAATGTACAAAACAAGAAACATAGCACAAACTACATAATAAAGCAGGGGGAGGCAACATTACTGGGTGCACTGCCTAGACCTAGGGAACTTTTAGTTGTCTTAATGTCACTTAGTCCAATGGTAAGATGTAATGGTAGAATGGGGATAACCAGGAAAAAGTTCCGGAAAACGGTGTAAGATTGGGAGGTCTTCTTGTAGTTCATCTGACCCGGATTCCTACTGTTTTTAGGTTTCCTCCATAACTTTTTGCCTTCTTATTTTCTATAGCTGGAACTGGAATCCAAGTTTGCCAACACAACCTGTGGACTTTGTGGAGATTTCAACGGTATCTCTATCCACAATGAATTTGTTGCCAATGGTAAGTTTGTGATTAATGAAGCTACACTGAAGATCTTTATTGGAAGGCCTATTAAAGAAGAGTACAAATACTTACTTTTATAGCCAGCAACCATATCTCAGATCAGTAGAATGTGTCCTATCAAAGTTGACCAAAAAATAGGACTTGTAGGAGTATTCATCTTCAAAGATTCTGTTTCATGTGATGTCATCTCTGGACACAATAGTGACACATAGTAGTAGGAACCTGTGAGATTTTCCATCAACCAAGGAATTGAGGATATTATCTTTTTAGAAGGTGACTTCTACTCAGCAGAGCCTTTAACGAAGATCTTAGTACAGAGAATACCCCATTAAGCCCCCCATACACCACATACAATTACCATGCAACTTCTGTACAACCAACTTTTCTTCTACCAAAACCATGTAATAGGAGGACCTTTCTACACCTTCCAATCACTATGTATTCTATCAGGGAGGTCACTATACTACATAGTTGTTGGTAGGTCTCATGAAAGTTGTATGGAGGAGTCTGCCCGTCTATGGGGGGCTTTATACATTGTATAAGAAACAAAAACCAAACCATAGCGAGGAACAAAAAAATACTTCTGTTGCTAGAAACATTGTTTTTTTGCAGGTATTCAGATGACAGCAGCTCAATTTGGAAACCTTCAAAAGTTGGATGGACCCACAGAGCAGTGTCATGATGTGACACCAACTCCCAAGAGCAACTGCACTGACTATGTAAGTATCCAAGCAGTTTGTAATGACAATCGTTCACCATCATTTGACACACAGCTACCTTTATAACTCCATTTGTAATCTCCAGGAGAAAATTTGTGAGTCCACCATTCTTGGTTCAGCTTTCTCAAGTTGCCATCCCTTGGTGGCTGTAGAGCAATACATTGAAACTTGTGTAGAAGACCTGTGCCGATGTGGGGAGAAGGATATCAATCAGTGCCTGTGCCACACCTTTGCTGAATACTCAAGGCAGTGTGCCCATGCTGGTGGACATCCAGAAAACTGGAGAACAGAACACAAATGTCGTATGTATCTTTATTTATTAGGTTTTTTAACAAGGTTAAATTTATTAGGTTAAACAACAATTAAGGGAACATTGAATGACTAGTTTTCCTTAATTTCCCACAGCCAAAACTTGTCCTTACAACATGGTATATCAGGAATGTGGATCTCCATGCCCTGACACTTGCAGCAACCCAGAAAGATCAGTTCTTTGTGAGAACCATTGCCTTGAAGGCTGCTTCTGTCCTCCAGGTATGTAATGTACGGTTATTCACCAAAATGAAAGAATAATGAGATGTTAGAGAAATATAAACACTGGATGAATCTATTGTTAATAAACACAAAACCTAATATTTCCCTTTTTCTTACAGGAACTGTATTTGATGATCTTAACTACTCAGGCTGTGTCCCACTTAAAACATGCTCCTGTACGTTCAATAGTAATGCCTATGCTGCTGGAACATCCTATGCGACACCATGCAGTGCTTGGTAAGTGTACTTACTTTGCCCTCCAGAGTAACCTAGATACTGTCCATCCTAGGGAAGTAAAATGTTTACCTTCTAGGTGCATGCACTCATTCCAACATTCTTTCATGTTCATTCATAAGTAAATGCTTTGTTGGCTCCTCAGCTATCAAAACAGAACCAATACATTCACGTTAACAGAAATATATGACCCATTGCTCCAAAGTTTGACAATTATCTAGGCCTAAGTACTGACACTTCAGGTGAGGCCTGGGCCGCTTTATAAAACTGACCTGGACTTTAGGGCTACAGGCAAAGATGCATATAGGCATGTTGTGTTCCTTGGATGCCAGCAGTTTTCAGGCTAATCCAGGTGGATTAGCCCTTATAATCTGGGACTGGTGCTAGAATTTAGTCTTAGTGCATGCACAAGCAAAATAAATAGGTAGATTGAAAGATTAAAATTAGAACGTTGCTTAAAAGGGCAAACTTAATCCTGAAGTTTCTAAAACGTGCAATTTAAGGACCCAAATGAGCCCAAATGGATCCAAAACAAACTTGACAAACAAGGCAAATTTTGGTCCAGTAAAGTGGTGACCCATCGTAATCCCATTCATCAGCCAATTTGGTTCATTACCAAGAAACACTGCTCAAGATAGATTATTATAACAATTTCCATGGTCCTTTGTGGGTGCCTTTGTAGTGGTGGTGGAGGGTCAATACATCAAACTAGATATAGAACAAACTTGACAAACCAGGCTAATTTTGGTCAAGTCAAGTAGTGACCCATTATAATTCTATTCTTGATCCAACTTGGTTCCTTACCAAAAACATTGCCCTAGACAGATAAAATTTAAAACAATTTCCAAAGTCCTTTGTGGGTACATGTATGGTGGTGGGGGTCGATACATTAAACTAGATATAGAACAAACTTGACAAACTAGGCAAATTTTGGTCTAGTGCAGAGGTGACCCATTATAAACCCAGTCATGATCCAACATGAAAATAGATATAGAACCAACTAATATAGAACAAACTTGACCAGCTAATTTTGGTTCAGTCAAGTTGTGAGCCATCATAATCCCATTCATGGTCCAATTTTGTTCCTTACCAAGTAAATTGCCCTAGATAGATAAAACTTACAAAAATTGCCCTTCATGGGTGCGTGTGTAATGCAGGGGGGGGGGGGGCAATACATTAAACTAGAGATTGAACAAATGTGACTAATTTTGGTCAAGTGTGGTGGTGACCCCTTATACTACCATTCATTATCCAAGTTGGTTCCTTGCCAAAAAACACTCCCCTGGATAGATTACTACAATTTCCATGGTCCTTGATGGTTGTTTGTATGGTGGAAATGACCAGGTTCAATACATTAAACTAGATCTAGAATTCTTAAAGCAGGCAGTTTATGGCCCTGAAGCATCCTATAAAGTGTAACTACTTACCTTCCCTGAGCAGCATATAAATAGACCATCTATCTAACATCAGAAATATGTGTATTGCCAGAGACTGAACCTTTATCTCTAGTCTTCACGAAACTTTGCCCTGCAGTAGACCTCTCACCGACTGGGTGGTGTACAGAATTGAGTACACAGCCAATATAATAATATAAGCCTGGGCTCAGTTTAATAGTAACAACACCCTACATACAAACATTGGGTGTTTAAGTGCAAACTCCCCTCTTTGATTAATAGATGGGTGATATTGCATAAAGGGTTTGTAACATACCACCACCCTGATAGGCTTTGTTCTCAGCTTGGCTCTAATCTTTTTTGAATATTGACTTTGGCTTGGAAAGATAAGAACTGGTTCTTGGGAGATAATCTGCCCTGCTGTGCCTCGCTATACATTTTGGATATGGGCCACTTTCAGCCATCAAAGTTGTTACTTAGATTATGGGGTACTGAGGAAATATGGAATCACTGTTTGCCCACAATATATGCAAATGGTATTAAAAGTATATTATATATATAGTATAGTGGAAGAGTGGTTCCCATTCAAGTCAATAAGTTGAGTTCTGAGCTGTTATTGATTAGCAACATTCTTCCAAGTGACCGTGAAATGTTACACGGCCATGGAATTTCTTCGGCAAAACACCCTTTCTTGTCAACGTGTTATGCTTAGGTTCATTCCTTTATAGCAAACATTAAAGCACACAAAGATTTCCTTTAGATCTCCTTTTGTTTTACCAAAACCATGTAATAAGAGGGACTTTCTAA
>CM070041.1:41819269-41830837 GCA_036250615.1 Ptychadena robeensis | reverse complement strand
AAAGTTGTATGGAGGAATCTGAAGGTGTATGGGGGGCTTAAAGGTGTATGGCCAGCTTAAAACTATTTTATTTACTTTGGTTTAGTGTGATTTGTGGGTTTTATTATTTAATGAATGTCTTATCTTATAATAAACTCATTGGCTAGCTACTTAAAATGAAGACTTTTACCTGAAGATAAAAAGGAAATTATCATATATAACTAAGTATAAGCCGACCTCATTTTACCCAAAAATGCTGGAAAATTTAGTATAAGCTTAAGGTGGGAAATTCAAAAGCTAAGGCACAGAAACACTCAGTGTGCTGAATTTTGTTTCGGGGTGTCATTGTTTCGGCTAGTTTATTTGTTAGCTAAAGAATATTTGTACTCAAAATTTAAAAAATATACATATAAAATTAACTTTGACTTACCTCTAAGCTGGCTTGATGGTGGCATAGCCCTCCACAGTCTTAACCTGCCTGGCGGTATGCCCGTATCACACCATTTTCAATGGCAAGAAATGGGCAAGCAGAGTAAGTACACTGTAATCTGCCGTGACTTACCGTCCTCCCGCCTGCACTCCCCTCCGCGTGATGTGGCCTGGGAAAGTGACACCCCTGTTTTAACATAAAGGTCTATAGCACCACCCTCACCCCGCTTCTTCAGCGTCACCGAATTACCTGAAGACACAGTGCCAGAAGCGATCGGTGGGCCAGCCGCGATGCAGAATCGCCGCAGGTTTGCCGAGCATAGGTGAGTGTTCCCGATCCCTGGGTTCAGGCACACTGCCAAAGGAGGTTAAAAAAAATACAGGCCTGGTGTTGCCTGAAATCTGCCAGACTTCTGAGGGTAAATTCAGTGCAAAAAACTTGATTTTATACTATTTAAAGAAAAAACTACAACATTTTATAAAGATTCTTATAAAGCTTCTCTACATCCCCAGCAATGTTGAAACTGCTACCATTCAGGGGCTTTGCAATTAAAGGTGGGTTTACACGTGTATATTTTTTTATTTGATCAATGAAGAACAAACAAGTTTTTGGTTGATTGAACAAAAATCTAGAATGGCCAATTTGGTCGATGGATACATATTGTTCAACCTCAAACAAATCGTTGCAAAGGTCATCGAACTTGCTGGTAAATTTTTATCTGTCCCTGTAATTTCAAATGTATTTTCATTTGATATTGGCCATGAACTAACAAAAAAAAAATGTTACATTTGATTGTACGACAACGGCATCGAATTGGCAGTTGATTGAAGAAAAAACCTACACATGTAATTCCACCTTTACTCACAAAGTCCACTCTTTAGCCCCCCATACACCTTCAGATTCCTCCATACAACTTTCATGAGACCTACCAACAACTATGTAGTATAGTGACCTCCCTGATAGAATACATAGTGATTGGAAGGTGTAGAAAGGTCCTCATATTACATGGTTTTGGCAGAAGAAAAGTTGGTTGTACAGAAGTTGCATGGTAGTTGTATGTGGTGTATGGGGGGCTTTAGCAATACAAATTAACAAAGTAACCTCATCCATTAGTGTGTGGGTCAATTGGTATTGATCAATCAAGTGTGAGGGACTGCCAGCTGACCCCCATACACCTTACAATCTTTCCATACAATTTCTGTACAATCAACTTTTGTTCTACCAAAACCATGTAATATGAGGACCTTTCTAAACCTTCCAATCACTATGCATTCTAACCGAGAGGCCACTTTACTACACAGTTGTTGGTAGATCTAATGGAAATTGTATGGATCGATCTTAAGGTGTATGGGGGGCTTATGTCTCCCATTGCTTAATAAGGCCCATGTAATAGAAGTCAGTCCAGGAACCTACCCAAGGACAAGATTTCTCGAAAAAAGTAAAAAAAAACTTTAAAAATATGATATACTATGTATGTACACACAGTAATGTGCCAATATTATCCAATTCAGATTTGTTATGGTAGCACTTAAAGGAAGTGCCTGAGATTTTGTTTGTTGACTACTGTTGACCTTTGTGTTTTATTAGCGGTAATTTCTCCTCTCCGGGAGGCAAACACTCCGCCAGATATTTACTTTTAAAGGCTTTCAAAAGCATTGCTGGATCCCGGATTTGTTTGCATACCAGTTAGTTGCCAAGTGCTATTTTGACTTTTAGGAGCTTGTTCGTAAAAGTTTTGATCTCCATGCATTTGAAAGATATATTAATGATATTTAAATTAAGGTTGTGTCATTTTTTGATTGGTTGTTTCTTTTAACAGCGAGTGCTCAGGAGGAAAATGGTCTTGTAAGAACCTGCCGTGCCCAGCCAGTTGTTCCATCGAAGGAGGGTCACATATTACAACTTATGATCAGACTCATTACAGTATTCATGGTGACTGCAACTATGTTCTATCCAAGGTAAGTCCGTGCTTAGGTTACTATATTTATCCTTACAGTAAAGATAATTAGATACAATTTAAGAAAAAGGAATACAATATATATATTGTGGGGATCACACTCAAATGGGTGCTCTAACAGCATCAATCCACGCAATTATATTAGGGGTTTAGGACACCTGCCCACATTTATTTTTAAAACAGTCCAAAACAAAGAGTTACCCTTGCAGGGGTTAATATCAATCCAAATAAAAGGCACTCGAAAATGCCAATCCTCCTGGCTTCACACCTTTCAACATAAGTTTTCATCCTTGACTTCCCGGTAGCAAAAAGCCCTGGCCTCACACTAACTGTCAGTTAGAGAAATGCCCAAACCAAACCTCTCAGCAACCTAATAGTGCTGGGCAATAATATCCCAGACTCCTTCCAGGACACCACCTAATGGTCCACTCACACTGTGACAGATGACCAGTCTGTCACAATATATATATATATATATATATATATATATATATATATATATATATGTATATATAGTGGCATTACTAGGTTTAGTGTGAGCTGGTGCCAGAAACCCATTGTGTCAACCCATAGTGATGTATATGGTGTGCTGTGAGTAATATGGGTGTCAATTGTGTATATATATATATATATATATATATATATATATATATACATACTCGGGGCAGAGGGCAATTAAGTACAAGTTTAGTGAAACTTTGCTCAGTCAGAGGCATGCTGAATACATTTATCTACCCCACCACTAAAGGCTTGCTGAGGATGCATATGTACGTGTAGCACATCCCCAGGGTTCCAGTAGAAATGCTGCAAAAGATTCAGTACTCATGGCTCAAGTACCACTCGCAATGGGCGGGGGCAAACCAAAGACTGTGCTTTGGTTCCATAGGAGGATTGGAGTCCTATTGCTAATCTGCAAGTCTTGTAGCCCTTGTAGCCTCTGGTTGGAAGGTTTGGTGTCACCCCACCAAGTGAAATGGTGGCACCAGGTGCACTGGGTTAGTAACACTACTGTATATATATTAGTGGTTCCCAAACTTTCCTTGCAGGGCCCCCCTTTTCTACTTAGGAACATTATTGAGCCCTCCCTCCCTATTCAAGCACAGGTTAAGAACGAGGGCCAGGGCCCCCCTGGAACCCCCTCTCGCTCCCCCAGGGGGGCCCGCCCCCCAGTTTGGGAACCACTGGTATATATATATATATATATATATATATATATATATATATGATGAGACTAAATATGAGTATGATAAAGAAATGACTCAATATAAAAATCCTACTGACTAGTGTAGCAATGGTCTATGAATATCTACTATCCTAAATGCAATACAATCCAGACATTGCAATACATTTTCAATTCATATTCCCTTTTCTCTTTTCCCATCTCCACAGGCATGTGATGGCGAATCTTTCATTGTACTGGCAGAGATGCGTAAATGTGGTTTGACCGAAACTGAAACTTGCCTCAAGAGTACAACTGTCATTCTTAATGGAGGAGAAACCGTAAGTGTCAATATAACCGTAAGTGTCTGTAAAGTCGCCCATATGTGGCTTGATTCCCCTGCGATCGTTGTGCAATCGATCGCAACGGGGGACACAAGAATCGCCGAATAATCACACAACAATCGTTCAGGGAATCGATGCACATCACTTGGGGGAATTGATCCCTGGCAGATACTATGGATGGGTCCCTCGGTTCTAATCCAAAGTAATGGTGATTGAACAGGGAAATTCCCACATGATGGATGCCTGTTCGATCACCATTTTCTAGGAGCAGGATTGATCGCTTCAGGTGGCCTGCATCCAAATCCCCAATGATTGATCCCCTCAAACGTGCACTGCGATCGATTGTTCGGGAATCGTTCGAAAGACCGTGTATGGCCGGCTTTATTGTAGCATTAATGCTCATTCCTTTTCGTCTTTTGCCTTATTTTAACAGATTATTGTCATCAAGCCTTGTGGAAGTGTATTTGTCAACAGTGTCTACACTCAGCTGCCCATGTCTGCAGGTATGATGAATCAAGGATTAGAGATGGTCAAAAATGGTTTTGAGAAATTTAGGCTAGCTGACTTTGTGAATTAATTGTATCTCATTACCCAAATTGCTGGAGATGCAGGGAAGTAGAATGTATTGCTCTAGCACATGTCGTTTTTGCATACATTACGTTCAAATAAAAAATTTTCATGTTAACTTTGAACTTAATGTGTTCAATGTGCTTAAGCAATACTGGATTTTTGTTTTCAATGTTCCTACAACCTGTAAGGGTCTCAATTCAGGTAGGATACCTCAGTCTCTACTGTAGGCTTCAGCTTTAACCATGCACCCGCTTGAACAGGGGACAGGATTTGGTTGCCCCAGGACTAAAGTACACAAAGTATCCTAGAGCAGAGACTGATTTAATACCTCAGGGACCCCTAGGGATTGAATACAAAGTGGAGGTCAACCACAGGAGATCAGTCCAATAAATGCAGTAGCCAAAGGGTTAAACAGAAGATTGATCCAGGTACACAGCCGGGTCATTTACAGCAGATCAGTCCAAAAAGAGTTTAGCAGAGGAGTAGTCCAGGTACACAACAGATCAATCTAAAAAATGCAGGAGCCAAAGGGTTAAGCAGAGGAGTAGTCCAGGTACACAGCCAAAGTGTAACACAGCAGATCAGTCCAATAAACAAAGCCACAATGCTCAAAGGAAAATAGTTAGCAGTACAGATGAACTGGTACAAAGAAACAAAGGAGATTCCCTCGTGGGACTTTGATTGGAACAGCATCACCAAAATGATTGAGTCTAATGTGTATACATGACACCAAATTGTCTAAAAAGAAAAATATGTTTATTCTTATGATCCTGGTCACCGTAAGTGATTGTATCAGAAGACCATGCTTGCTACACCGAACATACATAGTGTGCAGCATCAAATTAAAAACATGTACAAAGCATATTAGCAAGTGCCAGCATTGATATCCCACAAATTCAGGATCTATACATAGGAAGGTAAATCTATACAGATGGACCAATCTTCTTTGGGCAGGGTAGTGTCTGACAGCCCTCACACAACCCTTCTCTGTACATTTTGGTGATGATACGATGTTAAGGGGCTTTACAATTAACTCACAAATGAGCTAGTCAAAATTTCATGACTATGTCTATTGAAGATCGCCAATAAACATTTTGTGGCACTAATAAATATTTTCCTAATGTTATATACACGTCATATCTAACTGTGCTATTTAATTTTGCAGCCAATATCACCATATTCAGGCCTTCCTCATTCTACATCATTGTTCACACTAATCTGGGAGTACAAATAGTGGCTCAGCTCACTCCATTCATGCAGGTCTATGTTGCCCTGAATCCATCTTATAAAGGCTTGACATGCGGTAGGTTCGGCACTATGGTGTCTTAATGGTTTTGTAAACCAATGCTTGTGCCAGGTCATTCTTTAATTGTCAAATCATTTTAGGTCTCTGCGGAAACTACAATGACAAACAGTCGGATGACTTTCAAACAATCAGTGGTGTAATCGAAGGGACCGCAGCGTCATTTGCCAACACTTGGAAAACCCAAGGAACATGTTCAAATGTTAAAAATGTCTACGAAGACCCTTGCTCCCTTAGTGTTGAAAATGGTAAGATTAGTTTTCTTTAAAGTAATTGTATTTGAAATGTTTAACTAGACATCAGACATATAAAAACTCCCGAGTGGAACAACTTTACTCCTATTGAAATAGCTAAATTCAGAATTTCAACACAGCTACTTATTTTCTACCTCATCAATCAATAGGTAAATAGGATCCATACCCCCTTATTATTTAAAAGTCCAATTTCAATGGGAAATGTTTAAGATTCAAATATACTAGTACTATACTATACTAGTATACTAGTGGCGGTTTTAGGCATGGGCAACCTGGGTGGCATCTAGGCATTGGAAATTTTTTCCTATGCCCAGATGTCTCCCCCACACTGCGCCCGCCTATCCCTCCCGGAGCCTAGAGAGAGAGAAGTGGTAGAGAAGGGTGGGGGGGGGGGGGTTGTGGAGGAGAACCCACTCTGAGAGTTGTGGCAACAGAACAGAGTCCGTAAGTTTCAAAACCACACAGGGGAATGCATACCCCCCTGATACAAAAAGAGCTAATTCACATGGTCGTTATCCTTGTCATTTTTTAAGCATTTAAACGCCGGAAAAGCTACAAGTCCTTTATGAAATCATTGAAGCCTATCAGAGTAGTTGTAAAGCAGTGTGGTTTCTAGTCCTCTATTAAAACCCAATTGGCTTCTCAACCACCCTCATTGACTCCAAGTCAGGACTTTGTAGAGTGATTTCCATCCAGTCATTTTGTGAGCTGTAAAAAAACAAGTGAGTGTGAAGAAGGACCATTGACTGCCTCAAACAACTCACTAAATGCTTTACTACACATCAATAGTTTTTTTTTACTGCTTAAGAAGCAACATTATAGAAAGCTGAAAAAAAATAAGTAAATAGTTGAGCACAACTGTCAGCAGTGATCACACAGTAGGGTATGAGGCATAGGTAGTGAAGATGCGCTGCTTCCAATGTGAGAGTGTATGCCCCCCCGTGATAGACAGGACCAAAGGCACGAGGTGCTCAACCTCCTGATACAAAGTTGAGGTTTTTTTAATGGCAAAGTAAAAGATAAAACAATTCACTCACAATAATGGAGGTACAATCCTGGTATCCACATGGCTGAGCACACACAGAAAATCCTGTTCTTTGTAGATCACCACTGCTTGCTAAGCCTGCATTGTAGATCCATTATTGTGAGTGAATTATTTTATCTTTTACTTAAGCATTAAAGTAACTCAGGTTTAGTTTTGCACCTCATGTCCTTGTTCCTGGCATAAACACTGTATTACCACTTCCGGTCACAAGGTGTCTGAATAGCGATAAACGCCAATATGAATTTGATTAGCTAGATATTCTGTCAAGCTATTGCTTTATGTAAATAATTTGATTGATAGATTTAACATTACTCCCTGTTTGACAGCCTGTAATAACAGGACAAAATGTATTCAGCTTGAACAATTGTCAACTCAATGTAGTGGAAGATCCATCTGCTTGAATGTGATTTTTTTTTTATATGAAATCTAAAATAACATTGGCATTAAACGAAGGAAATATTTCAACTTGTCTTTTCATCCTTCATTACAGAGAAGTATGCCCAGCATTGGTGTGGTCTTATTTCTGATCCAACTGGACCATTTGCTGCTTGCCATGCCACCGTGAATCCTGCCGTTTACCAACAGGTAAGCAAAAAATATGAAACAGTCAACAACATTTTTGTATTTTCTTCCATTATGGGTTTTCTATTACAAGCAACCTGCTGGGTTTTTTTGAGGTCGATAATGCAATGTGACAAAGCTTAGTGTGACATCCCAGAGTTTCTTCAGAGGTTTAGTTCCTATAAAATTGAGCTGGGGTTTATCAATGTTGCTAATTGTATTTTGAATCTGTGCCCAAGAATGTAAACCAGTCCAGTCCTACCTCATCCACACTAAATCTATTACAACTAGACCTCTAGAGGTGCTCAGCTTCACATATAGCTGGATAATGAATGTTTGACCTGCCACTTAAGTAATAAGAGATAAACATTTTGGTGTATACTAGAGCTTTTATGGTCCTTCTCCTGACTCTAGACTACACTTGACCCTTAGGTCTAATCCCCTCTTCCCACCGGGACTATAAATATAATATAATGTAAAAATCTTGAGTTAGGTTCGCAGTCCAGGGGCTGAAACAGCAACACAGGTGCAGGGAGGATCTATGCACAAACAGCACAGTACAGTACAGTTACAGTAGCAAACAGAAGCATAGTCAGGAACAAGCCAAGGTCAGTATACGATGGTGTCAAGTAGCCATGGAGCGAGATGTAGAGTAGTTGGGTAATCAGCAGCCAAGGGTCGGGTACATGGGGGATGATTATGATGGCACAAGAAGGGATAAGCAGCAAGAGCAAGTTGTTGGCAGGAACACAAAAATCTGTCAATAAGGCAGAGCAAGGGCATGGCTTTTATAGGAAGTACATGAGAGGGGCCAGGAGTTTAACAAAAACTGGGTATCTTAGCACATGTGACAAGTTATCAAATCTGACATAAAGGTGGCTCAGCAGATACAGCTGCAGCCAGACACGGAAGCATCCTGGGTTCAGATCCTGATATATAAGTTGATAAAGTACATAGATGCTGAGTCTAATCTTATATTGGAGTGTAATGGAGTTCTCTTGAGGAAGTGACAATGAGTCCGAAAATGCATCAATATGAATATGTTCACCACAGGGGGTCATATAAAGGGTTAAAATTGCAACAATGTTAATGCTATTTTTATTTGTTGTATTTTTTATATTGATAATGTATATGTTTTTTGGGGATCAATTTAATTTGTCTTATGATATAATACTTTGAATTTTTTTAATTTGAGATGCCTTAATTGTCCCTTATCGTGGGCTTTTCAATTTTTTATTTTGGGATAGTTGTGATATTTGGGATGCTGGAATCTTGACCATTCATTATAAGGGGACCGTTACTGTGTCCCTTTTGAATTGTGTTAATGGGTCTGCTACTGAAACATTGCATGTTTGACCCGAACCTTACGTGTTTCTTACCAGAACTGCATGTTTGACACGTGTAACTGTGAGAAAACAGAGGACTGCATGTGTGCCTCCCTCTCTTCTTATGTCCGGGCTTGTGCTACTAAAGGAATCATTCTAACTGGATGGAGAGGCAATGCTTGCAGTAAGTGCTTTCTGAATCTACTTTGTCTAAAAAGTAACATTTTGTGCTGGAATGTACTTAAAAAATAAGAATAATTTTTCCAGTTTCCGATTGCTCCCCTTCTAATGGCCTTTTCAATACCTATATGTATGTAATATGCAATACAAATAGTAAAATAATCATATTATAGATTATTAAAGATGACCGACACAGAAATTGATGTCTAGCACAGGTGTTGACAACCTGTGGTTTTAAATGCAGCATGTGACATGTGGTGGCTCCTCTCACAAGCTTCTTCCCACCTCCTTACCAACCATATATGCTGGATGGAAGAGAGAACACCTAAGATCCCAACTGGAGAAGAAGCTCGGAGAGCAAGGAGCCGCAGCAGAGATCTCAGCAGCTCTTTCCCTTCCACCCTCTCAGCCCGCCCACTGGGAGGAAGAGATCGTAGTCAAGATCTCTAATGCGGCTTCTTGCTCTTGTCCCCTCCCCCCTAGTCGGTGGCTTTTTAGCTACAAAAATGTTGCTCTAGGATTTGTAGTTTTTGCATAAATTAAAATTTCAAGTTAAAATTTAGACTCACGGGTTGTTCCTACAAACCTACTCATACATCTCCAAATATTTTGGTGGCTATGCTTTGCCAAAATTTTGCCAAAATGTTGAAACCAATCCATATAAACAAAATGAGCATACTAATGTTTACATTTCATTTTTTATCACAGCGAAGTACATGCACACTTGCCCTAAATCACTGAACTACACCTACTCCACTGGTACCTGCCAGCCAACCTGCCGCTCTCTCAGTGAACCCGACATCACCTGCAGCATTAAATTTGTCCCCGTTGACGGCTGCACTTGCGCCAAAGGATTTTACATGGATGACAGTGGCAAATGTGTCCCTGCCGCTGCCTGCCCATGTTACTACAAGGGATCTGCCGTGCCCAACGGAGAAGTCCTCCATGACAATGGCATTATGTGGTGAGTCTGGATTTTAAGTTTGAGTTCAATTTTGACAAATATTCAAAGTGCCATAACAAGGAAAGCAATACATGCATCCACCATATTTTATCAGGATCCACAAACGTATAAAACATACTGATGTTTAAAAACTATGTGATGAAACCTAGTTCCTCACTTGCTCTTTGTGGAGTGAAGTAAGTTTACATGTACACATGACATCATTATATTTGGAGTAATATGTTTTCTGTACTTTTTCAACCATAGCACCTGTACAGAGGGGAGAATGAGCTGTATTGGAAGTGTTGAACCAGGTAATGAACATTTCATTTACATCTATTCCTACTTTTTTGTAAATTTATTTTCCCCTCCTTTTTTGAATTTTTTTTATCTATCCTATCACTTTCTCCCAATCCTATCCTATTACTTTCTCCCAAAAATCTATTTTGGCCAATCACCAACCTACTATATCTGTGCCCCTGACTCCAGCAAGTTGACCAAAAATCGGATCCAACCTTGATCCGACTTGTCAGGTTTTTTTGGTGTCGATCGTTTGTCAATCGAAGTACGTTGCTGCGATTGACCCATATTTGCATAATATAGCCCCTTTTCCTGTAGCCATTCTGATCGAATGATTTTGATGAATTAACCTTTTTTGGGCACAGACGATCAGCTCCTGTCAAAATCAACATATTCAGTTTCCCAAGGTGGTGTGCTCATTAATGGCAGTATGATAGATCTTCGATTCAAGTGCCAGGAATGATTGAATCGAAAATCAACACATGTTTACATTACAAGCCAACTGCTCTTTCTGATAGTAATACAACAAGGGATAGCTGTAATGTTTCTTGCCCTATTCAACATCATTAAAGTTCTTCTTGTTGCTACCCTGTCTACCCCGAAAATAAGGCATCCCCCCCAAAAAAGGCACCCTTACATTTTTGCCTCACGCTGAAATATTAGGCATCCCCCTAAAAATAAGGCCCCCCCCAAAGATACGGTACTGTAACTCTGGACAGGGGGGATCAGAGGGGGCAATCACAATGACTCAGAATCGTAATCCCCCCCTCTGAGTCTCCTGTGCCATTTTGATGCCCCCCCCCCCTCTGATCCCCCCTGTGTCATTTTAAGTGACCCCTACCCTTATATCCCAGTGCCGTATTCTTCTTCATGGAAAAATAAAACATCCCCTGAAAATAAGACGTAGAGCATCTTTGGGAGCAAACATTAATATAAGACACTGTATATATGGTATATATGATGAACTTACTAGTAATATATTAGATATGTTCTATAACAATATGCTGTTAAATAAATAATATATTAACATTAGAGATGGTCGAAATGAATAAAATTCGATTCTACTGAAATTTCAAGTTTCCCAATCGAATTTCGATTCGACTGCGAAATTTTTACTTTTTTCTAGTCGAAGTCGAAAATTCGCATAACGCCAAAAAGTTGCATAAAACACTCAAAAATTTGCATAAAGCCTAAAATTCGCATAAGGTCAAAAATTCA
>CM070041.1:41790390-41819169 GCA_036250615.1 Ptychadena robeensis | reverse complement strand
TTTTCGACTTTTTCGGCGAAAAGTCGAAATGACCCCATCAAAATTCGACTATGCGAAATTCTACTTAAAAATTCGCACTGTGAATTTTTCGACCATCCCTAATTAACATATCCCATTTTTTTCATTTTCTTCTCAGCCTGCAAATCACCAATGGTTTACTTTGATTGCAAGAACACCACTGCTGGTACCAAGGGTTCAGAGTGCCAGAAAAGCTGTCAGACCTTGGATATGGCTTGCGTAAGTCTTCCACCCCTTGCATAGGAAAATATAGAAAGTAATGATAATAAATTGTCCTTTACCTTTTGACGTTTGATATTTCTTATACAGTACAGCGCTAAGTGCGTCTCTGGCTGCGTGTGCGCCGCTGGTCTGGTTGCAGATGGCAAAGGAGGTTGCATCAAAGAAGACGACTGCCCATGCGTTCACAATGACGCCACTTACCAACCAGGGGAACAGATTAAAATGAAATGCAATACCTGGTATGAATGCTAAATGAATGCTAAACCAGAAAAAGTTGCCTTCAGTAGTAAACTAACTAAAAATAATGACAACTTTCTTTTTTCTCTTCTAGCACTTGTAAGAATAGGATGTGGCAGTGTACTGACAACCCATGCCTGGCTACCTGTGCTGTGTATGGGGATGGACACTATATCACCTTTGATGGCAAACGCTACAGCTTTAGCGGAGACTGTGAATATGTACTTGCTCAGGTAAAGGGATCTCCAAGACAATATTATCATCATTCTAAAAATTATTTTAGCAGCCTTGTACATGTAAAGAATCATAGTTTACATTGAGCTGCGGTAATGGTATGATTAGATGGAGCATCTTATATCGATAGCTGTTTTTTATATAAATGATTTAGATCCTAGGTGTCAAACTCTGGATAAATTTGGCCTGCCGAGCAAATATTCTTGGCCAGCGGCAGATCTACTAGATATGCCTTCCCAGCAGCCCCCCTACCAGCTGCACTAACTGACTGCACTGCTGCCGAAGACTAAGCTGGGATATATACCTATACACATGAACCACTAAGAAATGGCTTTTAAGGCTATGTCTCCACTGCATTGGGTGCTCTTTTGGGAGCCTACATTAAGCACAGTGCTTGGTGGGGTCCCGACGGAACACAAACACAACCTGCCCGGTGCATCCTCTCTTCACACATCCGCCGATACAGCTGGGCAGGTAATGTGTATGTGCTCCAACGGGACCCCTGTGCTTAATGTAGGGGGCCCCGATGGAGCACACAACTCAGTTCAGGCATAGCCTTAGGCACATATAAATGACAATTTGTTCAACATTTAGGACTATTTTTCATTTTAAAAACCTATTTCTTGTACTAATCTATAGAACATATGAGCAATTTTAAACATGTATAGTCATTTACAAAGAAAAACATCAAGCTTTTGCTTTACACAATTTTAGTTTGCTAACAAATGCACTTACAAACATTCTTTCAATACAATGATGCCTGTGGAAGCACTGTAGTAGTAGTATAGCACTGTAGTAGTAGTATAGCAGTCCTTTAATTAATAAAACATCCATTGTGGCCAGTTGGAAATTGGTAAGCATAGGCAGCTTATACAAAGCCCCTAAAATGCATCCAAGCCCACAAGGGGCTACAAGATCTGGTAGGACCAAGCAAATCATTATTTTGTCTTTAAGAATAAGTTAGTAACATCTAATATTATGTAATATGGCTTCATCTACAAGCATACATCTAACTTACTTGGTGATAAAACTCATCAATGTTCCAACAACTTATTTATCCAATATTATTCAGTATGGTGGTAACAAACCAATATAAACTTTAGCTTTATCCTCATAGCAATACTTGATGTGTTAGGGTCCTGTTTGAATTTATTGTGGTAGTGTAGTAGTGTTTAGTAGTTATTTATGATGCACTATTACTACTGTGCAAAGCCCTGAGGATGGACTGCTGAGCCCCTGAAACGCGTTGGGTATTCCTTCATTTCTATTTACTCAACCTTGGGCCAGCTTCTATAAGCACTGTGGATTGGTGCTTGTGATTTCTTCTTTAGAACACTTAAGATTATAAACTTTGCTATAAGCTGCTAAAATAAAATACTAATTGCACAATGTTTGATATTTGGCCAATATGGCCAAACACAAAATCACCCTCACAGGGTTTAATATAAGCCAAATGATGGTATTGAAAATGCCAAGCCTCCTGGCTTGGCAGCAATCAAACAAAAGTTCATTCCTTTGGGAAACCTTAATGGCCTGCCTCCTGGCAGCCAGCCACCAGCATGGGGCCACACACACTCTGTGTGCCCTGTATTTACTGCACCTAGCAGCACTGCCTCCCACTTCCTTGGGAGCCCTGACTGACTGGCTTCAGTCTCTTTTGTGAAGAAACACCCAGCCACCTGCCGGATGTCCATCAGGTGTAGTTCCTGGATGGGATGGGAAGGCCCACCCAGTTCCTTCCCCCATCCCAGAATCCAGAATCCCAAAACAAAAATGAAACAAAACTGCACAAAAACCTTTTGTTGTTGGCCAACATATTCCTGGATTTCTTCCAGGATATCCCACCTGATGGGTCCATTAACACTGTGACAGATGAACAGTCTGTCACAGTTGCAAAGATTTATGCACACCATATATGCAAATTAAATACTTGTAGGTGTATTAGTAGGTGTATTATTTCATGTGCCCTGGTGTATTTTAGGACCACTGTGGCCAAGCTGGAAACAGCAGCACCTTTCGGGTCATCACTGAGAACATCCCATGCGGCACCACTGGAACAACATGCTCTAAGAGCATTAAAGTCTTCATGGAGGTAAGTGACTCGATACATTCTAATATTACAGGTATTTACTCTCTTTTTACTGTCTGATGCTCCAATGATTCTACTCTATTAACAGAACTATGAACTCGTTCTGACCGATGAACACATCGAAGTGGTAGAAAGGGGTATTGGAGGAGTTGTGCCCTACAAGGTCAGACACATGGGTATCTACCTCATCATTGAAGCTGACAATGGACTCATTCTGATGTGGGACAGAAAGACGAGCATATTTATCAAGCTGAGCAAAACTTTTGAGGTAAAGTACACATTTCTAGAAATTATAAATAGTTAACACACATAAAAACTGATTACAAAGAAATACAAGTGAAATACATATTTCAGGAGCTGTGTTCTCTTATGTTTTACTACTACAGTCCTGTTTGGTAGGAAAAGTAACATTTAAGGCCCCATACACGTTTCGGTTTTCCCATTCGATTGACTTAAACCAACCAGAAATTGATGCCAGTCCACATGGTTCAATCGACCTAGATCAATTGAAATTGACCAAAAAACTATCGAAAAGTGATCGACATGTTGGAAATTTTGATCGATCGAGTATACATGGGAATGTTATTTTGTTGTGCCCGATCGTTTTTGGTTCAATTTAAATAACCATACTTATACATCTGGCGGCAGACATTTTGGTGTGCTTCGACTTCCTGCGATTATCGATCGAACCAACATCGTTTAAATATCGGTTTCTACATGTGGGGGTTAGTTAATTACAATCGAATCTGACATTGATCGTAGGGAAATTGAAACGTGTATGGGGGCCTTTACAGGTGGTTGCCCTTTATTTAAGCCTGAGGTAAAAATGTAAGGGTGCCTTATTTTCGGGGAAACAGGGTTGGTCATTATCCAAGAGTGTAGTGGGGGGTGAGTTTGTTTTATAAGCACACTACACCACTATCTACACTTAAGGCAAATGCCCACACATGATTAGGATGAAATGAATACAGAAATATTGAATGACTTCAATTCCTTCATCACTTAAATGAAAGTTATGAATATGAATACTCATGAGTTTTCCTTTCATAGGGCAAAGTTTGTGGTCTGTGCGGTAATTATGATGGAAACGGAAATAATGACTTTACAACAAGGAGCCAATCTGTGGTCGGAGATGTTGCTGAGTTTGGCAACAGCTGGAAGATCTCTCAGTCATGTCCAAATGCCAATGTACCAAAAGATTCCTGCTCTGCCAACCCATACCGGAAATCCTGGGCACAGAAACAATGCAGCATCATCAACAGTCCAGTGTTCTCTGCTTGCCACGCTCAGGTATGGATGGCAATTATATGAATTTACTAATTTACATGTTTATGTTAAAAGAATTTTCCACCAGCACAAACTCTTTTATGGAATGAACAATGGCAATGGGGTATGTGTGACTTTTGGACTAATGTCTTGGCGACATTGACTTTCTTGATTCTCACTATTGGAAATGGTTCGCCAAGTTAAGTAAAAGTAGTTGGAATAACTATCTATACATCACTTTACACAGGTCGATCCATCCAAGTACTACGATGCTTGCGTGGCTGACGCTTGTGCTTGTGACTCTGGTGGGGACTGTGAGTGCTTCTGTACAGCGGTCGCTGCCTATGCCCAGGCTTGCGGAGAAACTGGAATCTGTGTTTCCTGGAGGACCCCTAACATCTGCCGTGAGTATAATATCACTTCCCCCATTATTTGAGATATTCCATTCCTCATACTACATTCAAAGTGTAAATGATACTTTTGATGGTTATTTTGTCTTTATTAAATATATCAAATGAGAAACTTTGTTTTTCTAGCGCTCTTCTGTGATTACTACAACCCACAAGGAGAATGTGAGTGGCACTACAAACCTTGCGGAGTTCCATGCCTGAAGACCTGCAGGAACCCGAGTGGAAAGTGTTTGCATGAGCTTGCAGGCTTGGAAGGTAAGGCCACAGCCACATTAATATCCTGCTATGATCACCATCTCTGTATTAAATTAACTTGTATTATTTAACGCAATTGACTTTTATTTACACGGTAATGGACAAATGTATAAAGATAACTTACCATTATTCAAGCTTGAAAAAAAATAGAGAATAATTTGAACACTTGAGGGTCTACAAAATTCCACATATTAGTTAAGGGTTTGCAAAGGATTTAAAGGGCCGAGGAATTTGTTCCCATTCAAGGTTTAATACTGATTTCAGACAAGAAAACCTGGATGAAAACTGGTGTTTCGTCAAGATGTCCTACCCATGGAGATGACCTACCCTGGTAGAATAACACAGGGTGGAGTAGTCTGCGTTATCACTTTGCTATTGACAGGTGGAGGCATACATTTACAGTGTAAGGGGGTTTGGGTTAGGGACTCTGGGTGAGGGTAAAGGTTAAGTTTAGGTGAAGGGTTCTGGTGGTTAGGGTAAGGGATTTTGCAGGTTATGAGGTTCAAATGAGGGGTTCTAAGAGTGAAGGATTAGGCATAGGGGTTTGGGGGTTAGGGTCAGGGGTTCTGGGGATTAAGGTGAAAGCTTCAGGGTTTAAAATTATTCTCCAGGCTAACACATCTTGATGGAGAGGACAGATCGTCAGAACACCAGCATTCTGATTCATCTAAAAGGTGCTCATTATGGTTTTATGTGGTTCACTTGAGCTTCCCCAGACCAGATTCCTCTATAGAGGTTGGTTTGTGCTGAAAGACAATTCTCCAAACTGTTGTGACAAGGCTGGAATCTCATGATTGTCGTAGCTAAATGCTGTAACAATACCAATATGCGTCAAAGGAAAAATTTACTTAAATGAATCTATAATATAATATATTATAGTATATAATGTTATCTAATGCTTGTTTTTAGACTTACTATACCTCAAAAGCTATCTGAATGAATATATGCTAAGACGTTTTGGGTGATTTGTACAAAAATTCGAATTAATAGCAATTGTAAAACACTTCTATGTGATCCGTCTACACATCTTACCATTGATTCTTACATCATCGTATGTTTTCATTTGTATGTTTGCCAATCACATATGATTTTTTTTCCCATTTTTACCACCTGTCATAGGATGTTACCCTAGTTGCCCAGCTGCTAAACCTTTCTTTGATGAAGATGAAATGGAATGTGTAGCTCAGTGTGGTTGCTATGATAATGAAGGAAACCATTTCAGAGTTGGCCAAACTGTACCTTCTACTGAAAACTGCCAGACATGGTAAGCTTTCTATAGATTCAGTTACTCGGAATATAGGTCCACACCCACCAACCCGTCATCCAAATACTGCATGGACCTCCTCTTAAATAACTTGGTTGGGCTCTGTGGTGCTGGGACTCTCATAGTCCATCTTCACCATATACCACAGCCCCCATAATTTCAATTTTAAAGTTACGCACACACTTCCAATGCTTTACCAACAGTACATCACACTGGTCCGACACTCCCGTGGCCCCTTCCTGCTCTTACACGTTTCACTCAACCTTGTGAGCTTAAACATAGAATCTTTCTATGAATGCCAAATAAATATAAATGTGTATGTATGTATATTTGACCATCATCTGACCACCTATATGAGCTCTTTGGACATCCTATTCCAAAACTTTAGATTGCTTACTCCTTCAAAATAAGGTTTGTAATCAGTTTTTTGTTTTTTTTTATGTGTGCCTATTCAGTCAAGGTAGAATATGAGAGGTTGAGTACTGGTGTACTAGAAGATCAGGCCTGGAATCTGTATTTAAATGAGGAAGGGATGTACAGTTAGGTTAGGATCAGGGCACTATAGTCTTTCTACACCTAACTCAACAAGTAATGTTTTCACCAAAATGACAATGACTTCAACTTCCCTGGTGGTATAGTTGCCCAAATTGCTATGAAAAATTGTAAAAGATTATAATGTATAATAGTATAATTTGCCTACCCACTCTGGCCCCTACCTGGTATCAACAGTGGGATGTAAGGACTTAGGATGCCTGTTGGGCAAATTAGGGCATTAACAGCCCCAACCGGACATAAAGAAGATACCAGACAGATATCACTATAGGTGGTTCGAACTACCGCTTTCGATAACTAAAGTCTACCGCAAGCCACACTTGGGAATACCGCCAAGGAACCTAGAGATACAATTCACACATCACAAAATATATATTAAATAATTAATATTAAGCATCTTTCCGAACCCTGTGAGAAGAAAAATGACTGTGTGTTGGTGTACTGATGCCTTTGAAAATAGATTTTTTATCTTAGACTTTAAAGTTTATGAATAAAAATGTATTGTAATCTTCCTTTTTCTTTTACAGTGTCTGCAGCATGTCCGGCGTGGAGTGTAAATACCAGAAAGAAGGTAAATACCACAAGCTTTTCTTTTCATGGCAGCAACAGTGGCAGAAATAATATTAGTTAAGACAAGTAGCCACGGGCCGAGTTTTAGTTTGAGTGCCATTGTGGGTTAGGAAAGGACTAAACCTGTGCAGATTTTTTTGCTAACAAGTAGCAGAGAACAAGATTTCCCATAATATAGGTAAACAGATGCCCCCGAGGGAAGTGTAACACCCCTCAAACAGGGCCCCCTCCTCCACTCAACAACTTGGAGTGCTGGCTAAGATCAATCAACCTTCTCCGCTCAACAACTCGTTTGCCGGCCTTGAGATCAGCATCAAGCAAGCCCTGTGCAGTCATTTTGCTTTGGGCCCCCTTCATGCTAGAAATGTTCCTAATTTTAAGGATTTCTACATTCAGGCATTTACACATTTTTTATGTGACTTTCCCAGCCAAATCTCAATTTCAATAAATACCGGATATTTCACAGATTTTTTAAATTGGGGTAACTTAAAAGGGAAGGGGTGTAACTTTCCTTCCTGAGTTCCCACCCCGTTTGTGCAGATGATGTGCTCCCTCCTAAGTTAGCCAGCTATCAAACAGGAGGGAGAGTACCCCTCCCAAAGCTGGAAGTGATACCATTATTGTCACGTTCTGTTTTTTGAAGTGGTACTCCGCCTCAGCGTGTCCCCATTCAAAATACCACTTCCTGTCATTTTTCCATTAATAGATAAGGGAAAACTTGAAAGGTATGTAAAAGGATATTACAGTGTATTGTTATCAGCCCATTCACAGATGAATTCTGTAAAATGATGCATTAGGACTGTTAACATCGCCAATAAAAGAAAAAAATTGTTCATTCAAAAACTAATTTGTTCAGCACAATACACTAAAAAACACACGGCGTGGGATTTATTTTGCAACAGGCAGGTGAAAAGGGAAATGGTGTTAGTGCTGTGTTATTTAAATGCTTGGGGTCTCACTACGGAACACAAGCTTCTGTGGGCGAATGCATGTGCATGGCCTCTAAGATAATTATATTTTTTGTTTCATATATGCAATTTTTTGGGTGAAACAACAATCTTATTTGTTTTATATCCAAACAGCATGCCACTGCGAATACCAGGGCAAAATGTACCACTACAATGATGTGATTTATAACACTACGGACGGCATTGGAGGCTGCATCACTGCTATCTGCAAAGAAAATGGCACAATATACAGAGATATCGTCGGGTGTAGCACAACACCAATGACAACAACTCCATTCACATTTACCACAACGCTTCCAGCTACTCATTCAGGTAAGTTACGGATAGCGGGGGCTACATGCGTAATAAAACCGGTGACTGCCTAACCCAGTGGTTCCAAAACTTTCCTCGCAGTGCCCCCCTTTTCTATTTAGGAACATTATCGAACCCCTCTCCCTATTCAAACACAGGTTAAGAATGAGGACCCGCACCCCCCTGGCATGCCTTTGTGGACCCCCAGTTTGGGAACCAGTGGCCTAACCCAACATAGGAAATCATTTTTAATAAATCAGTGCAGGAAGGGAGTGCATATCAATTATTGGGAATGTATACTTATCTTGATCTTTCAGATCTCTCAGCCCTCCATGAGAGCTGGAACACATCCCTACAGCATCACTTCACAACAAAAAATTTAGTGAAATGGCCATAACGCCAGGGAAGTTAACAACAATCTCTAACTGATTACCATAGGTTTAGTTTCAGGCAGGAACTTTGAACACAGTTTTTGTAATGATTAATTAATATGATGGTGGATATTTGTTGAATATTCACGATATTATGCATTGGGAAGCTTATGGCCATGCATTGTGATTTTATATTCGCAATGCAAAAATAAATACCACATGTCACCATTCATTTGAAAGGTAATCACAAAGTGACTTTAATTGGGAATATATTTCATGGCCTTGAATTGCGAATATTCACAAATATTAGTACAATATGTATTCAATATTGCCTATGCCACTCATCACTAGCTAGAGCTCCACTATCTACTTGAATGCAGGGATTTTAATGGAGTGCACGAGCCACCCATTGACAGCAATGAGGCTTTGACAGGGCTGTCTCCACACATACTTATTTGGAGTGATTTAGAAAGTTATTAGGTTAGTTCACATAGGTGGTTGGTTGGGTTACCAATTTTGTCCACCCAAGCACTCACTTGAAAAGGAGAGGGGGGTTGTCAGGTCAATGGCAGAATGGTAAATACTTAGCATTAGGTTGGTTTAGGTTTAGAGCCCCAAACATGCAAATAGTATTTTATACAATGGAATCTTATATCAACTCTTAGTTGAGGTCTGATTAAAAACAAGCCCTTGTAACTCTTCACTGTATAAGCATGCCAGCCTTATAATAGGTGTGCCTGTACCGGGGAGTGTTTGTTATGATCTTTAATCCCCCTGGCAGTATCCCGAGTGTAGTTCGGGGTGAGCTTGTTCACCTATCCTTGGCAAGCCTTTAGCCTTTGGCAAATCTAAATCTCGTCCGATTCGCCAAAGGGGGGGGGGGGTCAACACCCTTGACCTCCATGTTAATGATGATGCCAGAGATGTGAAGAGAGGGGGGCGGGGAAACACAGCAGAGGACTATGTACTCTGTTTTGATTGCCCGTACTGTGCCGTTGAAGATGGTGCGGAATGGGCACATTAATGTTTTATCATTTGTAGGAAGTTTTGAGGGGGGGGGGGTTGGGTGACCATGAAGTGGTTGGTATGCTGAGGTGGTCTCTACACTCCCCCCCCCCCTAGACCCCAGACATCAAGAACCTTGCCTTAACATTGTGATCTTTTTTTACCTATAAATTGTTTAGAACTTTCTTACTTTGACCAATGACGTCTAATTGTTGCGAATTGCAGGTCCACCAATAATTTTCTTTTCATTTAGTGTATGTTCATTGAGATGTAGTAAAGTTGTAATTTACTCTTTATTTTATGTGTGGGTTTTAATTACTGGTCCCTGGCCAGTCCCTGGGGTCAGCCACCCCTAGTTTTTTCAACCCATGGTTGAGATCTTTTTTTTGTGAATATCTGAATTTTGGGAATAGTGCCCCTCTACCTATTTCAATACCATTATTATTGTAATCCTGCCCAAACACTTTTATGAGGTTATGTAAGTGTTAATAGCAAAACCCATAAATACGGTATCATAATTTGTTGGGGATGTAGAGAAGGGTGGCCGGAACATTATTTTGCATAAATTAAGTTGAAAGTTACGTAAAAATTTTTTGACTTGACTTTAAACTTAATTTATGCAAAAACGACATGTGCTAGGGACATTTTGGTGATGATACTACAATCCCTACAATTTTGGTGATGATTTTGGAATTTACTCACAAAGTAAGCTAGTGGAAATTTCCAAAAAGAAAAAAAGAAATGTGACCATTGTCTAGCAAATTTCAGAGCATGTCATTAAACTGCCACTATTTTTTGTCACTTAGAAACAACAATAACTCACAGCACTCCAATCTGTGTTAAAGAAGAATGTGAGTGGTCTCAGTGGTACGATGCCAGTTACCCTGAAATAGGAATGGAAAATGGTGATTTTGACACATATGAAAATATAAAGGCCAAAGGACACTCCGTCTGTAGCCATCCTCAAGAGATTCAATGCAGAGCTGAGAGGTTCCCCAACGTCCCACTTGGAGAGCTTGAGCAAAATGTACACTGCAATGTATCATTCGGACTGATTTGTTGGAATAAGGAGCAGTTACCACCAATTTGCTACAACTATCAGATAAGAGTAAAGTGCTGTAAGTTTGTACCTTGTGTCGAAACAACCACATCACCTGTGAGATCTACAGAAACTCCTACAACCACAACCACTACATCCACTACCACACATTCAACAACAAAACCAACAACACATTCAGCAACAACATCAAAACCAACAACACATTCAGCAACAACATCATCTTCAACCCCGGAGATTACTACCACTCCATCTACGACAACGGAGCCAACCTCTACCACTAGCACAACTACTTCAACCGTACCATCTACGACAGTCTGTCAACCGAAATGCACATGGACACCATGGATTGATGTCCACATACCAGGAGTAGGTAAAAAAGAGGGAGACTTTGAGACATATCAAAACATACAAGCAGCAGGACATAAAATTTGTACAAAGCCAGATGGTATACAGTGTAGAGCAGAAAAGTACCCAGAAACACCAATTGGTAAAATCGGACAAGTTGTTCAATGTAATGTTACTATTGGTCTTGTTTGTAACAATGAAGAGCAAGATGGTGATTTCAAAGTTTGCCTAAACTATCAAATTAAGGTGCTCTGCTGTGATGACTACAGTCATTGTGAAAAACAGACAACCCCAACAATACAGACAACAACTAAGCCGGTGCCAACGACAACCTCCCCAGAAACAACCACAGAGACAACAACTGAAACAACTACGGAGACAACAACTGAAACAACTCCATTAACTACAACATCTACAACAACTGAAACAACTCCATTAACTACAACATCTACAACAACTGAAACAACTCCATTAACTACAACATCTACAACAACTGAAACAACTCCATTAACTACAACATCTACAACAACATCTACAACACCAATAACTACAACATCTACAACAACTGAAACAACTCCATTAACTACAACATCTACAACAACTGAAACAACGTCAGAGACAACAACTGAAACAACTACAGAGACAACAACTGAAACAACTACAGAGACAACAACTGAAACAACTCCATTAACTACAACATCTACAACAACTGAAACAACTCCATTAACTACAACATCTACAACAACTGAAACAACTCCATTAACTACAACATCTACAACAACTGAAACAACTCCAATAACTACAACATCTACAACTACAGAAACAACACCAACTACAGTTATTGTTACAACAACCGAAACAACTACACTACCTACAACACCAGAGACAACAACAACTACAGAAACAACGCCAACAACAATTATTGTTACAACAACCGAAACAACTACACTACCTACAACACCAGAGACAACCCAAACAACAGTTATTGTTACAACAACTACACCAGAAGCTACTACTTCCTCAACTACTATTCCAACGACAACACAACCAACAACCGAGACCACTGAAACCACAACTATACCTGTAATAATTAAGACAACATCAAAGCCTACACCCGAGCACCAGCTACGTACCACAATAATCAAAGCAAGTACCACTACTCCAACAGAGTGTCAGCCACAATGTAAATGGACAACTTGGATTGATGTTGATACCCCAACCTCTGGTATAGATGGGGGAGACAAAGAAACATTTCAAAATATATTGGCTAAAGGCAAACACATTTGCAAGTACCCACAGAATATTGAATGCAGAGCATCTGATTACCCTGGTATCAGCATTGATAATATTGGACAGATTGTCAAATGTGATGTCACAATTGGCTTGGTGTGTAACAACAAAGACCAAATTGGAAATATTAAAATGTGTTACAACTACCAGATAAAGGTTTTATGCTGTGACGATTACAGTCATTGTAGCACCACACCAGTGCCAGAAACAACTACAGAAACACCCGCTACAACCACTCCAAAACCAACAACAACAGAATCAACAACCACTACAACTACAACCACTGAACCAACTACTACTCCAAAACCAACAACAACACCAACAACAACAGAATCTACCACCACTACAACCACAGAACCAACTACTACTCCAAAACCAACAACAACAGAGTCTACAACCACTACAACTACAACCACAGAACCAACTACTACTCCAAAACCAACAACAACAGAATCTACCACCACTACAACTACAACCACAGAACCAACTACTACTCCAAAACCAACAACACCAGCATCTACCACCACTACAACTACCACCACAGAATCAACTACTACTCCAAAACTCACAACTTCCTCTTCAGGATGTCAGCCACAATGTAAGTGGACACCATGGATTGATGTTGATTCTCCAAGCTCTGGCTTAGATGGAGGAGACAAGGAAACATATCAGAATATCATGGCTAAAGGCAAACACATATGTAAACACCCTCAAAATATTCAGTGCAGAGCTGAAGAATTCCCTGATATCAGTATTGAAAATGTTGGGCAGATTGTTAAATGTGATATCACCATGGGTTTGGTTTGCAATAACAAGGACCAAATAGGAAAAGTTAAAGAGTGCTACAACTACCAGATAAAGGTTTTGTGTTGTGACGATTACAGTCATTGTAGCACCACCCCTGTGTCAGAAATCACTACAGAAATTCCCACTACTACAAAAGGTTTAAGATCTACACCAAAACCAACAACAACTGAAACCACTACTAGCACTACAACAACAACCACTGAATCTACAACAATCAGCATTCCAACTACTACCAAAGTTATCACAACTACTCCTATACCAACAACAACAGAAACAAAACCTACTACAACTGTTATTATAACTACAGAATCAACCACTACTCCAAAACCAACAACAACAGAATCTACAACTACAACCACTACAACAACAACCACTACCACAGAACCTACTACTACTCCAAAACCAACAACAACAGAATCTACAACCACTACAACAACAACCACTACCACAGAACCTACTACTACTGTAAAACCAACCACAACCACCACCACAGAACCAACTACTACACCAAAACCAACAACTACACCTTCAGGATGTCAGCCACAATGTAAGTGGACACCGTGGATTGATGTTGATTCTCCAAGATCTGGCTTAGAAGGAGGAGACAAGGAGACATATCAGAATATCATGGCTAAAGGCAAACACATATGTAAACACCCTCAAAATATTCAGTGCAGAGCTGAGGAATTCCCCGATATCAGCATTGAAAATGTGGGCCAGATTGTTAAATGTGATCTCACAGTTGGCTTGGTTTGTAATAACAAAGACCAAATTGGAAAAGTCAAAGAGTGCTACAACTACCAGATAAAGGTTTTATGCTGCGATGATTACAGTCATTGTAGCACCACCCCTGTGCCAGAAATCACCACACCAGCACCCACTACTACCAAAGTAATTGTAACTACTCTAAAACCAACAACAACAGAATCTACAACCACAGAATCTACTACTACTACTACAACTACTACCACTACTACTCCAAAACCAACAACAACTGAAACTACAACAACCACACAACCAACCACTACTCCAAAACCCACAACCATAGAATCTACAACCACTACCACAGAACCAACTACTACTCCAAAACCAACAACAACAGAATCTACAACAACGACATCTGTAACCACAACAACAGAACCAACTACTACTCCAAAACCAACAACAACTGAAACTACAACCACTACAACTACCACCACAGAACCCACTACTACTCCAAAACCAACAACAACTACCCCTTCAGACTGTCAGCCACAGTGCAAGTGGACAACATGGATTGATGTTGATTCTCCAAGCTCTGGCTTAGATGGAGGAGACAAGGAAACATATCAGAATATCATGGCTAAAGGCAAACACATATGTAAACACCCTGAAAAGATAGAGTGCAGAGCTGAGGAATTTCCTGATATCAGTATTGAAAATGTTGGTCAGATTGTTAAATGTGATCTCACAGTTGGCTTGGTTTGTAACAACAAGGACCAAATTGGAAAAGTTAAACTGTGCTACAACTACCAGATAAAGGTTTTATGCTGCGATGATTACAGTCATTGTAGCACCACCCCAGTGCCAGAAATCACCACACCAGCGCCCACTACAACCAAAGTAATTGTAACTACTCCAAAACCAACAACAACAGAATCTACAACCACTACAACTACAACCACAGAACCTACTACTACTACTACCACCACTACTACTCCAGAACCAACAACAACAGAATCTACAACAACTACAACCACTACCACAGAACCTACCACTACTCCAAAACCAACAACAACAGAATCTACAACCACCACCACAGAACCCACTTCTACTCCAAAGGCAACAACTACCCCTTCAGGCTGTCAGCCACAATGTAAGTGGACACCATGGATTGATGTTGATTCTCCAAGCTCTGGCATAGATGGAGGAGACAAGGAGACATATCAGAATATCATGGCTAAAGGCAAACACATATGTAAACACCCTGAAAAGATTCAATGCAGAGCTGAGGAATTCCCCGATATCAGTATTGAAAATATTGGACAGATTGTTAAATGCGATATCACTGTGGGTTTGGTTTGTAACAACAAAGACCAAAGTGAAGAAGATAAGGATTGCTACAACTATGAGATAAGGTTTTTGTGCTGTGATGATTACAGTCATTGTAGCACCACCAATGTGCCAGAAACCACCACACCAACACCCACTACAACCAAAGTAATTGTAACTACTCCGAAACCAACCACAACTGAAACAACAACCACTACAGCTACAACAACAGAATCTACAACCACTACAACCACACAACCAACCACTACGCCAAAACCAACAACAACAGAATCTACAACCACTACCACAGAACCAACTACTACTCCAAAACCAACAACAACAGAATCTAAAACCACAACCACCACCACAGAACCCACTACTACTCCAAAGGCAACAACTACACCTTCAGGCTGTCAGCCACAATGTAAGTGGACACCGTGGATTGATGTTGATTCTCCAAGCTCTGCCTTAGATGGAGGAGACAAGGAGACATATCAGAATATCATGGCTAAAGGCAAACAGATATGTAAACACCCTCAAAATATTCAGTGCAGAGCTGAGGAATTCCCTGATATCAGTATTGAAAATGTGGGTCAGATTGTTAAATGTGATCTTACAGTTGGCTTGGTTTGTAACAACAAAGACCAAATTGGAAAAGTCAAAGAGTGCTACAACTACCAGATAAAGGTTTTATGCTGCGATGATTACAGTCATTGTAGCACCACACCAGTGCCAGAAATCACCACACCAGCGCCCACTACTACCAAAGTAATTGTAACTACTCCAAAACCAACAACAACTGAAACTACAACCACTACAACCACAGAACCAACTACTACTCCAAAACCAACAACAACAGAATCTACCACCACTACAACTACAACCACAGAACCAACTACTACTTCAAAGCCAACAACAACCACCACCACCACAGAACCTACTACTACTCCAAAATCAATAACTACCCCTTCAGGCTGTCAGCCACAATGTAAGTGGACACCATGGATTGATGTTGATTCTCCAAGCTCTGGCATAGATGGAGGAGACAAGGAGACATATCAGAATATCATTGCTAAAGGCAAACACATATGTAAACACCCTCAAAAGATAGAGTGCAGAGCTGAGGAATTCCCTGATATCAGTTTTGAAAATATTGGACAGATTGTTAAATGCGATATCACTGTGGGCTTGGTTTGTAACAACAAAGACCAAATTGGAAAAGTCAAAGAGTGCTACAACTACCAGATAAAGGTTTTATGCTGCGATGATTACAGTCATTGTAGCACAACCCCAGTGCCAGAAATCACAACACCAGCGCCCACTACTACCAAAGTTATTGTAACTACTCCAAAACCAACAACAACTGAAACCACAACCACTACAACTACAACCACAGAACCAACTACTACTCCAAAACCAACAACTGAAACCACAACTACTACAACCACAGAACCAACTACTACCCCAAAACCAACAACAACTGAAACCACAACAACAACTCAAACAACAAAACCAAAGACAACAACTGCCTCAACAACTACATCCCGCCCAAAAACAACATCTAGACGTTGCTTCTGCCGGGTCGATGACAAATACTTCTCACCAGGTAAGCCTTTCCTTCTGCTAATATAAACCATGATCATTGTTTGCAGCAATCAAAGCTTTAATATTGATAGTTTTGTCGTAATAATCATTTACTGAACATAGAATGCGTAGGGAGCATTCATATTAAATAAAAAAAATTATTTTTATTTAAAAAATGTGTCTGAACCAAAAACATTATTTAGTCTTAAAGACAATACAATTTGGTTCAAACCTTAAACATTGTGAACATCTTTGTCCATTTGCAGCATTAACATTAAACCAGTACAATAGACACAACAGATGAAATTGGTAAATTCCTTAGTAGATATGTATTAGCAGGGCAGTTTCTCCCGCTATGCGGAATATATGTGTGCGCATTGGGCCTGGGGATCCAGTGGGCCCCCAGCTGGTGTCTGGCATGCATATTCCTCACCCTTCATCCGCGTCCCAATCCGAGCAGCCCAAACGGCCGTGGGGGTTGTGGAGTGTGTGTGTATGGAGGGAGTAGGAGAGGAAGAAGAGTAAGGGGAAGGCCCCCCCACTCGATAGGGGATCCTCAGCAAAAACTTGCATAGGGCCCCCCACAGGCTAGAATTGGCCATCTGCATTAATCACAAGAAAAAGCATTCCCCTAGATCTCCTATGTTTGTGACAGCTCATTTAAGATTTTACATAAAGTTTGGTGCTCTTACAGTGGGTAGATAGAAAATCATTTATAAATAAAACAAGTTGAAAGGTACTAACTATTGCCAAGCCTGTTAAGCTTGTTATATAAAAGATTATAGATGCTAATAAATATGAATTGGGATACATTGTGTTGACTCAAACATACATATTGTGGTTTCATCTGCAGGAGAAATAATCTACAACAAGACTGACGAGGCTGGTTGCTCTTTCTACGCTGTTTGCAATGACATGTGTGAGGCTGAGAGATTTACAGGGCCCTGTACAACAACTCCTACAACTAAAACTACTACAACAACAACCACACCTTCACCAACAACTCCTAGAAAAACCACATGTAAAAAGACTACAACACCTGCAACTACTATAACTACAGTTGTCAGTACGACACCAGTAGAAGGTTGTCCACCAAGAAAGGTAAAGGAAGGATTAAAAACCATTATTTATAATTTTTTTTTTTATCATATTTTATTGAGGTTTTTACAATAAAGGAATACAAATAAAATCACCCGCTCACAGCGAGGAGCAGAAAAAAGCAACAACAGCTGACAGAACTGTAACTGAGAATGATACAGTCGGTAAATTCAAAATTTACATACATACAGTCAGAATAACTGAAAAAAGCAGCAACAGTAGGTGGTTCACATTACTATTCAATAACATTTGCCATCATCGTAGGGACACCAGTGCGTAAGTCAACAGGTGCTTTGGCGATGTAGAGGAGGACCTGTAGAAGAGGGGGGGGGGGATCATAAAATGGCTTCAAGCAGTAACAGCACTTTATCCCTGTCTTCAACAGACAGCACTGTGTGTATATATGGTTTCCATCGCTTATAAAATCTGAGAGCTGCTTTATCCGTGCCCCCCTCCATATCTAGTAGTTATTTATTATAGAGAGCATAAACACAGGTGGTGACATGGTGTAGTCGCGGTGGTAGTGGTTGTATCCACTCGTGCAAATGTGTAACCAGGCATGGTGGGCAGGGATTTGTGCACGGCTGGATATCGACACATAACTAAAGAGCAGTAATAAAGGATCAAGTGGGAGTGTTGTTTCCAACACTGAACTTATGAAGGCCCCAACATCCTGCCAAAATGTTTGCAGTAAGGGACAAGACCACAAATAGTGCAATAATGTGGGTGTAGTACAATCACATTTAGGGCAATACGGGTGAGGTTTAAAGGGTTGTGGGTTAGAGGGAGGGCCACCAAAGTGTCATACCGGGAATGGGTATATAGGGAGGAGGCATCAGCCGGTAATGAGGCAAAAAAAGCTGGCTAGTTGAGCATAAAAGAGAGGGTGTATTGTCAAGCCACTAGATGCACATTCAGTCTTCAGGGTATCCCATGATTTTAAGCGACGGGTGGCGTGGGTGGATGGTAGAGGTCCTTTACCGTTTTCAGACCTTTGTCTTGCCAATGACCATAGAACGCCTGTGAGGTGCCCGCAGAGAATTGCGGGTTACCCACCAACGTAGAATACTTGGACAAATGGGCGGGGAGCTGCAGAAGCTTCCGTACCTCCCTGAAAGCGAGAACCGTGTCACGAACTAGAATGTTTCCTTTAAGCAACGGCGGCAATTTACTGATAGGGCAGTGTAGTAAATTAGTCAGATTCCATGGGTGGACCATTGCCGCTTCCAATTGGTAGTTAGAATAATGTGATTTCAAGGTCAGCCAGTTGATGGCGTGCCTAAATAAGCTACCTATATTATAGAGCCTGAGATCGGGAAGGCTCGTCCCTCCTGCCTGCTTACTAATAGAGAGTGTTTTAAGTGCAACTCGGGAAGGTTTTCCTTGCCATAGAAATTTGGACAGAGCCTGATGCAAAGTTTTTACGTCTTTATGTTTCAATAGTAGCGGTATTGTTTGAAGGGGGTAAAGGAGCTGTGCAAAGGGAATCATTTTATAGAGATGAATCCTGCCAAACAGTGACAGTGGCAGATTGCGCCAGGAATCTAATTTGGTATGGATTTTCTGTAAGATTGGGCCAAAATTTAGTTGGTAGATAGCTGCAGGGGTTTTGCCTATCTTTATCCCCAAGTATTTAGGTGAAATGGCAAATGGCATCTCTCCCACCCATGCCCTGCGGGGGATAGATGTCAGTGGCAAAAGTTCACTTTTGGAAAGATTAATTTTGAAGCCAGCCTGGGCCCCGAATTGTGTGATTAGTTTGGTAAACAGTGGAATATCCGTGGCGGGGAATGAGGTAAAGAGCAGGACGTCATCCGCATATATAGCCGACCTCAATGCTTTATCATGGAAAGGGATACCAGCAATATCTGGGTGGGATTCCAGTAATCTCACCAGGGGCTCCAAGGCCAGGTTGAATAGCAGGGGTGAAAGTGGGCACCCCTGCCGGGTTCCCTTGTGCAAACGGAGCGGTTGGGATATATGGCCCGGAGTGCATATCCTCGCGGAAGGTGCCTCATAGATTGCCAATAACAACCAAATAAACTGACCCGAGAACCCCATGGCAGCTAATACCTTAAAAAGCCATCCGACATTGACATTGTCGAATGCCTTTTCGGCATCTATGCTTAATAAAGCGACATCCGCAAGCGGGTGGATCCTTGCATAGTCTATGGCCATAAGTGTTTTACGTATGTTCGTGACCGCACTGCGGCCTTTGACATAACCCGCCTGAGAGGTGTGAATCAGGTCGGGCATTATATTCGCCAACCTGCCCGCCAGTATCTCTGATAAGATCTTGGCGTCCAGGTTAATCAATGATATCGGGCGATATGACCCCGGGTGTCTTTTCCTGGCTTCGGAATAAGCTTGATATAGGCTTCATTCGCTGTTTGGAAATATTTACCCTCTTTCCATAAATGCCTGTACATATTGTATAAGGGGTCCACTATCTCTGGTTTGAGCAGCTTGTAAAATTCCGAAGAAAATCCATCTGGACCCAGTGCTTTGTCGTGTGGGAGGGCTGTGATTGTTGCCTCAATCTCAGCAACCGTAATAGGTGCATTTAACATCTCAATATGGGACGCCATCAGGGAAGGTAATACCACGGTGCCCAGGAAGTCATCCTGCGCAACCGGATCACTAGGCTCCAAGCCATAAAGCTGGCCATAATAACAGGCCAACAGTGCATTAATGCCCAATGTATGGTCACCATGTTATCTGCTTCGTCTCGGAGAGCAGCTATGTGTGTGGCAGGTCGTGAAGTTCTCACCAGATTGGCAAGTAACTTGCCGGCTTTATTACCAAATTTGTGGAATTGCAATTCCCAGTGGGATAGCCGCAGTTGAGCCTGCTTTTCCGCCCACTGATCAAATTGCATTTTTGCCTCTTTCACCTGTGTCTGACAGGCTACAGAGGGTCTAGTAGCCATCCGTCGTTGTGATTCCCGGAGCGTCTCCAGCGAGCACCTATAATTATAGGCCGCCTGTTTTCTTTTCCCCGCTAAAAATGATATGGTCACCCCTCTGAGATGTGCTTTCGCAGCCTCCCAGAAGAGGATCGGAGTACTGCAATGTTGTATATTGTTAGTAGTGTAATCGCACAGCGCCCGGCTCAGGGTGAGACGGAACTCTTCACTCTGGCTGAGTTGTACGGGGAATCTCCAGAGGATGTCCGTCCCTCTACTGATCTGTGATTTCAATGAGAGACTTATGGGTGCGTGATCTGAGATCACTATATTGTGAATGGTAGGGTTTATCGCTAGGGCTAGTAGAGATTGGGACACCAAGATGTAGTCTATACGCGACAGTGAGACGTGTGCTTGGGACAAAAAGGTGTATTCTGAGTCTAATGGGTGAATGTCTCTCCACACATCGTGTACCGGCACTGAAGTTGCAAAGTCCTCCAGAGTCCTTTGGCAGGGAATATCCTGCCGGGGGCTGATGTAGCCGACTTTCTATGGAGGAAGTCCGACATCGTAGTGTTAAAATCCCCTCCCACTATCTTATGAAGCGTTGAGTCCTGCGCTATTTGCCCCGTCAAATGAGTAAAGTAGGTTTTGGTAGGTGCATTGGGGGCATAGACATTGTGAATACTGAGTTCCATATTATTGACTAACATTTTCACATGCAGATATTGCCCCTCCAGGTCAGCTAGGTGGGAAAGTATGGTGTATTGCAACCGTTTCCGAATCAGGATCATGACCCCGCCCTTTCTCCCCACCGCCGGAGAAGCCAACACTTCACCAACCCAATACTTTTTCATGCGGTGTGTATCGTCAGAAGGCAGATGTGTCTCCTGTAGTAAGACTACGTCCGCCTTCAGTTTATTTAGGTGCTTCAACACCATACTCCTCTTCACCGGCCCCCTCAACCCCTTGACATTCCAGGAAAAGACATTAACTGACATTGGAAATAGGGAAATAGCTGTAATCAATGATGTAGTATCCACAACCTCGCTCCGCAGAGCCCGTTAGAGGAAAGGTATTCTCCTTGACAAGCTCCCAGGTGTCCCCGGTATATCCCCCCTCTGGCAGTCCCCTCCTCTGACTCTCACGTCGTCCCTTGGTACTATGGAAGTGAACAGAGTGTAATATGGAACCCAACCTATTTGACTGCAAAAATAACAAAAACAGCAAAACTAAATAACAGTAAACTCGATGGAGATGTCGCTCCACCCACTGGATACAGGGAAGTACCCCCGATCCAATGAGGGACCGACACCTCCCCACCTCTTCCGAGAAGAAGAAGAGTAATGGAACAGCAAAAATAGTTGTCATAACTGACAGTGACTTCCTTTTTTCCGTAAGATTGGCAGCACAGATAACTCCCCAACCCCCCAACTGTTACAGGGTTGTATCGTAATAAACACTAAGACCACATTTTGAAACAAAGATATAGATAACCCCCCTACCCCTCTGGGGAATGGTAATTAAGAGCAACACTTTACCCTCTGCAGTGCAGAACACGATAAGTCCAAGTATAGTCCAGATAATCAGCATCAGGAAACATGTCCTCAGCGTGGTGTCCTCAGCGCTTCCAGGCCATCTTGGAGGTCCTCTTGGGATCATGCATTCGTTTGTGAGGGGTAGCTTGGGATCGCAGACGTTGTGGCATAGGGGAAGGTTGCATTCTCGTCGGGTATTTCCTCGGCGGCGGGGTTTCCAGTGGAGAGGCCATCGGCGGACCCGTGTCCTCGACCATTTGTTGCACGTGGGCCTCCGCTTCCGCTGGATCAAGGAACGAGTGGGAGCGCCCCTGGTCATCTTTGAAGTGTAGAGTGGCGGGATAGGCCAAGGCAAAGCATATTTGGTGGTGATATAGCATGGTGCACACCTTGCTGAATAATTTGCGGCGCTTGGACACCTCTGCCGAATAGTCAGCGAATATCAACAGTTTTTATCCTTCGTACATCAGAGATTTTTGGTTGCGGAAGGAACCGGAAGTCTATTTATAGGTTTTAACCGTACATGATGCCTAAAAATATCCTCAAGTCAAGTGAGGGATCAGTCTACAAATCAAGCTATGATCAAATCAAGTCCATGATATCACAAACTCTATACAAGCCCAAATGTCCTTTGAGGTTGGCCACCTCAAATTCATTTAGCTCTTGCTTTATCATAGTTGTTTTTTCTCTTCTCATGGTAGAATGGTTTGAGTTCTTGCAAAATTGAGTTTATTGCAAAAGCTAGGGGTAAAATACTATAATGAAAAAGACACCAAGATTTTTGCAAAGGGGTGTTTGAGAATGTAGATTGCCCTCAAGTTGGAAGTTTTCCAGGATGGGTCTTCCCTAAGAACCATCCAAACATAATTTGACTAGTGAGCGACTAGGCAATATTCGAATTCGCGTAATTTCGTGAATATCCGCCATAATATTCGATTCCATATTCGAAATCTCGAATATCCACACTTGTGGACATGAATTGCAATCTAAAAATCGCAATTGCGATCAAATATGCGCAATGCATGCAAGTCAATGGAGCTCGGATATCCGACTGGGAGAATATCCGTCATTTCCGTAAAAAAAAAAATCGAATCGTGATCCATTACAATTAATGGGATCGCAATAAACCGCGAAAAATCTCGATCACGTCGGATACACGATTTTATATTCGCGAATATTCGCGAAATGGCGATATTCGAGAAATATTCAAAAATCTAATATTCGAGCTCAACACTAAATTTGACCGCACTGTTTACAAGATGCTTTCTACTATACATATCATGCAGTGTTCCCATAGCTAGTGGCTATTAGGGTGGTGATGGTATTTTCTTATAAATAGGATGTATAGGAGAACTGCAGAAAAGGCACATGTCTATGTCTGAAGGCACCAGCTACCTTGTGACACGTTGATACTGTTCTTTAGAGATGATTGAGAAATGTTTCGACTTTGTGATATGTTAATTGCAAAGCCCCTGAACATAATATCATCCACAAAATGCTATGTAGAGAAGGGTTGTGGGAACATTACAAAAAAGTATTGCTCTAGTGGGCAAACTTTCTTAATTGTCGGCCGCAATGTGTTCTTAACTTTGACAGAAGGGCCAAAGGAAGAGCGTGTAATGGCCGCCCAGCATATTCATCTCAATTCTTCACATTCTGGGTGTCATTGATGATGATGGGGACATGCGGTAGTGACATTGTGAGCTCTAATTTGCTGTACCGTTTTTAACCAAAAATTTTAATACTGCCAGGGAGGTCAAAAAAGCATTTAAAAAATAAGTAAATTTACCTGGTGGTACCTGGAGACCTTGGTGATAGGGCATGTTCGGACTACCTTAGGCACGCTTATTCCAGGAAAGTGAATGGGACGCAGAGAGTTTTTTTTACTAATGTGACAATGGGCCAGATTAAGAAGCCTAATGGGCCAGATCTTAGTTTGCCCATGTCTGCTCTAGCACATGTTGTTTTTGCATAAATTAAGTTCAAAGTTGAGTCAATTCATAATAACTTTATAAATACTCATATATGTGTTTGTGATGTAACATTATCAATTAAAAATAATAATTTTTCCTACAGACTAATGAGACTTGGGTAAACGACAAGTGTGAACAGGTCACATGCCATGGAAACAACGTTACCACCCACAAACCAGTGGCATGCCCAGAACTTCAACCATTAAACTGTGCTAATGGCTTCCCACCAATTAAGAAGAAGACAGCAGATGGTTGCTGTGAATACTACGAATGCCAATGTAAGTTCATTAAATAAAGGATCGCCTTGTCAAGGAGCATTAAAAACAATTGTCATCTATGGGACTGACCAAAAATGAAAGCTAAAAGTTTATGTAAAACCTGAATTTTGCTTTTTAATTGTGGTTTTTTTTGCTCTAAAAATACATGGTTGTCCTGTACTTGCAGTATGTTGAGGGGGAAATTGACTTAGAAAATTTGGAGAATAATTTGGGAAATGTCGCAAATTCTAATGTTGTCTACCCATCACTAATTATAAGAGAGCCCTCCTATATGGATAATAACAGATTTCATCTAATTTGGATTATAACAGATCCCATCTATATGGGATGTTGGCAAAAAGCTCCTATTTAGTATAAGAACAGAGCCCCTGTATTTGGGATCGTCTCTCCCTATTTGGGACAATAACAAAGCCTCCCTATTTGGAACAATAAACAGAGCCTCTCTATTTGGGAAAATAATAGAGCTTCCCTATTTGGAACAATAACAGAGCCTCCCTGTTTGAGAAAATAACAGAGCGTCCCTATTTGGGAAAATAACAGGGCCTCCTTTTTGGGACAATGACAGATCCTCCCTATTTTCGTCAAGAACAGAGCCTCTCTATTTTCATCAAAAACAGAGCCTCTCTATTCAGATGATAACAGAGCCCACCTATATGGGATAATAACACAATCCTTCTATATGGCATTATAACCGAACATTCATACAGTATTTAGAATCATAGCAGAGCCCCTCTTTCAGTATAAGAAGTTATAATTTTATAAATCTCTTGTCCTATACTAGGTGTCTGCAGTGGATGGGGTGATCCACATTACATAACCTTTGATGGAATCTACTATACCTTCCTGGACAACTGCACATACGTTCTTGTACAACAGATCACTCCCAAGTATGACAACTTCCGCGTCCTTGTTGACAACTATTTCTGTGATGCCGACGATGGCCTATCATGCCCACAGTCTATCTTGATCTACTACAAATCCAATGAGATTGTTTTGACACGTATGTTGTACGAAGGAAGGATGAAGAACAGGGTAAGCCATGCATCTTTTGTCATATGAGTAACCTTCTACAGTCAATTGCATTGTGAAAATTTGGCAGGATGTAAATTAGAGCTGGTACAAGTCAAGGACCGTCAACAAATATGAACATATTACTTGAGGATAGAACAAATTCTCGATATGTTACTCATGAGGTGGACATTAGGGGACATACATATCCCAAACAGACTTAAAAAGGTTTCCCTCAAACAGTTTATTTCTACGAAATAGTGAAGACAACAAATAAAATTCTGATCTCTTAAATGGTATGTACATTCTGACATAAAAAGAAAAAATCTGCTACCAAATGTATTAGGGTGTGGGCTTGTATAGCTGATGCATTTCACAACTAGGCTTTCTCAAGGCATTCCTTATAGGCCAACAACAATTTTCATATCCCTTCAAAGATTCTCATACAGAACCCTACCACATCTAGAGGTGGAATGCCCAACATGGCCCCACAATGAACCTCTCGAGGCAATACTTCAAGGCCGTCCAATCTTGCAGTTGTTATATATTAAAGAAAAGAAGAAATGATAGGGACTACAGTATGAATGTTGAACCTTTGAGGAGGCCTATTAAGTCCCACATGTCAGATCCTTAGCCAAAGACAGATATGTTTTGTCCTAAAGGAATGCTTAAAACAATTGTTATTTTGGGGGGGTTTCTTCAAATTGTTATTTAACTTGCAATTTTTCACTGGATTGAACCAGTAGCTGATTCCAACAAGGATAATTTGGGGATGACACTGCTCTATCTTCTCCCTTACAGATTAGGTTCAACAATGACTGGATTGTCCCTGGCTTCACCAAGGATGGCATCACCATAACCAGTGCCGGCATCAACATGAATGTTGAAATTTCCGAAATTGATGCCTTTATCTCATTCAGTGGAATGATCTTTGTAATTAAACTGCCATTCAGTAAATTTGCTCACAACACAGAGGGACAATGCGGTAAGTACATGCCTGACTAAATGAACTTTGTATAATTGTTAAGCGTTATTTACAGTTTTGTATTTTATTCTTACCGTTGAAATAAAATGTATAATAAAATGTATTTTTTTTTCCCAATAACTATAGGAACTTGCTCTATTAACAGCACTCAAGGCTGTCTTATGCCGGGTGGCAAGAAGGTCAAAGATTGCTCTGCGGTGGCTTCACACTGGAGAGTCAATACTACAGCACCAGGTTGCAGCAAATCACCTCCTCCAACACCACCTAGTCCAACTCCAGCACCATCCTGTCCACCATCACGTCTATGTGATGTCATCTTAAGCGAGTAAGTTATATTTATATAATAAAGCAGTTTACATAACATCTTCCGTTCTATGTTTTTTGTTAAATTTTTTCGTTCTTTTTATTTGTAATATTTGACACATAGACAGTAGTGTATGCTATTTGGTTGCATCAATGCTCCCATAATTCCAATGTAAGGGAGTTATTATACATTACATTGTTTTACAAGATGATGCATGATAGGTTCACTGAAACTTTAATTCTCTCTTAAAAGTATCTTTGCTGAGTGCCACAAAGTCATACCACCCAAGCCATACCATGAAGGTTGCGTCTTTGATGCCTGCCGTATCAGCAACGATTCAGTGCAGTGTTCCAGCTTGGAGGTCTATGCTTCCTTGTGTAATGCTAATGGACACTGTGTAGACTGGAGAGAAAAAACAGGAGGCCATTGTCGTAAGTTCTGTATATCTTTCTAGTTTAAAAAATATCTATCTATCTATCTTTATTTATTATCTAAGGTATTTATTTATTTTGCCTTCTACAATATAGCATACAACTGTCCTGCTGGAAAAGTATACAATCCTTGTGGACCATTACACGTTAACACATGTGAACACAAGTAAGACATTTGAATACTTTATCTGTTTATAAATGTATGTAACTTATGGACTTGCTAAAACCATTTTAAATATAACATTCAACTTTGTTGCCAACCACATTGGGTATGATACCTAACTTACAAAGCTTTCAGATCATGGCAGCTAGGAAGGAGTCATAGAGTGTTGTTCAAAATAACAGTATGCTTTAGTACTCCTTAGACCATGGGTGTAAAACTCTGACGCAGGGGCCAAATCTGACCCAGAATGTTATTATATTTGGCCCACAAGGTTGACTTCAACTTTTATTTAAGAAATGAATGGCCCAGATGTGTCTTTTACTTGACATTTGATGTCACCTTGTGTCATATTTTAACATTTTGCTTGTTCCAGATTCAAAGCAAGCAAGCTTTCGGGATATCGCAGATCCCTTCTTCGGGCTAATACCTGGTATTAGCCTGAAGAAGGGATCTGCAATATCCCGAAAGCTTGCTTCTCTAATGACTTCAGTTAGCCAATAAACGGTATCATTTGAACTCCAAACTCTCTATATTTATCGATGGCTAACACGGTACAACACACTACTGAACTTAATGTATGCAAAGCCTACATGAGCTAGAGCAATTTTATAATGTTCTTCTCTACAACTCCAACAATTTAGTTCAATGAGCTCAACACAAGTCAGCAAGTAGAAATTTTGCGAAGGTTTTTCTCTAATTAGGACACAAGACATTATAATTATTCCACATTGTCCCTTGTACAACCTAAATGTCATGATTGCTTTCATCTTATTACAGACCAGAGGAGTCTAATAATAAAATAAGAACTGAAGGCTGCTTCTGCCCAGCAGGAACAACACTTTTCAACCCCTTCTCTGATACATGTGTCAAGAGCTGTGGTAAGTGTGTTAAATATGGCGGCAAAATTTGACAAAATCAAAATGATTTCCTTACATTTTATTTTCATTTATTAATTAAAATTTTGAATTTGTATTTATTGTTTCCTTAATTTTCATTTTCATGTCATGGATCTGAGTTCTCTTATTTCTCTCTTGCAGCTTGTGTTGGTCCTGATGGAATGCCAAAAGCTGTGAGTATAACATAAAACTGTTAATTCAAATTAGAAATATTTGATTATTTTACTCAATTCAAACGTCTAGTTCAAAGGGTTTTACATTTTATAGTTTTTCTACAATTAAAAGTATAAAATGTCTGATAGAGAAAGAAGAATATTTTTTTTGGGGGGGG
>CM070041.1:41768127-41781831 GCA_036250615.1 Ptychadena robeensis | reverse complement strand
CCGTGTTCGCGGCCGAACTGTTCTCCGGCGAACAGTTCGGCCCATCTCTAATGTACACATGATCATACACACAACAAACACAAGATCCCTCATTTAATACATATGTCACATCCAACAACCATCCCCACATTAAACCTAGTTTGAGGATCCCTGACCTACAATATTCAGCTGTCAATATAATGCACTGCTTCATCAACCAATAGATGTGTGCAACCTTTGTTTGATTAAAATGTTTTAGTATTAGTTGCATTAGGCATATACAACATCTCAAGTTCGAACAAAAAATTTGCATCAAATGATATACTGATTGTTTCTTTTTCTTCAGGGTACCAATTATGAGAAGGTTGAAGGAAATTGCTGTGGAAAATGTGTACAGGTGTCTTGCATAATGAAACTGAAGAACAACTCTACAAAGATTTTGCAGGTACAACCTAAGAAAGCATTGCAGCTGCCTTATCAGGACACATAGAGTCCTTGCCACCTAAATGAGAGGGACTATCCTGGTAATATATATCTTGTGCCATTTCAAGGATTTGACCATATTGGTTCATCAGCGATACTTGTCCAGACATTAAGAAACATAAAACAGATTTGTGTTTTAGTGTGATAAAATATTTATAAAAATATTTTTGTTTTTGTAGCCTGGTGAAACATGGAGCCCACCTGATCAACCATGTGTCAAATATGAGTGTGAAGTCATCGAGGGCCAGTTCCACCCAACAGAAATCAGAAGAGCTTGTCCAGTCGAAGACTGTCCACTGGTAAGAATATTAACCCATTGAAAGTGAAAGTAAATTCTATTCTTAGCCCATTTAAAACAATGATCTTCATTTGAGAATTCCGTTTTTGAACCCACCTACTAGCCCTAGGCATAGAAACAGGAAGTTTACTACCTCCAACAGGAAGTCACCCATGAAGTAAACCTAAAGAGATCATGAGAGCATGTGTTTCACAACATCATTGGTCTAGTTGTTGCTTTTCACAATAAAGGAGAAAAGATTTTAGCAGTTAATGGTTTAATTTTGAATACTTAAGCAGAGATGGTTAAATTTGGCAAAATTAGTTTAGCCGTAAATTTCATCCCATCATGCTTTTTGACCTCTATTGATCTCTCTATTTTTTCTCGACTACAAAAATTTGACTTAACAAAAATATTCAATTCAAGATAAAATTAACTTTTTAGAACACACAGCTAGCCCAGACATCATAGAATGTTCTTTGCATGTAGTGTAACTCTCAAGAACAAATTGCTCCAGAAAAATTGTTATATATTATGTTGTCTGTATTGATGATACAATAACAATAACTCTTTCCCCAGGGCACCAAGTATGAGACAACTGAAGGTGAATGTTGTGGCACATGTGTACAGGTGTCTTGCATAATGAAACTGAAGGACAATACTACAAAGATTTTGCAGGTACAGTCTAATAAATCAACGAAGAGGAATAATATGACAATAAAGCCTCCCATACACCTTCAAATCACTCCATACAATTTCCATTAGATCTACCAATTAGTGTTGAGTGAGAACATTCTAAATTCAAATATATTCGTCTAATATCTGACATTCGATAATTCGCAATCATTTGCAAATGTCCACTCAGATATTCGCAATGGTGGATATTCGTCATATTATGCTTCAACATTGTTTACCGGCATACATTGCACATATTTGTGCGCATTGCGAGTGAATATACACAATACAGACAGTGCTTGTGCTGGCTAAGAACACAGAATGATGAAGAGAGGCTGTAAAGCTGCATTGCGAATAATTGCAAACAGGCGCGCCCAATGGAAGGCAGTAGAAGTCTAATTGAATTTTACGAATTTCTAATGTTCGTTTGTATATTTGCAAAAATTACTATATACCATATGCTGCTACCACTTCCAATACCTATGTAGTGCCGGGTCCTCCCTGATCAAATACATACTAATTGGAAGGTATATATCACTGCTATGTAGTGCCGGTTGCTCCCTGATAGAATACATAGTGATTGGAAGGTATATATCACTGCTATGTAGTGCCGGGTGCTCCCTGATAGAATACACAGTGATTGGAAGGTATATATCACTGCTATGTAGTGTTGGGTCCTCCCTGATAGAATACATAGTGATTGGAAGGTATATATCACTGCTATGTAGTGTCGGGTCCTCCCTGATAGAACACATAGTGATTGGAAGGTATATATAACTGCTATGTAGTGCCGGGTCCTCCCTGATAGTATCCATAGTGATTGGGAGATATATATCACTGCTATGTAGTGCTGGGTCCTCCCTGATAGAATACATAGTGATTGAAAGGTATGTATCACTGCTATGTAGTGCCGGGTCCTCACTGATAGACTACATAGGGATCGGAAGGTATATTTCACTGCTATGTAGTGCCAGATCCTCCATGATAGACTACATAGGGATCGGAAGGTATTTATCACTGCTTTTGGTTGAACAAAAGTTGATTTTACAGAAATTGTATGGTAAGATTGTAAGGTGCATAGGGAGCTACAGTATGGTACCCCTGGAATCTAGGAAGAGCATTAATAGATATTTTATGTAACTTTTTGGTATTACAACATCCTTGATCTAATGTTCTATGCAAATTTTTAGAAATGGAATGAAACTTTATATGACACATAACAATCACAATAGTACTGAACTGTATTCAGATTGAAAGCATGCATTGGGATAAAATGTGGGAGGGGACTTACATGGGACTATTGCATCCTCAAGACCAACTAGGCCATTTACAAGGCGCAATTACTGGTACAATTAGGCTGGCATGGCGACCAATTGTGCTAGAAACATTTAAAAAATCGACCCTTGTATGGCCACCTTTAGATTCTAAATGGGAATGTAACCTGTCTATGTTCCTTTCTTATAGCCCAGTGAAAAATGGAGCCCACCTAATCAACCATGCATCAAATACGAGTGTGAGATTATTGAAGGCCAGTTCCACCCAACAGAAATCAGAAGAGCTTGTCCAATTGAAGATTGCCCACAGGTAGGTTTATCTTCCAACTGATGTAAGTCCGTGCAGAGAGCATGAACCACCTACTGAGTACCTCAACGTTAAACCAAATACTGCTTTAAGGTCCATGTAGGTCTTTAAGGTCCATGTAGGAGTTGGACTAATAGATATGGTAGATGGATTTTTTTTTTTACCAGAATATCCATTGAGCTGGAAAACATGGTATTGGGTATAAATAGATGAATGCCACAATATAAAAGATTGAATAGCATCTCATTCAAATACTTTAGATTAAATGTTATCATTTATATGGTTGCAGGGTTACAAATATGAGACAACACCAGAAGAGTGCTGTGGAAGTTGTGTCAAGGTCAGTTGCGTCATGGAACTACGGGACAACTCTACTCAAATCCTGAAGGTAAATCTATTTCTTTTGCCACCTATAAACAGGACCAGACCCACTGAAATCACTACATTTAGGTCCAATCAATTATCTACATCTGATCATCAAAGAAATAGTGGGTTTAGTTTACCAAGTAGAGTTTATACAAGTAATACCTTTGTTTTTTTTTAGTCTGGAGAAGTCTACGTTCCACCAGAAGATAAATGTGTCTCATATGAATGTACCAGCGCCCTTGAAATTAAAGAAGTGACTAGAACATGCCCGGCGTTCAATCCTAAAGACTGTTTGGAGGTTTGTATTCATGTAGCATGTGCTATTTCTAACACTCTACCTCGAGTTATACAAAATTGAAACTAAATTATAATATTATTTTAAAGGGGAAATATTCTGAGCCTTTTGTACTACCTGTCCCTCGCAACCAAACCCCATATTATGAGGACTAGTAAAAAACGTTGACCTGAACAACCATAGCTGCAATGTCAGTGTGACAGCTGCAGCATAGTTTTTGGCTCCCCCCTCCCCCCATGAATGGTACAGTCCTGACAGTCCTCTGCCTGCTGTGCCTGTCTTTTTTGGCTGCTTCATCATACAGATTATCCCTACTATCAGAATGCAGCATGAAGGTGAGCAGTGCTGAGAATCTTTTTACAGATTCTACATTTGTCATAGCAAGAGGACAGGTCAAGACCTTTAGGGTTAGGTGAAATGTGGCTGGATAGTCCCAGCATACCTAGAAGCATGCCTTAATCTGTGTTAAATCAGTGAATGACTAATGCTTTACAATAAAAATTATAAGTATGTGTAAAGAGCGAGATCTGCCCAATGCCATTGCTCATTTGCTTTTAATGTAAAATTAAATTCAAATGTTAACCTCACCAAACTGGGCCGTCCTTGTATAAGCCTGGACACCCCTGCCTTCTGCTATTGTCTGCACATAAGATTGTGGTAGAAAGAGCAGACCTAATGAAATATTTTCCTAGTACAGTAAATAATATGGTTGTGAGTCTTTATTTTTATTCTTCAGGGTACAATCACGAACACAGACGATGGTTGCTGCAAGACCTGCACGAGTAAGTTTCTTCCTTTTTTAATAATACTTGTTAGGATACCAAAAACAGTTAATGTGTCAAAAGACGATGGAATATAAGGTATAATGGAAAGATCGGCAACCCCAATATACATAATAAACAATATAGACACCTCACGGATTCTGATCGACAGATCTTGGCTTGCTTTTTTGGGTTGCTTGTTGGGTTATGGTGTGCCAATATATAAGAATAACATTTCATGCAGTTCTGGTGCCTCAACATTTGCACAGTTTCACATTTGATACACTTTATAGTTAGTAGACTCCTTAAATTTTCATTGCAAAATATCTAGACTAAAATGTAGATATATAAGTTCCATATGTTGCTTATAAATTTGGTGAAATTGGAGACAAAAATGGACGTTGGTTTAATATACATTATATACCTCATCCAAAGATGATCTTCAAAAAATTTGGTAATCATAGTAATAATATAAAATAATAAGCATTGGTTACAGTGTTTTTCCATCTAAGATATATAACATTATTATAATAATGTGTATTATATATATACATATAACATTTTTGGTTATTTGTCTTGACAGGTGCCCTATCCGGATGCCAGGTTCACAAACAGTCCCGTCAGATCAAGTCTGGAACTTGTGAATCAGATCAAGTTGTGGAACTTTCATACTGTGGTGGAGGCTGCATGACATCATCCATGTAAGACCCTGTTTCGATACTTATTATAATGCAGTAAAGTGAAATTTTTGTATGGAATATTTATCTTAACCTCCATGGTGGTTCACTATATGAAATTCGCCAGATTTTGGCCCCCCTACACATCCGTGCCATCATTGTTGACATCGTTGGGATGTGGTGTAAATAAGCAATGCCACCTCCATTACATAGAGGTCAATAGTAACGACCTCCCCCACACCTCTCCGGTGTCATAAATTACTTCATGGAGGCGGACCCAGAAAGATCAGAGGGTCCGCTGGTACAGAGAACAACCATAGGCTTTCACAGGACAGGTGAGTATTCCCGATGTAAGCTTGGGGTGAGTTTTGTTAGTAAGGGGTATAAAGTTGTCTCACAATTTTTTAAAATTTCACCCAAAAATTTGGACCTTCTCCGGCAAGTTTCCATTGGACAGGTCAGCTTCAATCTTATTTCATTTCAGTTTAGATACACTATGTATCTACAAATTGTGAGGTTCGATGTTTACCTCAGTGCATGTCCTGTTTTCTTTCTTATAAATTAATCTTTATTTTTAGAATTGCCTGCCTTATAACCAGCACAAGCCATGAAAGCTAGTGCCATCAGGCTCCAAAAACAAAGAACATTAAAACCTCTTTGATTATTTTTGAGCTACTTATGACAAAAAGCCAAAGAAAAAAAGGTTGAGATAGTCAGAGTTGATGTTATACATCATTTAGTTTTGCCCTAGGCCTACAAGTTCAAGAAGTGTTTTGGTAATATAATTATATCAACCAAATATTAGCCGATGACTAGAGATGGTGCCAAAAATGACTAGAGATGGTCCCAAAAATTTCAACTAGCTGACTTTTTTAAGTTAACTTCAAAGCCTCTGGACATGGTATGATTACCAACATGTTAGAGATGTAGAGGATTGATGTAGAGAATATAGGAACCACAAGATAAAGTATTGCTCTAGCACATTAAGCCTGAAGAAGACATCCCAAACCTCCAGGTAGCCAATAAAGGAAATTACTTTAAATCCAAACGTTCTGTATTCCTTGATGGCTAACGCCGTACAACACTCTATTATTACATTCAGTATATGAAATTGTGGACTTGACATGAACTTCATCTATGCCCCAAAATGAGTTGTTTGTTCCTACAACCCTTCCCCACATCTCCAAATGTTTAGGTGAAAATATCATATTGGGGTAACTTGGAAGGGAGGAGGCTTTACTCTGCCTCCTTAGTTCATGTGCAGATGATGTGCAGGGTGGGAAGTTAGGAGAGAGAGTAACATCCCTTCCAGTGATGAGCGACTAGGCAATATTCGAATAAGTGTAATTTCGTGGATATCCGCCATAATATTCGATTCCATATTCGCAATCTGGAATATCCGCACTTACGACATGAATTGCGATCTAACGCAATGCGACCACATATGCTCAATACATTGAAGTCAATGGAGAATGGCGAAATCCGAAATTGCGATTATCAGAGAAAGTGCAATGCGACCAAATATGCGCAATACATTGAAGTCAATAGAGAATGGCGGAATCCGAAATTGCGATTATCCGAGAAAGCGCAATGCGACCAAATATGCGCAATGCATGCAAGTCAATGGAGCTCGGATATTCGACTGGGAGAATATCCGTCATTTCCGTTTTAAAAAATCGCATTGTGATTATATAATCGCGACCCCATTCATTGCAATGGATCGCGATTATAAAAGCGCAATAAATCGCGAAAAATCGCGATCGCAACGGATATCCGATTATATATTCGCGAATATTCGCGAAATGGCGAAATAGCGATATTCGAGCTAAATATTCGAAAATCGAATATTCGAGCTCAACGCTAATCCCTTCCTTCTAAGTTAGCCAGCTAATAAATAAGAGGGAGAGGAGGTAAACTTCCTGCTACCGGAAGTGATGTCAGTGATGTCAGTGATGTCACTTCCTGTATTTAAAACACTGAAGTGGCACTTCACTTCCAAAAAGGGGATTTGATGTCCGTATTTTTTCCCTTATTCAAGGGACAACTTGACAGGTATACTTTACAATGGACTCACAAATAACTAGTCAAAATTTCATGACCAACTCTACCAAATACAAAATGTGACCTGAAATGTATTTTTCCGAAACATAATTTTTCCAAAAAATGCTTTTCGTGCTAAAATTCTTTTTTTTTATTTTTATTTGCAGGTATTCTGCTGAGTCCAACACAATGGAGCACAAGTGCAGCTGTTGTCAGGAAGTCAGAACGAGCACCAAGAAAGTCAATCTGAAATGTCTGGATGGAACCAGCACCGTCTACACCTACCTCTATGCCGAGGAGTGTGGTTGTGCCACCACAGAATGTGATAACGGCGCTCAGACCTCCCAACAACAACAGCAACAGCGGAAAAAAATCAAGTGAACAACAACATCGACATAGATAAACCAATGAAAAAGAACTTCTAAAATATGAACTATTATAATATATTAGCCAACGTCAATATGCTCTGGAGTATACCCTCTACCATTGGTTCCTACTTCGCTTCATGACTGCCAACGTCTCTTCAAAGAAGTCTCCAACTGCCCTTCGGTTTTAGATCTGGAACTTCTTACTATTGCTGGGTTTTTCTTAGGTTTGCTTTTGTTTTACCATCACTGCCTATCATTAGCCATAACACAGTGTTCTATATACACGGTGAACTGTTGTATACTTCACGCTCCACTTTCCCAATTTGTAAGAGGTTGCCTGTTGTTTCCAATGGGTTGTGACGTCCCTGGATACACAGAAAATCGATGGACGCATCCGGTGACCCGGACAACAGGCACAATATGTATACATCATGCCCAGAGTATTGTTATTAATAATATTTGGGTAACGTAAATATAGGGGATAGAAATTAGATTTAGCATACAAAGCATTTTATATTCAATATTTAATGTACCCTGCTAAAACCCTAAACCACAAACAATTGGGTACCTCAGGTCTACACTTGCATTTCATTCATTGAAGGTAACCCTACTGTCGCTTTATCGGAAATGCGATTCTGTTTACAGAGTAAATCTATTTCGATAAATCTAATTTCACGGAATAGGTGAACACCAAGGATTGTATTTTTATATTTGTCTATTTTTTTAATTCTTTTTGTATTTTCTGAGGCTGGGAACTCTGCTGTATTTATTTGTTTGGATGGAAAATTGTGGTTTCTCTATGGGCCATTGGGTCTAGAGGACAATGTGTTTATCTCCAGAGCATAGAATTTGATTTCAATAAAGCAATCTTTTAAGCATTATATCAGCTTCCTCGAGTTCCTTTTTATTTAATATAGGCTAATGCTTATTATCGGATGCACATATTTTAGTAAGAAACTCATACATCCAAAAAATGAAATAAGCAATAAATGTAGCAAAGATAAATACCATATTTTTCGGACTAAAAGACACACCGGACCATAAGACGCACCCAGTTTTTAGAGAAGAAAACAAGAAAAAATATTTAATAGGTTTTCACATCAATTGGGTCAATGCAATGGATTTAATGAATGCAATATTCAATTCAGCCAGTAGGTGTCACTAGCAGCAGTACACTCACAGCACGTCATCTTCCTCACTGACTGGAAGGAGGGGGGCCAACAGCTGCTCTCCTCTCAGTCTCTCAGTCTCTGCTCTCCTCTCTGGCTAGCTGTTACTGTGTCCGTGGAAGCTGCAGAGTGATTGCAGTTTCCTCGGACACGGAGAAAGGGAAAGATGCCAGTTCACCTATCTCTCTTCACTGCTTATGCCAGCAAGGCTCTGGACTTCCGGAGCACCAACTGACATCTCTCATCTTGACAGCTCCCCAGCTAATTGCCAGCTCTCCTTGCCGGGAGTGCTGGCGGGAAGCCAAGGTGTGGGGGTTGTGCATTCGAACCATAAGACGCAGGCAATGCCCCCCCCCACCACCAATGTTGGGGGTGAAAAGGTGCATCTTATAGTCAGAAAAATACAGTAATGCAAAAAATTATGATTTTGCTTTAGATGCTCAAGAACAGGGCCGTTTCTAGCTTGGAGTCATGGAGCTTTCATAGCCATGGAGTTTTCTAAAGAGAGGAGGAGCGATGAGGGAAATTTAGTTTTAACATTGTTTAGGATTTAGAAGTAGGACCTTTTTTTTTACTTTGTTAAAGATCTTCCGTATAATGAGTGTCAGAAAAGTACATAGAGTAGCTTTAAAGTGGACCTACCACCAGAAATTGATGATTACACTAGAACTAGAAGTGCCCATAAAAGGGAGGAATGCATAAAAATTTACCTGTAAGGAGTAATTCAAGAAGACCCCTCCTCTCTCCCTGGTGCGCCGTGGTACAAGGAGAACACAGCACAGTAATTGTCGGTTAAATCTCTAATCTCCTCTCTGCATTAAAATGAATAAGACAAATTTTCCCATAGAAAACCATTATAAACGCCCCCAGTGGCCACTCACGATATTGCACCCTAAGTTAACGCCTGGAAACCTGACAAAGAAAGATGAAATGTCTCATATGATTCCAGGGAACAGCAGGTAAGTATCATTTTTTGAATTTTGCAGTGCTACGCCACCATCATACCAGCTCAGAGGTAAGTAAAATTAAAATGTTGTATTTTTTAAATTTTAAGTATACATCCACTTTAAGCTGCAGCCATGAAATTTGTATTGTTTTTTTCTCCTTACATTCCTTTGATAAGTACCGTATTTTCCAGAGGTCTTCTCCCCCGATCCATGCTCCCCACACTGCGCGCTGGCTGACAGGAGCCGACAGAGGGAGAGATCTTCAGAATCCCCCTCCAGCCCCTCCTTCTCCTTCCCGATGTCTGTGAAAGTAGCTGGCTGCTACTGACGGCAAGTGTGCTCACTAGCGACATTGTGTCTGAAATTGGTATTGCAGGAATATTGAGATTAAAGCTATAACACATTAAATAGCTGTTTAAAAACTTAACTTCATACACAACTGTATTACACTATCTTAAATTTTTAGATTTCATGGGGTTGAAAGTCAGAGTAGACATAACATTTTTTAATTGGTGTGCGTTTGAAGAGAGGTCTGAAGTCTTATATGGCGAGAATATCCCAAACTCTATATTTTAACTGGAAAAGTTGGGGGTCGTCTTATACACCCAGTCATCTTATACGCCGGAAAATACAGTATTCTTTCCAAAGTGAATTTTCAGTGATTGTATTTTTTAAGCTTCCCCCTTGCAGAGTTATAATTACTGACAGCCCAAACTCCTTTGGTAAATGAGCTCTATCATTATTGTGGAATTAAGGAAACATACAAGGAACAAAGTGCAAGTTGTCATGAGTTATTTATTGAGTGTGACACAAAGAAACCACAAGATAATATATATAATAACATCTGCAAACATTCAACTTCCTTCATCTAACACAACATTGACATAGTGCAACAGTTAGCATAACTAATGGCCCAATGTTTTACATCTATTTGCATGTTTTAATTATATCTGAGGTGACATAAGAGCAACCCATCCACACTTTTATTAACCACTTTATAACAGAATATTAACAAAACTAAAGTCAACAAAATATACCATACTTTTCGAAACATAAGACACACTTTTCCCCCTCTTATGGTCTAAGGTGTGGTAAAAGGATATTTGTTTGGTGTCCCTGTCCTAAGGACAGGCTCCACAGCTTGTTCTGGCAATCGCTGTCAGCCATAAAGAGGAGAGATCTTCACACAGCGTCACCCTCCACCCCCATCTTCCCTGATGTGTGAGGAGAAGCAGCTGATCTGATCTGTAAATTGTCGGCAAGTGTTTACTAAGGACATATTGTGTTTTTTTCCCCAATTGATTTGAACACTTTCCTGCTCTAAAAACTGGGTGTCTCTTATGGTCAGGTGCGTCTTATGGTCTGAATTTGGTACTTATTTCTATCTGCTGTCACACTGTTACCACTCTTATTCTAGTTCTCTAGATATATGACCAGTTGACTAGTGTCCACTGGTTTATGGCGACCAATTCTATAAAGTCTGATCTGCAAAAATACTCATCAACAATGCACAGGACATACAGTATCTCATAAAAGTAAACACACCCTTGCCATTGTGGTAAATACTGTATTTTTCGGACCACAAGACGCACCCAGTTTTTAAAACAGGAAAACCAGAAAAAAAAGATTTAATACGTTTTCACATCAAGTGGGTTAATGCAATGAATTCAATGAATGCAATATTCAATTCAGCCAGTAGGTGTCACTAGCAGTACACTTAGCAGAACATGTCATTCTCCACACTGATCGGCAGGAAGGGGGGCCAGGCTGTCTCCTCTGCTCTCCCTCTGCTGATCAGCTGTTACTGTGTCCGTGGGAGCTGCAGAGTGATTGCAGTTCCCATGGACAGGAGAGAAAGATATAGATGCCAGTTCGTCTATAGCTCTCTCTTCATTGCCTATGCCGGACACCAGCCGGCATCTCACATCTGACAGCTCCTCTCCAGCTAATCTACATGCCGGGAGAGCTGGTGGGAAGCCAAGGTGCGACCACCAGCGGCCGAGTGGCAGCGGGGTTGTGCATTTGGACCATAAGACGCACTTTTTGCCCCCAATTTTGTGGGTGAAAAAATGCGTCTTATGGTCCAAAAAATACAGTAGTTTATAATATCTTTCCATGGGACAACACTGAAGATATGACACTTTGATACAATGTAAAGTAGTCAGTGTACAGCTTGTATAACAGTGTAAATTTACTGTCCCCTCAAAATAACTTAAAACCAGCTATCAATGTCTAAACCTCCAGCTACAAAAGTGAGTACAACCCTTAGTGAACAATTGTGCCCAAAGTGCTGATATTTTGTCTGGCCACCATTTTTTTCCATCATGGCCTTAACTCTCATGTACAGGGAGTTCACTAGCACTGCACACGTTTTCACTTGAATCCTCTTCCACTCCTCTATGACCATCAGAAGTTTTAGTAGGTATTTTTTAAGTTGCCCCCAACCCCCCCTCTTTCCACAGATTGCTTACTTGCTCTGTAGCAGTGTGGACTAAGACATCGGCACCACTCGATGCTGTCAGGAGACACCAGCATGGCATGGCAGCGACCGGGCAGTGAACCTCTGGGCCGGACCATCTAGGGCCTGATGGCGACCCTGCATCTATTTGAGCAGCAACATATGGTATATTCGAGTTCGCGTAATTTCGCGGATATATTAAGGAACATGCGAAATTCTAATTCGAAGGTCTATCCTTCCATTCGATTTTTCCTTTACCTTGGCAAAGGCGAGGGGACTTTTAAGAGGCCACTCTATATTACTACATTAACCCAGTTGGGGATTTCAAATGATATACCAATAAATGTAAAGTCAGAACAAAGTCCAATGTACGAATAAATCAATAATGACTTCAAATATAAAGTTCATGTGTTAAAATAAGAAGTTTTCTTTTATTCTTCATAAGATAAAAAATAGATCCGAATGTCAAAGAATCCTCCGGACTAGACAGATTAGAACATACATCCAATTTATCTGTAAAGTTTAAATGGGACGTTATTTAAGTTTTGCAGATGAATTGGATGTATGTTCTAATAGGTCTAGTCTGGAGGATTCTTTGACATTCGTATCTATTTTTTATCATATGAAGAATTCAAGAAAACTTCTTATTTTAACACATGAACTTTATATTTGAACTTTTTTTAATTCATTATTGCTTTATTCGTACATTGGACTTTGTTCTGACTTTACATTTATTGGTATATCATTTGAAATCCCCAATTGGGGTAATGTAGAAATATAGGGTGGCCTCTTGAAAGTCCCCTCGCCTTTGCCTAGGTAAAGGAAAAATCTAATGGAGATATGCCGATTTTTTTTGCTTCTCCTTCCATTAACCTTTCTTGTTGTAATGTTTTATTATAACCAAGACTAACATCTGACACAATACAGAGATGTAAATGCAATTGTACATTTTGTCCACACTTGGGCAGCATTCTACATAGAGTGTAACACACAAGGAAACAACAAGCACAACTCAGCACATGTATAAAGATGGACCTGTCATTTGTTTAAGAAAAATACCCGAAACATTGAGCTCAACAAGTGATAAAAAAAGGAATGTAATATGTTAAAATTTCCTGCCCACTCTAGCCCCCATCGCACTTCCCTGGCATCATTGATGTAAGGACTTGTTGATTTGTCAATACAAGCGAATGGGCAGCTACAAGTTTCTGGTATCATCATTGATGCTGCGTACATGGATCCTGGAAGAAGGCGCTTGGCAGCCATTGCTGGAGGACTCAACAGGCTTGTCTGCATCAGGTAAGAAGTCTGAAATGTAGCTTAGGGTTATCGTTTTTGGTCATGAAAATCTCAAGAAATACAACTAGGGAGGGTAAAAGCTGGTTGATTATTGAATTGCCTTTCCTGACCACTCACATTACATGTCTGCCTTAGGGCCTGATTAAAGTCTTATAGGGACCCACTCTACATTTAAGTGTACTTTCACTTTAAACTTCATAGGGGTCAGATTTCTCTCCTCCCCCTTCACATTTGCAGCATCATCAATGTCACCAGGGATGGCAATAGTGCCATGGTTGAAAAAGAGCTCTGCTCAAAACGCGTCCCATTGTTCCTATTGAGCCCCCCAG
>CM070041.1:41746294-41768027 GCA_036250615.1 Ptychadena robeensis | reverse complement strand
AGGCCCCATACACCAACTGAGGGCCTTTCTGGCCACTGTTATCACTATAGCTGTGCAATCGCTGCTGAAGGTTGTGCGCAACTACCCATCATCTTTCTTACCAAAGTGGTGTAACCCGTGTATCTGGGATAGAGTCCGGGAGCCCTTTAAGAAAACAAAACTAAAAAACAAATTCAGCAACCTATAGTTGCTGGGCAATAATCATTCCCGGACTACTTCCAGGAACCACCCATCAGTCTTATTTTACAGGGACAGATGACCAATCTGTCACACCCGGTACAATCGGGACAAGTGGCAGTTCCCTGGCAGTGCTGGCGACAGGTTAGTATCCCCAAGTGTAGCTGACAGAGAGTTTTGTAAAACAATCTTACAGGGCTTCTCCCGCTATGCAGAGTATGTGGGTGCATAAGGCCCAGGGGACCTGAGGGACCCAAATGCTCCACCCCACACACATATTCGGCATCCCAATCGCTACTAACCAAACGATAGCCATCCCTTGCTCAACAACCCGGCGGCCAAACAATAGCAACCCCCCCCCCCAACAACTCGGCCATCAGGCAGGTCCTGTGCTATAACTTTGCATAGTTCCCCCAAAAGGCTAGAAACGGCCCTGCAACCTTTCCCCCGATCTACACTCTGGGTGACTGCGTGGAAGGTTCAAGGCAGATATTTAAATTCTTTGTGCCACCCATCCCTTTATATTTCAACCAGACCCAGCTCAATTTACCGTAAATCCACCTAAACGTATCCATACTTGTGTGTGAAGTTCACCCAGGTCATTGTATATCTGTAGTGTTCAAATTCAAATTACCTGGACTATATACTCTGGGATATACGGTGCCGTTTTAACACCTCTCCATGGGCTGGTTAATAACACCTCACAGGTCCAATCATGCTTATGTAGTAACACCTACCTCCATGAGGCTCAGACCTAATGCTGGGTAACACATTATGTGGATTGGAGCTATCCCCCAGAGTATATATTCCCAGTAAGATCGTGTACAGTCACTCTGAATTGAGAAAGCCAGTCACATGACTAGAGAAACGTCTTCAAGAAACAAGCACAGCAAGTCCGGTTGATTTCAATAAATCACTTCCGATACCCATACTTTCTTTTTTCTTGTAAGCAATCCCATTAGAAAAAGGTTACTTTTCAGAGTATTGTCTCCGCATGAAAAGAGGCCCCCAAATGCTGAAAGGTAGGTGTCCTTGTGTTCTAGGAAACAAACAATCTCTTTCTCTCTAATGATTTCATGCCAAATGTTTCTTTGGCAAATCCTAGTAATAAGATAGTTAAGAAGGTGAATTAATCATATGCGGAATTTGAAAGGTGAAGAGACAATAGAGTCAGAATATGCAAATATGAGACTTCCTTCAGCTAACATGATTTTGACAAAACCTCCATGATTTATGGATTTAGGGAATGTGAGAAGGATGCTTATTTTTTTCTAATTAATATTTTCGAATTAATTAATTTTGTCTCCCCTGTCAGGTGAGCGCATTGTTCAGGGAAATAAATGTGTTCAAGTCTATTGTTATTTTAATATATCTGAAGTGTAAACTAAAAGTATGTCCAAGGAAAAGAGAAAACACGCGTTAGGGCTTGTTTCCACTAGAGCGATCCGCCACGGAGGGACGCGTTTTTAATCGATTAGCCACAGCCGATTGCTTCCCCCCACGTTTGCACGTGATTGGATGAGATCCCTCATGCGTTTTTCAAACTCCCTGCTGTATTATTTTACAAAACCACATTTCCAGTGAATAACATGATGGAAGCATCAAAAGACTACTGAAATATAACCATCAAGGCCTACAGCTAGAGGCTTGATATGGAGAGCAAGCATACCAGGGGTTAAACTAATAACTGTAATATGGAGAATGTTGGTCTCAGTGGTTAACTCATGGGTTAAATTACCAAGGTTGCCAGAGATCTGGGGGTCATAGTGACACAGAAGAGAAAGCATATGCAAGAGTTGCTAAATCTGACAAAAGGTAAGCACTATCTGACAGCTAATACAGTATATATAAATATGTATATATATATAGAAGGACTGCAGCTAAAGATGTGACATTTACAGGATTGAATAACTAAAGGTGCCTGAAATCTTGAGGTTCAACATGAGAAAATAAGAGAAGGCAAAATGCGAGGATAGCAATATATAAAAAGAGTGAAGCACTATCTCCCAGCTACAATATGTCTATGAAGTCTCAGTATATTGTTACCAACCCTGAATATTGTACTAGTAGTGATCAGGTGGCTTAAGCAGTACATGGCTGTTGGAAATGTGGTGGGTGATGATAATCTTAGTCCCACACTCCCTTCAAAATTTCACTCTTGCCTTTGCATTTGCGGATGCCCCTGCCTCCCCTGCCACAGTGCCTTGCAGTATGTCCGACTAGGTGAATTGCATCAATGTTGTTGTTCCCACTGTTGTCACTGCAGCTTTTGAATGCTAATAAATTGAAGGTTTTCATGTCCAACTCTTGCTGCAGTCATAAGGGGATCAACAGTGCCCCCCCCCCCCCGAGGGCATCCACTTCACCCATTAGATGACCTGTAGCACTTCCTGCTCAATAAAGCCTGAATGCTGCATAGCTTTGCTGGCAATGATAGCAAATTGTTTACTGCTTTGGATCACTTTGGATGTGATTATTGGATGTGTGTTTACAAACCCTTCTGATACCTTGTTTAGATTTTGATCCCCCTTTGTCCCTGACCATCCTGTCTGCTGCCAGCCCTGGTCCTGCTTGGACCTGACTAGGCTTCTACCTTAGTGTATACAGCACTGTGTTTTTGTAGAGGTGGTTGCAGTTACCAACCAACTTTATTTTTTATAGGTTCCTGGTCCTTTGCTAAACCCTGTCCATCATCCTTTTTGTATATAATACCTGAGTGCTGCGACGGCGCAACTAGCCTCCTGAGTGGTAATGGCCGAACTTCGGCCAGGTCCATCCGCGAACAGACGGATCAGACTTTTAGAAAAGTCCAAAAGCCTGTTTGGGGGAAGATTCAAGTTCCCCGCCTGATCGAAAAAAACCCCCCAAAACTGATGTCACTTCCGGTACCTGGAAAGCACAGTTCGCGGTTTCGATATCCGAACATGTTTATCACTTCCGGTTTTAGCCGGTTATCTTTTACAAGAGACCAGGTTCACTACCCGGTCTCTCGTGAAAAAATTCTTCTGCTGGCCGGATCTTTCTCCTGATCCGGCCAGCGTAAAAATAACAACCTTCTTCCCGCCGGTGAACAGGGCGGGTCGAACATGGCCTTGCGGACAGTTCAGCCATCACTACTCCTAAGGGTGGTCTATGGGTGGAGATTAGTGATGGCCTAACATCGGTTGCAGCTGTGCGCGGACAGGCAAATCGATCTTCTGGAAATACCCTCCGTTCACATATTCGCAGTGAACCTCCATTGACTTTAATGGAGGACGAACCTCTCAAACCTTCAGGTCATTATTTGTAGCCGAAATATCAATAAAAAGGTGTGAAAATTGTGCAATCAGTGAGACAGTGTCATGCCAGATGGGAATCAAAAACAAAACTTCCTCCAAAAAATACAGAATTTTAAAAATGCTGTGTTTTCCTTGTCCATGGCCAGGAATCACATCTAGAACGAACAAGTTGAGGAGCGGGGGAAGGGGGGTGTTGCAGGCGCTAGCACACAGCAGACAGCTCATAAGAGGCTGTCTGCAGTCCAGGGAACGCGATTTCCAGGTCGATCGGACAGCCTGGAATGCGGCCTTCGGAGCCCCAAAATGATGTCAGTGCTGAGCTGCTGTAGTGTATCTAAACACAAGAATAAAATGTCATAGATTGCAGTTTTATGATCCTCTGGAGCTTTCATTTATTTCCCAGGGTTTTGCCAACTGTGTGCAGCCCAGGTGTTCTGCCTAGTATAGCTAGTATATACACATTAGCTTAGGGTTATAATACAGTGCACATGTTTCATAATACAGGATACACCACCCCCAGAAAACAACTTTTGTTGCTCAGTTATGATGAACTGCTTGTTGCAGAACACCTCAACTATACTTACATATCACTAGACGGAGTATAATAGTAAAGTAGCTAAGCAATTCCTCAGCAGCAGCAGCAGCAGCAGCAGCAGCTCTCCCTATCTATCTAGTACTGCAGACACAGATAAATGTAAAATGGCCACCGGGCTGCTTCATTTATGGGGGGGGGGGGGTGTCCTCCAGGAGTGACAAATGGTTTAAATGTACCACCTGACTGTGGGGCGAGGTGTCAAAAATTGGCTCCATGTTAAGGTATAGGGGGCCGGTCGAACAAACATAATGTTCACAGGCATGGCGAACTTCGAACATGCAATGTTCACTGCGAACTGTCCGCCGGGTGAACTTTGCCGCCATTACTAGTGGAGAGTACAGTGGTGATTGAAGGATTGAGATCTGGGCTGCATTGACTCAGGGCCTGGGCATTACAGCTGTATTTTATACCAACTTTCATAATTCTATTAAAAATCCAATACCATATGCTGTGAAATCCACATTCTGATAGAACAAAGGTGCTGTTGCTACAACACAAGGTGAAATAAATGATTCCATACAGAGAATTACTCATGCTCCGGTGCAATGCTACTAATACAAAAGGGATTCAATTGTGTAAATCAGGCTTTGTGTTACAGGAAAATAAAGTCTTTCTGGCAGGAATTTTGATATTTTAGAAAGTAATTGAAAGGTGTCCCGAGAAATGAGACGCGCAAAAGTTCCACTAGAATGAGGCAACAACTGTCCTGTCTGTGGGTCAAAGGCGGTTGTCAACCTGACAAATGATTAGGCAGGACATGTAAAGGTACACGGTACGATCCCCGCTCGGTTCTCTCTAGATCGGAGCACACCCTTTGTGTGCCAGACATTACTTCGAAAGGCGATGCTGGTCCTCATCCAAAGTAATGTGATTTGTCACGAACCCCCCTAGTGGATGGACCGCGCAGAGGCCTCCCAATCGATTTCACACCGAGAGTCCAACTAGGTCGGTACAATCAGTGCGCCAGAACCGCCGGAATTGGGCCACAGTCAGACCATAAAGGGGGAGCGTGCAAACTACAAGACCAGAAATAACACAATATTTTGGTATTACTGCCACCATCCCATTTAAATCGGGAAAAGGGAAACCCGTTCTAATTAACACTATAAACGTCTAGGTAGCGACTCTTCAGAAAGCTAGGGAAGCGTTCTGTGGTATTCAAAGCAGGTATGAGGCTGAGAGAAATTACTTAAGAGTCATTTATCTTATGCAATACGAATTATTAAAATATACAATAATTATTAAAATCAACAATTAAAGAGAGTGTAGACCAGGATAAAATAAAAAGGGAAGAACAGAAGAAAATGATACTTAAGGTTGCTGAAGGAGAGTGTCTGTTTGTAGGGGAAAGTCCAAAAGAATAAGTCCAAGAATTATAAGTCCAAAAATGGCCACCAGCCCTGTGGTTCTTGGCTGGGCTCTTCAGGTGATGGTAAGATGGAGAACTCCTTAGAGAATGCTTGCTTCATGTTTTAAGGATGAACAATCCTGGGCGGGTTTTGAGATCCGGCCCCCATGGGCGTCATTACACTTTTGGAGGGAACCTACGTCCCAAAATATGACACAATCCATGGCCGTGGTACACAGATGATAATGGCATATCCAAACTCCCCAGAAATTATCGGTCACATTAATACCAAACATTAATGAAATGGCCTATCCAGTCATGAAGAAAGGTTATAACTTTGAGCCAGTCCATGCCAGAAGTACATATTCTATATCAGGGTATGCGGCTGGGTCAGACGGATACGCTGATATAGGTTTCATAACTGTATCAGGTATGATGCAGTACTAGTGTGGTCGGTGCCGGGTTATTGTACTTTGCTTTGTACGATCAAATGTAGAGATATACTGAGAACCTTATCTAATCTGCCTCCCAGACGGTACGGCAACATCCTTTTTGAAGCTCCACTGGGGGTGGAATGACACCTCTATGACACTTCTACGATACCCAATTACAGCCATCACCTTTGAAAGTTTACGACCCTCCTAGATTAAAGACTACACTCTATTTACATGTGAAAGGCCTTCGTGTCAATACCGAAAATATATATCATATTCCTACGGATTCGATACAACTATGCTGTATTAACACAGGGAGGCTGGATGACCTCACGGTTCATCCGTGACACGATTGGTCAGGAATTTACAAACAAGTCAGATCTCCATTCGATCCCCGTCGATCTGTCCAGGTGGGCGCATCCACAGGACAGCTGTGAAATTCGGCTACAAAATCTCCGCAGAGTGTATGGCTACCTTAATACTTGTGGACCCATGTTTCCTAAAATTGTATACTGAAATAAAAAAGTTAAACTTAAACTTTTGGCTTACCTCTGAGGTGGCACAAGTGTGTGGCATAGTCCTCTGCGACCCTCTCAAAATAGTTACGTGCTGTTCTATGAAATCATGAGAAATTCCATATTTAGCTGGCAGGCTTTAATCGTGAGCTGCCACTGGAGGGCGCCAGATAATGGTTTTCATTTGGGAAACCATATCTCCTTAGTTTTGTATACAGACTCTATTATAAGCCCCCCATACACGTTCAGATTTTTCGTACGAATTTTGCCCGACCGACCGATCGGGTCGGGAGATTAATCGATCGGGAGATTAATCGGATTCGGAATTATGTACCCGATTACTCAAAATCGGCCGAAAAATCGGTCGGGACCACTTCGGACCTGTCCGTAAATTTTTGGTCGATCTGCTGTTAATAAATAGGGTCGGGCTGATGAATCGGTGATAATTCGAATTCTGATTTTTCGTGCCAGCCGACCGACCGACCATAACATTTTAGGTGAAAATCGGGTGACAGGATTGGACGAAAAATCGGTCGGGAGAATAATCGGAACGTGTATGGGGGGCTTTAGTAAGAGAAAAGATTTATATGCAAAGTAAAACATTGAAGAATGAATTAAGGAGTGTTACCATGTCTACCTGAAAATAAGACAGTGTCTTATATTAATTTTTGCTCCCAAAGATGCCCTTTGTCTTATTTTCGGGGGATGTCTTATTTTTCCATAAAGAAGAATACGGCACTGGGGTCTCAGGGTGGGGGGTCACTTAAAATGACACAGGGGTAATCACAGGGGGAATCAAAATGGCACAGGAGACTCAGGGGGGGAGCACAGGGGGATTACCATTTTCATTTTGATTGCCCCCTCTGATCCCCCTGTCCAGAGTTACAGTAATATCTTGGGCAGTGCCTTTTTTCGGGGGGATGACTTACTGTATATTTCAAGGTGGGGCAAAAATGTAAGGGTGCCTTATTATCGGTGAAACAGTAGAATGTCCAACATTTCGCTGACCTACAACCCAAGCCACCTCCCTGGACAGCAATGTGACCTCATCCAATAATCATAGGGCAGCCCTTGGAATATTTGAACTGATAAGAGCAGTATTTCTTAAGTGCAGTGGCTCCAATGCCATTTAAAACTTTTACATCTACATAAATCCATCCTGTCTTTAGTTTCATGCCTGGCAAGGGTGAAGGGAATGGTTCTGGCAATTAAGGGGTTAAGATACTGGCAGTTTATTTCTGTTAATATTGGTATTTTCTGTTTACTTTACACCAATACATTCCAAAGTTATGTATTGTTAAAGTTAAGAATCTCAGAAAACCATAAAATAAACATCAGGGATTACCAACCCACAGCAAACAAGGAAATAAAATCTAAACAGCCTCCAAGAGTTCCTTGTGCGTCCTCATTATCATGTTATTTGTAAAACTCAAAGCTAACATGATATCTCTCCCTGAAGGAACAATGTGCGTTGGGACCATATGGAGCATAATTGCTTTTCATTCAACTAACTTTATTAGGAAGTGATACTCTAAACCAGTGGCCGACCCCCTATGACATGCTAAGTTGCCCTCTGGATTGCTGCCAATCAGCGTGCTCAGTTGAAGCTTGAGTGAGTTCCTCACCCCTCTTCCCATGGCGAGGACGTGTCTGCGTGGGACTAATAGTGAATTAATAGTTTGGCTTTGAGGGCCACAAGTGGAGGACCAAGGGGGGCAGCCGAAGAGTGTCTAAAGGGCACATGCGGCCCCCGAGACCACAGGTTGGGCACCTGGGCTCTAAACCATTATCCATGTAAACCAAGAGGAACTGTGACATGTTGCTTTTGGTGGGCAATCACCCAGTGGTAGCCTGAAGGCATACATGGGGCAGTCGCTGCCAACTTCCGACAATTTACCTGTTTGGGCAACCAAGTTGAGCATTAGTCAACCTTATACCCATTGTCTGAATGAAGCCTCCTCTATGCAGGTGGATGAACAAGGGAATATATTAACAAAAGAAGATATAAGTATAATGATTAGAAATGTATTGATAGTCAAAATGTTCACCTGACAGTCGGTTTGGCACGAACATCAGGTGTTTGCTGTTTGCCAACTGGGTGGACACTTCTGATCAATCGTTAAATCTAAAAAATTACCATGGAGGAAAAGTTTGACCCCTCACACTACCTCATAGGAATAAGACAAGATATTTTTTTTCTTGTCTTATTTTTAGGAACTAACTTGAAACCCCCTATGAATGGGTACGAGGTCCTTGGGGGCCTGTGTACAAATTCAAAAGGGTGGGCAGTGGGATCTAGGAGTTCTCTTGTTAAAGGGGAATCCCAGATACTCAATGAGCCCCCACCCATGCCCCCACAACCTTGACCTGGTGTTGTGGGGGCATTGGTGTGGGGTTATTGGTGTGGGTTATAGATCCCACTCCCTACCCTATTGAATTTGATTTTGATCGTTGGTTCAATTTACAGCAGTGGTTCACAACCTTATTTTAGATCCACGACCCAGGAAGTGATGTCACAAAGTGTCACTTCCTGTATTTGGATAGTGGAAGTGCAGGTGCAGAGTGACACTTCCATGTTCTTAATACCGGAAGTCACACACCACGACCCCTGTGAAAAGATAATTCGACCCCCCAAGGGTATCCGACCCACAGGTTAACTACTTTACATGAATCAATTCCTTTTGTACATACTTAAATTTAAAATTCGACTAAAATTTACCAACATTTTTTGTGGTCGATCACTTTTGATCGGTTGTACCAGGAATCGATTCTCATGACCAAAAACTTGTTTCGAAAGAACTGTGTATGGCCAGCCTAAGATATAATCTGTTTTGATTACCATACTGTCAAGGATGGCTGAGAACAACAAGGTGTCACTCAAAAGTTGGGTTGCCCATCCCCTTGAATAGTAAATAGAAGGATTGGGGGTACCCTCATTGGGGACTTTAAATTGGCAAACCCAACTAGATATAGTAATTGATTACAAGATAATAGAGGTCATTGGCATTTTTATTTACAATGAGTTATACAACAATGGATGTAAAATCAAAAGAAAAAAGGGAAAGAAAGTTCCCATTTGGGTACAGACTTTGTGATGGTAGTTTATACAAGGATTTTTTGGTTGCAAACCATGGTTTATCTTGCCAACATGTTTTGCCCGCTTTTGCAATGCTTCCTCAGGACAAAAAACATCTGTTAAGGATCCTAATTTAAAAGCTATACAATATCAGTCACAGCATAGTTTCAAAAAGACCATATTGTACATACAAAGAAAAAAATAATAAATAAATAAATAATAAATTATATCCCATTTACAAATATATATCAATTCATAAGAACCAATGAGAAACAATTTTTGTTGTTTACAATTTACCATTGTGACTATGATCAACATTGAACCTATTCACAAAAGTATTTCAATAGTATAGAAACTGTATAGCCAGATTCAAAGATATAAAATTATATATACAAGTTAAACGTATAAACTTTTCAACATGATATACAGTTATGAAAGTATTAAAGAGAGGCCCACCTGGACGACAGCAACTTAATAATCCCACGGGTAGGAGAACAGGGACAGAGGACGGCACCGAGAGCTGGCGGACCTTTTAGACGACTTATTGAATACGTTTTGTGAATAGATTTAATGTTGATCATAGTCACAATGGTAAATTGTAAACAACAAAAAAATTTTCTCATTGGTTCTTATGAATTGATATATATTTGCAAATGCGATATGATTTATTATTTATTTATCTATTTTTTTTTCTTTGTATGTACAATATGGTCTTTTTGAAACTATGCTGTGACTGATATTGTATATCTTTTGAATTAGGATCCTTAACAGATGTTTTTTGTCCTGAGGATGTCTTGCAAATGCGGGCTTAACATGTTGGCAAGATAAACCATGGTTTGCAACCAAAAAATCCTTGTATAAACTACCATCACGAAGTCTGTACCCAAATGGGAACTATCGTTCCTTTTTTTTTTTTTTTTTTTAATGCCAATGACCTCTATTATCTTGTAATCAATTACTACATCTAGTTGGGTTTGCCAATTTAAAGTCCCCACTGAGGGTACCCCCAATCCTCCTGATTACCATACTGATCTTTTATAAAACTGGCAAATGGGAATGCCCAGGGGATTAATAATTAATAAAACAATTCAATTAATTACCATTAGCATAAGCATATGGTGTAATCAATACTTTTTCATTCTATCAACCCATTCCTTAAAAGAAATCAATAAATAAGAACAAATTCGCAAATTGCAAAGCCGACCAAACTGCAAAAACCAGTGTAATGCTAGAGTTCCCAAAGGCGTGTCTGTGTAAACATGCAAAGAGGATAAAGTAATACATTCTAAAATAACCTAAGTAAACAGAACCTGCACATGCTGCCAATATTACAGGATTGTAACGTACAGCTGACAACTCCAACAACAGTATTAGACATCATCATCCAACAAGATTATTGTAAAATGTATCATACAAAACTATTGTTTGATGTTAATACCAAAATGCCTTTGTTTTAAATGCAGATGAGTGAAATACTTATGGGTGATGCACAATATCAGTGTTATGTAATGTACCTTATACAGTAGTTCTATATCCGGCAAATAACCAAATACAAAGGACACAAAAGAAAACGCAAAAGTATTGATTCATGCTTCTTAATCATTTAATTCCTGAGTCTCATTGTGATCCATTGCCACGGTTGTATTGGATGAAGCACTCAGCCATGCGCTCAACAAATATGGAAATATGGTTGTTCCAAAATGCTCAGTGAATGCAGATATAATCAGGGGTGCACATAACTTTTTGGTGAGCTCCTCAGATGAGTACCAGGAGATGGTGTTTGGTACTCACCCCATATGTAGGGTGGTCTACCTCACTGTCTTAACTCTCACAGTACAATACCGTTTGAACCCCCGGATCTCAAATCTTAGTAGTACAACCCTGACATTTTCTGGCTTAGTAACTAACCCCTGAGACTACCTGCAGTCCAAATGTCATCCTTTCATAATCACATTCCAGCTGTCACACAGTCCTTTTCTCTTTTCAGATTTTACCCTTACATATGCCTACTCTGACTTTCATCCCTCAGATCTCCAACACCCTTAGAAGTCCAATCTTTTTTTTTGGATTATTAATTTACATTCCCAATTTCACACCCCTAACTGCAACCTTTCATAGTTATTCATGTTTCCCTGCGGTTATCCATCTAACATAAATTGTATACATGTAACCTTTTGCTGTGGCCGCCCAGACACGGAGCGCCTCCAAGTACGCATACGAGCTGTGTAACAATAATGCAGGTACGCAGAGCTAGTTTTTGACCCCTTTTGAGTACCAAAGTACCACTTATGTGCACCCCTGGATATAATACAGATTTAATACTGCCATTGGATCCCACACTCACTGCACAAGTAACATTTTATTACCACTAAATATTCAACCCCCCACTGTAATTGGTAACATTGCAAAATAGAATCATTAGGACAGCAGACATCCACAAAGTGGTAGATCAGGTTAACTTCCCTGGTGTTCACATTATTACTGCTTATTATAGCACACCTAAACTCAAAAAACTAATTTGTTACATCTTTACTTCCCATTAAACTGTCTGAATGGCTCAATGTTGCCCCCAAAACTTAAAAAAAACCATATACTTACCTACCCTGTGGAAGTTGCCATATTTACTGTGTAGCCCCCAGTCTTTCAGATAAAGGCTGCAGCAACGAGAATGGCCACCAGGGGCCACCAGGTACAATGACTTTCAATGGACACAAAGCTAAAGGTTAAAGTATGTCCCATCTGAAACATTGTTCTTGCCGCTGTGTTTTTCAGAGGGGGCCAGAGAGGAGAAGTGATGGGTGAAATACACAAATATCTCCTTACAGGTAAGGATTTTTTATCTTTTATTTACAGATTGCCCCAATAATAGGGGATTAGCCAGCTAGAGACAAAAGTTTACCAGGTGGGTTTAAGTGTGCTTTAAAGCACCAAAAGTGCCAAAAATACAAACTGATTACGTCTCTGCCTCTTGCTTACATTTCCAGAGTCACCATTGACATGGGGATCTGAGGAGCTGGGATGCCAATGCCTGTAATATCGGAGCACCACTACCTCACTGGCATCATCCCTGACAAAAGGGTGCTGGACAAGCTCGGAGAACACAAAAGCATCACATGCATGACTGGAGAAGGTAAGCTACCCTGAGTGTGAGTCATACACAGTAATACCTCCAGGGAGGGTAAATCACAGAGAAGACGTGTGAGGAACATAGCGAAAGTCCCCAAGGCTCTGTTCACTCAACAACTACAGAGTTCCAACCTCTCTCTAGCATTACACAAAACACTGAGTGCTGCAATCTTCATGGAATTGTTTTAATGGCCAAGCAGATGCACATTAGCCTTACATCACCAACGCCAAGGTGAAGGGTCAGATGGCATAAAGCACAAATACACTGGACTCTTCTCATCATATTCTGTGGAATCATGCTTTTCCGTGTGGCAGTCAAAAGGATGATTTTGGATTTGACAGATTATATGCTTGGCTGTGTTTTGCCAACTATAAAGTTTGGTGTAAGAGGGATAATGGTATGGGTTATTTTTCAGGGGTTGGGCTGGGCCCCTTAGTCCCATTAAAATTTTTTGTAGGCTTCAGCATACTATACTAATAAATACTACAGTTTCAACATTCTGATTACTTCTTGGTGATGGGCATTTACTGTCATTTCCCCAACCAAGAGCCATAAAGGCCTGATTTAGTAAGTTTAGTGTGGCCAGCATAGAATTTTGACCTCTTCTGGATGGAAAGGCAAAAGTTCTTTCATGGAAAGCCTTTCTAGAAGAGTGAGATTTTCTATGACTGGACCACTTCTATATTGTTACCTATGGCTTGACAATTGCACCAATACATTTGTCCCTATAGTGTTTGCATAGGAAGTCTTAAAATTTGCACTTCCTATATGCGCAATACACACTTCGCTCGTACTGGCAGAGATCACAGAATGAGGAAGAGAAGCTGTAAAGCTGCATTGCGAATCCTTGCGAATCATGCACGAGCATGCGCAATGTAAGGCAATAGAATACAGACTAATCAAATTTTATGAATTTAGAATATTTCTTTGTATATTCGCGAAATTACATGAATTCAAATATAACATATGCCGCTCAACACTATAGATAACACAGGTAAAGCAGGTAACAACAAACACCCAAGTGGTTCTTAGGGTACCCTCCTAAGTCCACTTAAAACTAAACAGGGTTTTATGGCCCATGAGGTCTAGTGATATATTGAACACTGTTGTATGATATAATAAAACATCTTTAATATCAAAATACATATACATATATAGAAAAATATTCATTTATAAAAAAAAACTGTCCTGAGGTCACTGTCTGTTTTTTCTATACAACCTCATAATTCTGGTGCGTTTTAGGCTTCCTCAGGGACAGATGGGTTGAACTAAAAAGACATTGACATGGTATGGTCCTGCCAAATATTTCTTGGTAAGGTCACAAATTTTAACTATGTATGTATAATATATAGAACTATATGATGTATAATGTATGTCAATGTCTTTGTCCCCGTGGGAGCCTGCCATATGGATGAAACATGCCGGACTTATGAGACCGTATAGAAACAACAGACATTGACCTCAGGACATTTTTTTTATAAATGAATATTTCTCTAACTATGTATGTGTATATTGTATAAATTCCTTTTTTGATAATGAAGACTTTTTGTCTGGCCATACATCATTGTTAACTATATCACTAGAGCTCATGGGCCATAAAACCCCACTTAGTTTCAAGTGGACTTTGGTGGGTACCCCTGGGAACCACTAGCGTGTTTGTTGATTGACTTTGACTTGGGGTTGGCCATGATTCATTGCCCTTGAGGAACATCTAATAGCATATTTTTCTCTAGATTAAAGTTGTCTGACACCAGTCCTCAAGGACTGCATGCGGAATGGATTGGGTGGACTAGAGTTACCCAACACTTGTCTAAGGTCCAATACACGCTGCGCCATAAAAACATCAAAAGGATGATCCTTTCCACTCTACACATGGCCCAGCCACAATTGTATATCACAAACTTGTGTGTAAATTTAATTACCAATACATGTATATATAGCGGGACTACAGCTGTAAGCATCGCTCTGTAACCATCATGCTTGGAAAATCCAGCCAATAACAAATACATTATTCAAAAATTCCATTTATAGTTCTTTCCTATGCAAATCCCTCTACACAAAGTACCTGTTGTTCCTTTTATTAGTGAGTTTATTTGTCAAAACGTTGACACTGGCTCTTGTGGTACATAAAGGAAATAATTACTGCTATTTCCGAAACCAGGGCGCCACAAGGTGGAAAGTTGTCAAGAAAATTTTAATGAACGTAAACAAATGATATTCGCTTACTTCCTCTTCACATATCCTGCTTGACCGAGATCGGTTTAAACAATGATAATTAAGACAACTGGCTCTATTAGGGAAGACAAAAATGATGTAGATGATATTGATTTTATCTTTTCTAGATGTATTACAGGATGAGTTTGGTTTTTTTTTTTTTACGAAGGTGCTTTATCCTCATCAACAAATTCTACCTTTAGTGTTGGCAGAACTTAGGTTGTGTGAGGCTCAAAGAAAGATGGAAGATTGAAGAAATGAACATCTCGATGTACATGACCTTTGTTCTGCCAGGTTGGTTTTATGTACGGAAGAAGTAGGAGGAGTAAGTACCCTATGGAATGAGTGTAGAGTCTACGAATCTCTGACCCATTTCAAAAGATAAAAGTATTACAAGCCAAACTTGGTCAATAATAATGCAGGGCACAGCATATAAAAGCAACACAACACACCTCTAATGCGCCAGTGTGTATGCATCCAATGGTTATCAAAGCAAGTTGCAGATGCGCCAAAATTTCCATGTTTGATCATTCCTGTCAAGTATTTGGCCAGGAAAGTCGCGCTTTTTTATGTGACTTACCTGGCTAAATCAGATTTTAAAATCAGGGTAACTTGAAAGGGAGGGGGTTAAGGGGGGGTAACTTGAGAGGGAAGTTAACCAGCTACTAAATTGGAAGGAAGGGAGGTAAACCTCCTGATACCAGAATTGATGTATGTGACATCCCTTCCTGTATTTGAAACGTGGAAGTGGAAAAGGTTCAAATCCACCAAGACTCTTCCTAGAGCTGGCTGGCCATCTAAAGAGTTAGTTAACTAAGTTAGGGAGGTGACCAAGAAGCCCATGGTCATTCTGTCAGAGCTCCAGAGGTCCTCTTTCAGAAGGACAACCATCTCAGCAGCAATCCACCAATCCAGCCTGTATTGTTGAGTGGTCAGACTTAATGAATGGCACATGGCACCACGTGTAGAGTTTGCTAAAAGGCACCTGAAGGACTTTTAGACCATAAGAAACAAAATTCTCTGGTCTGATGAGACATTTGGAGGAAACCAGGCACCGATCATCACCAGGCCAATGCTATCCCTAGAGTGAAGCATGGTGGTGGAAACATTAAACTGTGGGGATGTTTTTTAGTGGGAGCTAGTCAAGCTAGTCAACTGGGAGACTAGTCAAGATTAATGATATGTGAGCATCGTCCCAGGCTGTTTGCAAATCTGCGGATCAAAATTTTTACAAATAACTGATGTGCGCATGTTCACAGTGAACCACCATTGACTTTAATTGAAATGCGAAATTCTCAAACCTTGAGGTCATATTTGTAGCCACAATACCAATAAAAAAGTGTCAAAAGGGTGCAAATACCTGGACACTGTCATGCCATAAGAGGATAAATGGTTAAGCTTAAGGGGTCCCCCTCCAGAGCATACTAGACCCCCTGCTGCCATAGGGTCATGAATGTTCTGCAAAAGGAGGACCCTAAACAGTGTGGGATCCTCCCCATACCAAACCAGACTTCTTTTAGCAAGCCTGAAGGACAGGAAGGGGGACAGCCCTCTATCCACCAGGCCTTATGCAATATCTCAACAAAGGAGAGACCCTTAGTTAAGATATGGGCAAGTCTTTGTGGGGGGAGTGAGTAGAGGCTTATTGAGTATCCAGGTTCCCCTTTAACAAGAGGACCCCCGGATCCCACTCTCCACCCTATTGAATGAGTGCAGATTTACCATTTACCTTAACCAACCACAGGAAATGGTTACAGTAAAACCCTAGAAATAGAAGCCCATACTACAAAACATAATTTTATTAAAAGTTCTGCTATTCCACATAGTTACCTGAAAAGAGCCAGTCCAAAATTGTAAGTCCATGTTGTCGAAGGGTGAATTGTCCCAAGAGACTCTTTTCTCTGGAACTCTAGCGATGTGTAATTCGCAGACAGAATGAATAAAAAATGCTGTCTGAGTGATCTCTGCCTAGTGGTTCCCTTGGTCATGGGCCCCCTTTTCCCAGAGCATACCAGACCACCTGCTAAAAGGAAAAAAATGCCCTTTATCTATGAAGTATTGATTATAGGTTGAAGATGAACATCAGGTTTAGAATGCCCATGCTTTATCATGATCCAATTGGTGGTATTTGTTTCCACTTCCCCAAAAACACATTAACATCTTCTACAGATTAAATACCTTGTGCTTATGAGTATAGATGAGCCCATGATCTCTTCTTCATCCTTCCAGGGTGTAGTCCTCAGACATGAGCAACTCTGAGGCCACGTCTTTGAGGTGTGAAGAAGAAGAAGTCATTAGCAATGTGTACGTTTTGATACTGCTCAGTTTACTCAGGGATTAAACTAATCAGCCCAATGGAGTGTCCAGGAGTGGAGAGGGAAACAAGCCCATACCTATTCTTTCTAGAGGAGTGTGATCCAGTTATTTGATTTTATTAGGCCATTGTATTTGCAATTAACATTTTTAGCCTACCACTTGTTTCTTCAAAGCATCAACTATTTCTAAAGGCCCCCATACACCTCACAATCTTACCATACAATTTCTGTACAATCAAGTTTTGTTCTACCAAACCATGTAATATGAGGACCTTTCTACACCTTCCAATCACTATGTCTTCAATCAGGGACAACCCGGCACTACATAGCAGTGATATATACCTTCCAGTCACTATGTATTCTATCAGGGAGGACCCAGCACAACATAGCAGTGATATATACCTTCCAATCACTGTGTATTCTATCAGGGAGGACCCAGCACTACATAGCAGTAATATATATACCTTCCAATCACTATGTATTCTATCAGGGAGGACCCAGCACTACATAACGTGATATATACCTTCCAATCACTATGTATTCTATCAGGGAAGACCTGGCACTACATAGCAGTGATATATACCTCCCAATAACTATGTATTCTATCAGGGAGGACCCGGCACTACATAGCAATGATATATACCTCCAATCACTATGTATTCTATTAGGGAGGACCCAGCACTACATAGCAGTGATATATAGTTGTTGGTAGATGTAAAGGAAACTGTATGAGAGGATCTAAAGGTGTGTGGGGGGCTTATATACACTGCCAAAAGTCTACTTTTTGGGTGCCATTTGGTTGCCACTAGTAAATGAATTAAAAGGGTCCTTAAAGTGGATTTAAACATAAAAAAATTACAAAAAAAACTTTTACACATAACTCACCTACATCGGGTCTTTGTCCAGGGACAGTGACCCCTAAAAAGAAAAAATAAATACTTACCTTTCCTGGCGGCTCGATCCCGCGCCACCGTGCCTGGGGTGTCCGGTCCTCCAGGCTTCAAAATGAAGGAGCGGACTCTTCCAGTCTCGCTCCCTCCACCAATCCGGATCTGTGTGGGACATGGGGAAGAAGACGTCAGATGTGAGGTCTAGTTTTCCATGCTCCCTTGGGGTCACCATGGCGTAATGTCATAGGGTAGGTGGAGCGTTATGGGATTTTTAAAGATTTACCTTTTTTTTATAGTTGACCTCTGATCTGCCTTGTTATCTTCCATTTTACCTCTGGTGGGGATTATAGAAGGCAGAATAGGAGGTGGTAGGTTCGCTTTAAGACAACATTTTAAGAACCATTTGCTAGCAAAAAAAAAAAACAACAGTCGATGTTTTTGAAACAGAACGTAAGATGTATATTAAATAGCATGATAAGTCAATTTGGGTGATACTTTGCTTTACAGGTAACTCACAAATTCAGCTAGTGGAATTTCCAAAACTAAAATTCCCAAATCTCTATCGGTAGAGCTGGGCACCACGCTGTGATTGATCACGGGCCAGTGGCATTGTAATTATTGTGCACCAAAGTGCACATCAATTGCTGTTCGATGGGGACCCGGGACACCCGTGTTGTGAGAAAATCTCTCACAACATGGGCTGAGAACTGCAGGAGAGAAGGCAGCCCCGCAGCCAGCATGGCCCCCCCTATCCTCGTACACAGAGCAATGATAGGCCCCGCCCCCTTCCCACATAAGGCGCTTTCTGCTTTCACTACTCAAGGTCCCCCTCTGAAGTAATTGACCATGATTTACGGTCAGGTCCAATAGCCTTATTTTCGAGTGGGATTGATCCCGCTTGAAAGAAGGCATACAGGGGAAGAGTTCTTCATAGATTAGAGCACAATCGAGCTCCATGAGCACGCACATCACTCGATTGTACTCAAATCTATTTAGAAATCTACCCGTGTATGTCCAGCTTAAGGGGAATCATCAGGGATCACAGGGAAAACAGGATGCATCTGAGCTATATTTTTATCTTAAGCTAGCCATACACGGCACGGATTCCCTGGCTGATCGATTCACCATCCGATCGATTCCGCCGGGATCCTCAGGTGTGATCGATCGGCCAATTAAGGAATCCGATCGCTGCATACCACCTTGTCCTGCCGGATCCGTGTCCGATTGATCACCTCCCGGAATGCAACTCCCGCTGATCTGGGCAGAATCGGACCCGAAAGACCAACATGTTGGTTCTCTGGCGGATCCGATTCTGAGCCCCCGATCGGTCGGACCCGATCGGACGGACAAGGTGGGCTGCACGGGATTCCGGCCCGATCGTTTCGCGTGCACGCGCCCGGAATCGATCGGGCCGGAATCCGGTGCAAATCCGACCCGTGTATGGCAGCCTTTATGATTTTTTTTATTTTTAATACATTTGCCAATCATGTTGTCATTATGGGGGGTTGTGTTTAGAATTCTGAGGGCAAAAAAACCCCATTGAATCTATTTTGGAATAATGCTGTAACATAGCAAAATGTGTAAAAAGTGATGCGCTGTGAATACTTTCCATATGCACTGTATATATACTGTGTAAACATCATTTATTTTCACTTGTACAACATAAGAGTTAAACAATTACAATAACTTCAAGGTTATGTCAGCTTTCATAGAGGTAGGATGAGCCATTAGCGTAGTCTGGTGCCATGCCAGGAATTAGGCAATATAAAGTCAGCCAGCTAGTTGTCTCCTTTCATTTCCACTCGCTGTCATGGTGCTATCTGGACCAGGAAAACTATGGCTTCTCATGTGGGCTCTCACTTACCTGCACTCCATTGGTAAGGACAAATTCAACTTAATATCATTTCATTATAGCTTTTCCCAAATGTCACATTGTCCTATCAGAGAGAACACAGCCTGTATTATAATATATGTATAAATGTATAATAGGAATTGTGACACAATATAGATTTCGTTTAAATAACTATTTACAATTTAATGATATTTGGTTCTTCTGGGCGTTCATTCTACGGAAAATGATAAGATAAATATCACAGTATAGAATAGTATGTATGTAGAACCCAGGTGTCGCATTCATCCCTTTGGTCATTTTTTGGTGGCCCCCTTGGTCCTCCCCTAAAACCTTACTCTTATTGATTAGCCTGAAGAAGGGATCTGCGATATCCCGAAAGCTTGCTTCTCTAATGACTTCAGTTAGCCAATAAACGGTATCACTTGAACTCCAAACTTGCTGTATAGGCCAAAGGAATTCACCTGTACGCTGATCCCCCGTGACAGGTCCTTGCCAGGGAAATTCTTAGAGTGGGAAGAGGAGGAGAGGCGATAAACTTACGTGATAGGCATACATAAAAGCAAATCAGGGACCTAGATGGCCCTCGTCTCTCCTCTAGTGTTGGTGAGGCATCAGCAGACTGGTCAGTGCCTATGCTCCCTCTATTTCACAAATGAGCGGGGGGGGGGGGGGGGGGGGGGGGGGGGATAGTATAATATATATTGCGGAGAATAGGGGCACATGACCTTTATAAGCAGTATAGGTTGAAAATGTTATGCGCAGCCTTTAAGTGATGCTGAGGGCCCTCCATATCAACTTAGTTGGCCACCACTGATGTAGAACATACATTAAACAAAGTCATTAATGTTGTAAGGCAAGCGTATATATATATATACACACACTGTTAGTATACTTATAATACTCATTAAATTCTCACTAAATGAAAGTGTAGAACAGAGGGTGTCAAAGTGCAGCCCAAGGGCCAAATCTAACCCACAGTATGATTATATTTGGCCAATGTTATAGTATAGCCAATAGGTTATAGTATTAGGCTATGTTTAATGCAGACAAACCCAATCCACATTACCTGCCTGCAGCACTGGCTGTCCTTAAGGCATTCTGCCAATCCGCCGGGCGGAAGGTCAACGTAGTGCAGTACAGCAACCTCCAGCCGGAGGATCGGCAGAATGCCGTGGGAGCAGCCAGTATTGCAGGCAGGTAATGTGGATCTGGTCCTGTATAGCTTAAGGCTGTTTCATGGGCGCTTTTGGGTCCATAGGCACCCCCTGTGCTTCTGCCGATGGACCCGATAGAGCCGTGGAAACATAGCCTTAAGCTATACACGGGTCTAAAATTTTACAAATCAATTGTCTTGCTCAATTTACAATCGATCGTCAGTCTAAGATGGTTCAATTTTACCACCACACAGATCGGTTCCTTCTGTACATATCTGTATTTATTCCTACATGTACGATCAACTAAAATTTACCAACATGTCCAATTACTTTTGGATTGATTTTCTGTTTGATATCGATCACTTTTCCAAAAGGTAGAGATTCCCCACTCCAGATAAGATTTTAAAACATCTTTATTTAACAAAGAAATCCAAAAAAATGGTCACGGCAAACAAATTCAGGAAGCCCAGGGAGGGGGGGGGGGTCACCTAACCTCTGGAATTTGTTCGCTGTGACAGTTTTTGTGTATTTCGTTGTTAAATAAAGAAGTTTTGGAATCTTATCCGGAGTGGGGATTCTCTACCTTTTGGCTATGCATACTTTTACCCTTTGAGGCGGGTTGTTGCTGATCCAAGCACCTGGAGGTCCTCTATTGATGGTTTGTGCGGCTGGCCAGAGAGGGAGTCTATGTGGGACATTATAACCTACGCGGTGTGTGCGGGTCTCACTTTTTTGGGGGGGGGGGCCAATCGTTCCAG
>CM070041.1:41719628-41732064 GCA_036250615.1 Ptychadena robeensis | reverse complement strand
TATGTTTTTTTTTTTTAAATGTGTTTTTTTCATTTTACATTGAATTGGAGCGAAAAAAAATTACTTCAATCAATGTCAGAATGAAAGATAAACTATAAGGAGCAAAAAAAAAAAACGATCACGATCATCGGCATCTGAAGATCAGACAGCTGGGGACACGGAGGAGAAGAGCAGGAAGTCTCTGGGCTGCCTGCAAGCCATCTGGGTGCAGGTAACAGCAGCCCGAGTTAACTCGGGCTGATCCTTTTAATCAACTTTCTTCAGCCCGAGTTAACTCGGCTAAACACCCAGAAGGTTAAGACTTAAGCCGCAGCAGGAAAGTCCTGGGGGAGCATTAACCTCCTGGGCTTAACAGGCTTTTCGCAAAAAATTTCATGGCGTGAAAAGCCGCTGCCAGGGCAATATTCCCCACTGTCCTTCCAGCTCTCTACACACCACCGCTGTTAAATAGTGTGTGGGGAAAAGTGACGCCCCCACCGCCCCTTCAGCGTCTCCCATGATGCCGAAGACTTGGGGCCGGAAAAGCTCCAAGGTCAAACTGCGCCTGTACTGGCTTCAGCCGTAATCCTCAGTAGAATAAATAGGAGGAAATACGGAATCTGGAGATGTCCATGAGTTCAAGACTTATGCCCGTCATTGTCGGCAAATTGTTTCATCCAAGTATTAGAAATGAACATTCAATTTTCTGTTTTTTTATTTGACAAATAAGCATAGCACTACTCCACTGAATCATTCTTCACTAGCACTGGTCAACATGTTAACCAATAGGTAGATATGTAAATGAAGCTAGCTTAACTTGAAGTAACTTTTATGAGCATTTAGCTTATTATTTTTGTAAGACCAGCTTTAGCTTCTTCTGTGGTGGCTCCAAAACTTTCCCTGCAGGGCCTCCTTTTCTACATATGAATATTTCTAGCCTTTCGGGGGCTCTATGCAAGTTATAGCACGGGCCCCCCTGATGGCCGAAATGTTGAGTGGGAGGGTTGCTATCGTTCGGCCGGTCAAGTTGTTGAGTGGGAGTGGGGTTCGGTAGGTACTATCATTTGGGGGTGTGCTAGTGGTGCATCATCACCCCAGACACTGTCAGTTGTGATCGGCATGCATGTGGGGTAGAGCACCCGGGACCATCGGGGGTCCCCAGGGCCCTATGTGGCTGAAAATTCCACATAGTGGGAGAAAATGGCTTGTTATCAAGCCACCCATACAAACTGCACAAGTTCAGGTTGAGGTATATTTCACACTAGCAATGTTTGTGATGAAAAAATATTTATCATTCACATAGAGACACACACAGACGCACATAACATGCACTCTGTCTGTGTGTGTGCCTGTAGCCAGTTTCTCAAATATTAGCTTCCTGCTTCTCCCTTCCTCAGGCCTCTGATTGACTGGCAGTGGCAGTGGAGGGTGGATGGACTGTATGCAATCAGCAGAGGGAGAAGAGAACTGACAGTGAGGGAGCTGAGGCAACTCAGAACTACAGATCTCTAGCTATCCTCTCACTGGCTGACAACCAGTTCTCACACATAGGACTCTAAGTGACACCTCGGCCCCTGGCTGTGTTCCTTGGATACCTTGATGCCTCTTAGGGGCCCGACCACCAGTTTGGAAACCACTGACATAGAAACAAACACACATTATATGCACTCTGCATACTGTCTGACGTAAGTTCCTCTATGGTTGGCTTCCTGCTTGCCCCTCCCTCAGCCCCTGTTAATGCTCAGTTGTCTTTCTTTCATTTAGCTGAAACTGAACCGTGATAAATATGGGAACCAGACATGTGGATTATGTGGTGATTTTAATGGAGTCAATGGATTAACATTCGATGGTAAGACTTTAATTGTAATAAATATGTTTATTAGTTGGCTACATATTAACTGTTGTCCCTGCTCCATGTATTTTTTCAATAGGAATTCCTAATCCCATGGGTTAGCTTGCACTCCAGCATCACTATAATCCTTTGGTGCCATCTATTTCCTTACCTTCTTCATTATAAGGAGAACTTAAGCACTTAGGTCTATACCACCAGTTATATGCACTAAGGTCTATACCACCAGTCAGAAGCTCTTAGGTCTATACCACCAGTCATAAGCACTAAGGTCTATATCACCAGTCATAAGCACTTAGGTCTATACCACCAGTCATAACCACTAAGATCTATACCACCAGTCATAACCACTTAGGTCTATACCACCAGTCATAACCACTTAGGTCTATACCACCAGTCATAACCACTTAGGTCTATACAACCAGTCATAACCACTAAGATCTATACCACCAGTCATAACCACTTAGATCTATACCACCAGTCATAAGCACTTAGGTCTATACCACCAGTCAAAAGTAATTAGGTCTATACCATGAGTCATAAGCACTAAGGTCTATACCAGTCATATGCACTAACGTCTATACCACCAGTCATAACCACTAAGATCTATACCACCAGTCATAACCACTTAGGTCTATACCACCAGTCATAACCACTTAGGTCTATACCACCAGTCAAAAGTAATTAGGTCTTTACCATGAGTCATAAGCACTAAGGTCTATACCAGTCATATGCACTTAGCTCTATACCACCAGTCATAAGTAATTTGGTCTATACCACCAGTCATATGCACTAAGGTCTATACCACCAGTCAGAAGCTCTTAGGTCTATACCACCAGTCATAAGCACTAAGGTCTATACCACCAGTCATAAGCACTAAGGTCTATACCACCAGTCATAAGCACTAAGGTCTATACCACGGGTCATAACCACTTAGGTCTATACTATCAGTCGTAAGCACTCAGGTTGGGCACCTAGGGGGACATCCTCCATATAATGCAGGTATAGGTGTGGGTAGCCCCAATGTGCCTGCACCTATGCCTGCAATAGTTCCCAAGATGTGCCCACACCTATACCTGTATTATCCACACCTATGCCACTGTGTCCCCAATCTTCAGATGCTCAATATGTCTACTTCATGAGCAAATGTTTTTTCAAGCATGTCTTTAATAATAATAATGTTTTTTCAAGCATGTCTGTAATAATAATAATAATTTATGTATCAATAATAATAATAATAATTCTTCTCTGTTCAGGGATTGAGGTCACTGGGGTGCAACTTGGAAACTTGCAGAAACACAATGGACCAGTGGAAGACTGTCCAGATATTTCTCCTCCTGTAACAACTAGCTGCAAAGATGTGGTAATTAAAATTACATTTTTTTTATTTTTTTTTGGGGGGGGGGGGTGAAGTGCACCCCATGTACTTTATTTGGCAAACACCATGTTATCAGAACTATCTCTTTAAAAAAAGGATAAAAATACTAACCTTTGTAGCCCTGTTATGGGGGGTAATGTAAGATGACCCACTCCTAACTATGACGATGGCGGTGAGGAGATTTACAGTGCCTCTACCCAGGATAGGATTCCCTTCCTGGGAAATTAATCTACACACTAAAATAAACACAAAAAACACTAAAAAAAATATCTATCAGCAGTAGAACTACCGCACCCAGCATGCCATTTACAACACATATGAGTATCTACACACAGAGAATAGATGTAACAATTCATTTATATAGTGAATGATATTGTAGTGTTGTGGGGTGCCATTGTGTGGTGCACACTTACACGAACAGATTCATTAGAAGGATGTCTGCTAAGGACGTCTAAGAAGGACACATAGGCGTCCCAAGTCTTCTCACCCACACATCATTGACACCTAGGACATGGGCATCTATGCATAGGTGTCCCAAGTCTACTCACCCACACATCATTGACACCTGGGACATTGGCGTCTATGCAAAGGTGTCCCAGGTCCTCTCATCCAAACAGCAGTGACACCTGGGACATGGGTGTCTGTGCATAGGTGTCCCAAGTCTTCTCATCCAAACAGCAGTGACACCTGGGCCATGGGTGTCTGTGCATAGGTGTCCTAAGTCTACTCACCCACACATCATTGACACCTGGGACATTGGCGTCTATGCAAAAGTGTCCCAAGTCTTCTCATCCAAACAGCAGTGACACCTGGGACATGGGTGTCTGTGCATAGGTGGCCCTAGTCTACTCATCCACACATCATTGACACTTGGGACATGGGTGTCTATGCATAGGTGTCCCAAGTCTACTCACCCACACATCATTGACACCTGGGACATGGAAATCAATGCATAGGTGTCCCAAGTCTACTCACACACACATCATTGACACCTGGGACATGGGCGTCTATGAATAGGTGTCCCAGGTCTACTCATCCACACATCAATGACACCAGAATTCCAGAAGGAATGGGACCACCAGGAAGGTTAAACCTATGGTAAAATGGACTGCATATTCATAACAGTTGTATTTGTTTATTATAGAATGACCAATGTAAGAAGATCTTGACGTCAGGTGCCTTCAGCAGCTGTACGACCCTTGTGGACCCCACGGTGTACATAAATATCTGTGTCCAAGACCTGTGTAGATGCAGCTCCAAGAACCAAATGTCCTGCCTGTGCAACACGCTTGCAGAGTACTCCCGTCAGTGTACACACGCTGGAGGAGTTCCTGGGGACTGGAGAACATCAACGCTATGCCGTAAGTCTGAAGAAAGGAGAGCGTGTATACTACATATTCAGCAAAAAGTACTAACAATAAAACGAGCTAGATTGCATATAATAGCCAACTTAATTAGCCAAATGTAAGGTATTAGCCAAATTTATAGGGGGGCAGAGGGGGAACCTGAGGAACTCTCCCCTCTGCTGTCAACCAGTGCGCAGAACGGGGAAACACAGGACTGGGCAGCAGATCACTGGGCCCCCCTATATGGTCCGCCAGGGATGGAAATGCCCACTAGTGGACCCTGTGGGGTGTTGCAGGCTGAGATCAAATTGCCTCTGCTCTGTTCCGCTTGTTTCCACTTATGCGGACGCCGGTGGCACGATTGCCGCCGCTAAGAACCGCATCTAGTTCGGTTTCTAGCTGTGGCCATTCACCTCTATGGCCGCGGTCAGGGGTGGGCGGCCGCGGAAGAGTGTGGCCCGCAGTCAAAAACGCAGTGACACGAGTTTTTAGGAGGCGGACCGCCCCCTGACTGTCCCCCTGCCGCAGTTGGACTAGTCCATAGAACAACATGGGCGCGGCTATATCTGCCCCGTGGGCAACTGCAGATGGCTGTATAAGTGGAAACTAGCCCTATGTCTTCATCTGTCATTGCCACACTGAGCCCAGCACCCAGTTTTATTGAATTTCCGGTGAAGCTCCCCCTGGTGGATGCTGTAGATCAGTGGTGGGCAACTGAGTTGATATGTAGGGCCACAAGTGTGGCCCTCTGCATCACTAAAGGGCCACACATAACATCGATTCAGACCCTCCCTCTGTCGACATATCTCAGTAGGCAGGAGAACAAAACCCAACAGCACCCTCCTGCCCCTGGGTGCAGCGCTCATATGTAGATGTGGTTTCCCTGATCAACATTGCCAATTGTTGATCAGGGCCTCAGGGCACCTAGGCTCTAAATAGAGTACATTGCTTAGAGTGCTTACAGCGTCAAAAGCATCATGCAAGCAAGCCCAAGTAATGCTACCCTGTAACACTGTCATAATAGTGTCACTTAAAACAAAAACAATTGTCTTAGTCATGTTAAGCTTATTTTTTTCTTTTGTAGCCAAGACCTGTTCTTTGAACATGATACACAAGGAGTGCGGCTCTCCCTGCCTGAACACGTGCTCCAATACGGAAAGGTCCTTGGTTTGTGAAGATCACGGCATAGATGGATGTTTTTGCCCTAAAGGTAACACATTAAGTTTTTTGTTATTTTTGATTAATTCTTTTTTTTTTGTTTGATACATTTTTCTTAATTTCCTGATTTGTGCATTATATTTCATGTATAGTGTAATCAGATGTTAACATTATATAATACCCGTGTGTTGGCAGACACCGTGCTCGATGACATAAACCACACAGGCTGTATTCCTCAAGGGAACTGCTTTTGCGTCTATGATGGCAAAAATTACTCCCCAGGCTCAAGCTACAGTACCCCATGTCGAGCATGGTAAGTTACAGCCCATATTCTCAAAAAAAGAAAAACATATATACACAACTCACCTACATCCATCCAGGGACAGTGACCCCTTAAAAAAAATATACACTATTTTTGGTACCATAAGACGCACCTTTTCACCCCCAAAATTGGGGGGGTGGGGGAGTGCCTGCTTCCCGCCAGCACTCCCGGCACGGAGATTGGCTGGGGAGCTGGAGCAGCTGTCAGTTTAGAGATGCCAGTCAGTGTCCGGTTCTCCCATGTGTACTGTATAATTGCCTATGCCAGCAGAGCTCAGAGCCCTGCTGGCATAAGCAATGAAGAGAGGCATAGATGAACTGCTATCTATACCTCTCTCCCTCCGTGGAAACTGTAATCACTCTGCAGCTAGCATGGACACAATAACAGCCAGCCGGTAAGGAGAGCAAAGGAGAGTAGGAGACTGTGAAGCCCGGCCCTCCTCCTCCCGATCAGTGTGGAAAATGACGTTTGCTGAGAGTGTACTGCTGCTAGTGACACCTACTGGCTGAATTGGATATTGCATTCATTGAATTCATTGCTTTTTTCTGGTTTTTCTGCACTAAAAACTGGGTGCACCTAATGGTCCAGTTCGTCTTATAGTCGTGGTATGGTACTTATCTTTCCTCCTGCACCATCATGCCTGGAGTGTTTGATCCTCCAGGCTGCAAGATGTAGGAGCGAGATCGGAAGATCTGGATCAGAATCCAGTGGCTGCCAGGAGCATAGGGACGTCACAAGTGATGTCTAACCTCCCATGTTCCCTTGCCTGTCAATATTACTGGCCAGGGATACATGACATTACTTCTTGTTCCATCCTCTTCTGCGTTCCAAATGCCGGTAATGTCCCACCCCGCACATCATCTGCACAAGCGGGGTGGGAACTTGGGAGGGAGAGTGACGCCCCCAACCAAAACCTGAAATGTTACCTTTAGTGATGGCCAATGTCCTACAATTCAGTTCCTCTTACCTTACAGCAAGCATGTTCATAAAGTCAATGAAATGCAGAGGTGATCCACATGGCAGAAGAGGTGACACCAAACTTTACAACCAGTCTCCTTTTTTTTGTATACATGGCTAAAGGGTTTCAAGTTTAAGTTAGCAAGAGGACTTCCATCTCCCTCAAGAAGCACAACTGCAATGTCAGTGTGAAAGCTGCAGCACAGTCTTTGGCTGCCTGTGAATGGTACGGTCCCAGATTTACATGTAGCTCTGCCTGCAGCCAAGGGTTGTTATGGCTACTTCATCATGCAGATTATCCGTACTATCAGGGTGCAGTATTAGGGTGAGCAGTGCTCTCACTGATTCACTGTATGTCATAGCTCAGGACTACTGGTGTTAGGAGAAATGTGGATGGACAGTTAGGAGGACTACAAGTCCCAGCATGCCAGCCTTTATAAGTGCTGTGCCAGTGAAAGGCTAATGCTTTACAATAATAATGGCAAGTATCTGCCTCATGATATAGTTAATTTTCAGTTAACCTTAATGGTTTAACCTCCCTAGTGGTCAGACCCTAAAAACGGCGTGGTATGGGCGATTGCTTGTACATACTTGAATTTCCTGTCCTCGCCCCGCACCTGTCCACATCATTGATGATGCCGGCGGCATGGACTGGGACACCCCTCCTTTTATAATGGAGTTCTCTGACATGCTCCCCCTCCCTTTGCCATTGAGGCATCACCGATGACGCAGAAGGGACATTTCTGGAACCCCAGAAATGTTGCTGCAATATAGAGAATCACCTCAACTTTCCTGGGGTATATAGGGGTTGTCCATTCCCCGCCCCAGTAGCAGTTGAGACAGTTCCAAACTGCGGATTAGGTGGGAGGGAGCTAGAGAAGTTAGAGAATGTCTGGGTTAATGGTCGCTTCCCCCACACATTGTCACCTCCCCAAATCTGTCCCACTTTGCAATAAAGTTGGGCACCCCTGTGGTAGAATTGTCCCTACATATGATTGAACAGTAGAGATGGTCGAATTTTTCGACTTGCTAAAGCTGGCCATACACCTTCAGATTTCTCTGTCAGATTTCCTTCAGATCAGATTTTGTTTTACCAAAACCATGTAATAGGAGGACCTTTCTACACCTTCCAATCACTATGTATTCTATCAGGGAGGACACTATACTACATGGTTGTTGGTAGATCTGATCTGATCTGAAGGAAATCTGACAGAGAAATCTGAAGGTGTATGGCCAGCTTTACTTTGTGAGCTGATTGCAAAGCCTCTGAAAATGGTATCATCACCAAAATTGCTGGAGATGTAGAGAAGGGTTGGGGGAATATTTTGAAAAACAAAGTTTTGCTCTAGCACATGTAGTTTTTTGCATAAATTAAGTTCAAAATCAAAGTTTAAATTACGATTTTCGACATTTTTACTTGACTTTGAACTTAATTTGTGCAAAAACTATTTGTATTAGAGACAAACTTTCTTTTTTGCAGTGCACCCCCCAACCCTTCTCTACATCTCCAGCAAGTCTGGTGATGATACTACATTCAGCGGCTTTGCAGTTAACTCTAAATTGCCGAAAAGGTCGAATTTTTGGAAAAAATTTGACCATTTCTTTTGAAAAGTGAAAAGAAAAGAAGCACTGTCAACTTGCCGCTATCCCTTTTCTGATTGGCTTCTTGGGCAGCTTCTTTCCCTCACTGTCTATCCCTGCTGTAATCACAATGAAAGAAGGAAATACCAGGTCAGTTTCAGGTTGTCGTGCCTTGTAGTTAGGTGTGGATTTATTTATTCAGCATTATATTAGGTTGGGACATTCCCGTATTGCTAAAGCTACTCAGCGGTGAATGTAGAGAGGACAGGAAACAAAGCTAAACAAGTAAGTCAATCTTTTAAAATGCAGAGAGCGGATTAAGGAAAGGATCGGAATTCATTCTCCCATTGTGCTTAAACCGAACCTGTGTTTGCTTATGCAAAGCAAAAGGTTCATTTAAATAAAACAGAAGTCAACTCTTTTTCTATTGGATTTGAATGAGGGCGGGGTCAGAAGAATTGCTCAGAGATCTGCAGAGACCGACTTCCCCTAGTTAATCATGGGACAAATCAGAAGTTGTAGTTTCCATCAGAACGAGAATAAATTGTAACTCTTCTGATAGGGACACTGTTTATTAGGGCATTAACCACTTAATGAGGTACCCATACACATGTCGATACCCACTCTATTGATGAATTCTCCAGCACAGCATAGTGACGTCACAAGGACGGATTGGGGTTTCTAACATTACGGGGGCCCTATGCAAAAGGCTGTTGCATTGTTTAAAAAAAAACGTAACCCTCCTGCAGATTCTGACGGCTCCATCTCATCCAGTGCTCCCCTGTCAGTCCTGCAATGGACAAGATGGAGCCATCTGGCAAAAGATCGGAGCCCCGGTAGCGCAGATTTACCATTCCTCACTGCTACTCTGATCTGGTAAATAAGCTGCAGGAGGAGAGCGGAAAATGTAAATTGCACCAGAACAGTGGAGAAAACTGCTCTGAGTGTGAATCCCCAGATGTGCAGTTAACCCTTTCTCCCCTGGTGTGTTCATCATGCCAGAGCAGAGAGGGTGCCAAAAGGAATTGTACTGGATACCTTGATAACTGTATCCAATACAATTCAAAGTAAAAAAAAACACAAAACACATCTCCAATTGAATGAAAATTTTATTATGAACAAAATATGAATACATACTGTTTTGAAATAAAAAAAAGTATTTTTGAGATTTTATCATTCAAATGATACATTTTATTTATTTGTTTATTTTTAATGTCATTTTTTTTACATAATTGTGTGTTTCAAACATTATTATATTCAGGATGTCTACCCTTGTACGGACAGATTTTGGGAAGTTACAGGCCTACAACATAAAGAAAATCCATTTAAGTCTATGGTGTGCTTTTGGTACAGAAATCTGAACCTCAGCAGAGCCCTAGGGAGGTTAAAACATCAAATTGACAAAAAAGCATGCTTTACCATTGATAAAGGCCGATCAAACCCTGCCAACCATTTGGTATGCCAAAAATAATGACTTTTTAGAGCGGCCAACATATGAAATATAGTCTGAGCTGCCTGTTCCCATTGGGGGTCTTCAGCTGCTGTATGTCCTACACTTCAAGGTTTGACATGTTGGGTGTTCAGTGATGTACTTCTGCATACTGTGATAACCTGTAACTTGTATAAAGACGCGAGACCTCTTTAAGTGCTCAAAAAGTTCAACACCTAATTTGATCTACAAAGTGACAGTTTCTATTGTAAGATCCTTTCTTAGGAATGGCCATATCATGGTCTTTGTAGGAGATAACACCATCAAGATGAGCAGTTTGTGCCTACCTTACCTTTATAATTTAATTTGTAAGAGATACCTGTCCATACCTGCTTGACTGGTATGATATAATGAGGGGTGAGCTCCTCAGATGAGTACCAGGAGATGGTGTTTGGTACTCACCCCATATGTAGGGTGGTCTTCCTCACTGTCCCCTTTGTCAGCCTCCTGCATGGAAGATTCTGCTGCAGATGGATCTCCCTGTTCCTGATTGATCCTCCGATTAGCTGTCTCTATCCACAGGTCACCAGCTGGCTATGGGTCACATGTAACTCTTACTGTACAACACGTTTGAACCCTCAGATCTCACACCTCAGTAGTACAACCCAAAAATGTTCTGACGTAGTAACTAACCCCTGAGACTATCTGCAGTCTAAATGTTAACCTTTCATATTCATATTCCAGCTGTCACAAAGTGCTTTTCTCTTGTCAGATTTTACCCTTACATTTGCCTACTCTGACTTTCATCCCCCAGATCTCCAACACCCATAGAAGTCCAACTTTTTTTTTGAATTATTAATCTACATTTCCAATGTCACACCCCTAACTTCAACCTTTCATAGTTATTAATGTTTCCCTGCAGTTATCCAAGTGACATAAATTGTATACATGTAACATTTAGCTGCGGCCACCCAGACACGGAGCAACAAGTTGTTAGTACGCATATGAGCTGTGTAACAATAATGCAGGTACGCAGAGCTAGTTTTTGGCCCCTTTTTGAGTACCTGAGTACCACTAATGTGCACTCCTGGATATAATATTCTGTAGAGCGTCTTATGACTTACATCACTTCTTCTCTTTAGTACTTGCTCCAAGGGGAAGTGGAAATGTAAAGAGCTGCCTTGTAAAGGGAGCTGCTCAGTCCAAGGAGGATCACATATCACAACCTTTGATGGGTCCCGTTATAGTACCAATGGGGACTGCAGTTATGTCCTGGCAAAGGTAAGAAATATTAAATTAAAAATTCAGTAATAAATACATATATTGGAAACGGTGAGGTCAACATCCTCTACCATTGGTTGTATCACATGGCTGCAAAAATATTTGTTCAGCATCAAAGCGTAATATCAGCCAGAAAACCTCAGATTTCTACAGAAAAAAACCATTACAAGCGTCCAGCCATACTGTTATTTATGAGGCTCTATGACTGCTGTGCAAAGCCCTGAGGAAGAAGGGGTTAGCCCTCGAAACACACTGGCTCTTCCTTCATTTGTATGTACTCAATAATAAAACCTTGGACTGGACTCTATAAGCTCTGTGGATTGGTGCTTTTGATTTCTGGATTGTCTTTATTAATTCATATATAGCATGGCATATACCCACCTTTAAATATTGCTATGGGGTAGCTTTATAGGAAGGATTACAAAAGAACTAAGGGTTTCTAAAGCCCCCATACATGCTTAGATTTCCACCCAAGCTTCCCTGTCCAAAGTACAGGTATGTATCCTCAGCTCCATCGGAATCCGATGGGGCTGAGGACACAGAACCTGTCTGCAGCTACCTGCTCTCTCTCTCAGAAGCTGTGAGCAGGGGAGGGGGGTGCTAGCAAATCCTCCAGCTCCCTTCATGCTAGGCTGCCAGCTCACTGACAGTCTCAGTGACCTTGAAGCATCTTCTCATGGCTGGGGAGCCCTAACGGTGGCCTGAGCAGCTAGGGGGACCTGACGGATCAGTGCTGGCACTTAAAGGTGCACGGACGATTGTGAAAAGATTTGACAGATTTGACTGACCATGCGCGCTGACGTTGTTAATCTGTCAAAACATCGGGTCACAATCTAAACGTGTATGGGGGGCTTTACCTATAGTAATATGCTTGGTGTTACCTAATCCTAATATAAACATTTTAATGTACAAAGTACGCAAATAGGTATGAGCCTCCTACTGGATAAATCTGGGGTTGCTGCAGTTGGTCAGGTCTAGGTTCAGCAACAGTATGTGCTTCAAGATGAGGTCAGCTGACTACCGGAATATACTGAATGATCAGGTTATTCCATCAATGGATTTTTTCTTCCCTGATGGCTCGGGTATATTCCAAGATGACAAAGCCAGGATTCATTGGGCTCAGATTGTGAAAAAGTGGTTCAGGGAGCCATCATCA
>CM070041.1:41699538-41715526 GCA_036250615.1 Ptychadena robeensis | reverse complement strand
GGGGGGGGGGGCAAAGACAGTATTGTATACAAAAAAAGCTCTTTTAGACTGTTTGGTGTCACTCTTCCTCCGGAAGTGAAATACTACCATCAGCGCAACTTTCTATGCATGCTCTGCCACAGCTCAACAGTGTAAACACGTAGCTAACGTAGCTAACACTACGCTGTAGTTCCTCTGGCACAATAAGAAGAAAATATATTGCCATAAATGAGCAATGTTATATGTTATGTTATATTCCTGACTAACCATTTGTTGTTTTTTACAGCCAATGTGAGAATATGTCAGCCTTCATCCTTCTTTTTAAACATACGGACAACGTTTGGACTCTCTGTGATGATTCAGTGTGTACCTGTTATGCAGGTTTATGTAGATCTGGATCGTTCTTATGAAAATCAGACGTGTGGTAAGATATTCTTTTATTTGATACTCCTGTTCCTCTTTTGGGCTGGGTTCTGGTGCATTGAATCATCTGACTGCATTACAAATGACTCGAAAAATCCAGAGGTGGGTCAATTAACTGCAATATCATAAGTGATCACTAGATGGTGCCATTGTTAAGAGTTAATTGCAAATCCGCTGAACATAATATCGCCAAAATTGCTGGAGATGTAGCGAAGGGATATGGGGATATTACAAAATCACGTATTGCTCTAGCACATGAAGTTTATTGCATAAGTTAAGCTCAAAGTAAAATTTAAGTTTTAAATACTGTATTTTTCACCCTATAAGGTTCCCCTTAGAAGGCCATCAACCAGAGAGTCTTTTTTTGGGCAAAAAAGGCTTTAAGAAAATCTGTCTCTGTCAGTCAGAGTTCTGTGCTCTGACTGGTAGAGCGGGAGTTACAGGAGCTGTCAGCTTCCCTGTCCCCAGTCAGAGCTTTGTATGCCAGCTCAGCCCTGACTCAGCCAAGAAGGTTTTTGTCCCACCTGGCCACAATAGACATACATACAATCTGCCGCTGTGAAGCATGGATCTACCAGCCGTCGTCAGAGAATAGACAAGTAGGCTTGGGGAGACAGAGAACCCCCGTCTCTGCCTCCCCCAAGCTAAGAGAGAACAAAGAATGCTTGACCACCCAATAGTCAATGACCCAATAGTCTCACAGTGTAAAGGGGCAACACTATTGTGCCAGAGTCAGGGTCCGCATCACACCCAGGACTGCATTCAGAAAAGTTGTTGGGGGGTGTTATAAAAAAAAACACCGCCTCTGCACGCTGGAAGCCGATCGTGCAACCTGTGCCAACCTGTGCCAGATGCTGCTTGGGCCCGATTGAGCGGGCACGAAGACCTGAGTGGGTGGGCTTGGCCCCCCGATGGCCCACCTATAGAGCCGGAGCTGGCCAGAGGAACTACAGAGTAGTGTTTTGACCTATAGTGTTCGCCATATAAGATGCACACAGGGAGTGCGGGAGTTACAGGAGGCAGGAAAGCTGGAAGCTTCCTCACTCTAATATACAGAGCAGTATCAGAGGGATGATCTCTCTGCTCCTGATCTGTGTGTTTTCGAGCACGAGCTTTGTATGTCAGCTTTAGGCCAGGACAGACATATCCAATATCCACCAGCTGGATGGATTTCTGGCCTGCTTTGTGGGTGGCTGGTAGCACGGATCTACCAGGCCTCACCCAAGAGTAGGCAGAGAATCCCCGCCTTTGCATCTCCCTGCCAAGCTCAGAGAGAGCATAGGATGCACAACCACCCGCCGCCAAATAGTCTTTTGGCCACTAATGGTTGCACATTCAACATATAAGACACACTCACTACTGCTCCACCCCTCAATTGGAATGCATCTTGTAAGGCAAAACTAACTGTGCCAGGGCAATTCCTTGGTAAAATGTTCCCACAACCCTTCTGTACTTCTCCAGCAATTTTGGTGATGATATCATGTTCAGGGGCTTTGCAATTAACTCACAAATCAACTATCTAACATTTGGCAGCCACCTTTACTCATGGTCATGCTAAAATTCCTCCTGTAATAGGATTTAAATTCATACTATGTATTACATGTGTGTCTATTATTTATTTTCTCTTGCTTTTAGCAATAAATGTTTATGTTGCTAATTAATATTGACCATGAATATTCTAATCGCAAATTTTTATTGTAAGAGAATTTGTGAAGATCTGGAATATAGTGTTATATCTCTATAATCATGAATATAAAACATTTGTTACATCAGTACCCGGAACTGCCGTGCATTGTGTTCGCAATATGCGCATGTACAAGTGCCAATTTGCGCAATGAAGGTAGTAAGGACTGGAGATCACCAGTTGTCGAATTTAAGAATTAATTGTGAATATTAGGTGAAAATGTGCGATATGAATATTGCCTGTGCTGCTCATCACTATTGTTAACTAGTGTTGAGCTCGAATATTCGAATGGCGAATATTTTTCGCGAATATCGGCAATTCGCCAATATCTCGAATATGTCGGCGAATATTCGCATTGTGAAAATAAACATAGCATGTGACCATTCATTTTAAAGATTTTTGCAATGCGACTATTATTTTCGCAATGCGAATATGATTTTCGCAATACATGGTCATACCGCGAATATTCGAATTTCCGAATATAGAATCGAATATTAGTAGAATTATTCGCGAAATATCACAAATTCGAATATTGCCTATGCCGCTCATCACTATTGTTAACTAGTTCATATGAATCAGGCATATTTCTCTATGTACAAGGTATAGATGTCCAAGCCGTCCTTGAGGGCGTCCAAACTTTTCTAACACCTATTTGAATTCAAGGTCTTTGCGGCAACTTCAACAACATCCAAGCTGATGATTTCAAAGCTCTGAGCGGGGTCATCGAAGGGACGGCGGCAGCCTTTGTCAACACCTGGAAGACTTTAGCCACTTGTCCGAATATCAAGAACACCTATGATGACCCGTGTTCACTCAACGTGGAGAAAGGTAGACTGAAAGGCAGACTGAACAGCATTGTAGACATGTATAGCAGGGGTGACCCAAGACCAGGGGTGCACATAAATTTTTTTGTCAGCTCCTCAGATGAGTACCAGGAGATGGTGTTTGGTACTCACCCCATATGTAGGGTGGTCTTCCTCACTGTCCTCTGCGTCAGCCTCCTGCATGGTAGATTCTGCTGCAGATGGACCTCCCTGTTCCAGATTGAGCCTCCGGTTAGCTGTCTCCATCCGTACAACCTGTTTGAACCCCCATATCTCATACCTCAGTAGTACAACCCTCAAATATTCTGGTTTGGTAACTAATCCCTGAGACTACCTGCAGTCCAAACGCCAACCTTATATAGTCACATTCCAGCTGTCACACAGTGCTTTTCTCTTTTCAGATTTTACCCTTACATATGCCTACTCTGACTTTCATCCCCCAAATCTCCAACACCCTTAGAAGTCCAATCTTTTTTGGGGATTATTAATTTACAATCCCATAGCACACCCCTAATTGCAACCTTTCATAGTTATTCATGTTTCCCTGCAGTTATCCAAGTGACATAAATTGTATACATTTAGCTGCGGCCGCCCAGACACGGAGCGCCTCCAAGTTGTTAGTACGCATATGAGCTTTGTAACAATAATGCAGGTACGCAAACCTAGGTAATGGCCCCTTTTGAGTACACAGGAGCACTTATGTGCACCCTTGCCCAAGACGGCAATCACAGTCTACCGTTATACTGCAAAGACACCGGTATTTGATTGAGGAGGCCCTTAATTTATTTATTTCTTTTTCTGCTGGTTTTTAAAATCTATAAAAAATACTTGGTGTATATATATAAATATGGTCCATCATTTAGACTTCATTTTAAAACTAACTCGAAAGCATGTGCACCCCTGTTGTATTATATGACTTTCTTTTATGTGCTATACACTATATTTGTTGTATTTTGCAGAAAAATATGCACAGCATTGGTGTGCTCTGCTTACGTCTGCAACTGGACCTTTCTCATCGTGCCACAGCTTGGAAAGCCCTCTGATTTATCACGCGGTAAAGTTCCTTACTATGATGTCATCAAATCTATCAGAACCTTTATACATACATGTACATGGTGTAACTATTATTAAAGCCCCCCATATACGTTTCAAGTGACTTTTGATTTTGCAGCAGATTGACCTCATCAACGCCCTCACATGCGGCCGGTCGTGCCGAGAATCGGCCGGGCATCCTTTGTGTGCCGGCATTAACTTTGGATACTCCACTTAAGCAGGGAACACATGTGTAGATATTGGCCAGATCGATGGCCACTTCGAGCGACGTGCGCACTCATGGCCATCTATCTGGCCCATATCTAATGTGGCCATCCCTGTTTTCCACCTGGACCAACCAATCCCGCTTGAAAACAGGGATATTGGACATGACCTTAAACCATGTTACGGTTGCATGGGGACAAAGCATCGGCTGAGATTGAAACACAGCAGTGCTGTGTCTCCAGCTCCTTTGATATGGGGCAGCAGCGTGATGACATCAATATGGAGCTGTGTGTTCCCTGCTTAAGCCTTACCTGGAATGTAAAAGAATTTATATATCAATAATGTTAGAAGCAAACATTTTTATCATTGTGGTTTAGGCCAGTGGTTCCCAAACTTTCCTTGCAGGGCTACCTTTTCTATTTAGGAACATTTTCACTATTGAAACACAGGTTCAGAATGAGGGCCAGAACCCCCCTTGAATACCTTTGCGCCCCCCCCCCCCCCAGTGTGGGAACCACTGGATTAGTATGAATTCCAGATGCCCTCTTGTGGCCAGAAGCAGAAGGACCTTTTTTTTGGTCATTAAAGTCGTTAAAGGCTTTTGTATATTGAAAAAAAACATAAATATAATTATGGATGTGTAAATACAAACAATAAACCATATATGGGGCAATGTGGGGCTTTTTAGGCACATCAAAAAAGTACCAAAACAGAAATTAAACTAAAAATTTTCTTTATTGTGCTGACCAATTACACATATAAAAAGCCTTTATTCATACTATAATGATTATGGATGTGTATTTCGTACTCTCGAGATATTGGCCTTCCAATAAATGACTAGTAACCGCAGGTCTTTTAAAACGACAGCAAATTTAAGCTTCAATAATTATATAAACACTTTTCCAGTGTTTAAATGCTCAAAAAAAAACAAGAAAAATTACTAATGGAGCCTAGAATTGGCTTACACTGGCCCTCGCTCTTGTGATTTGAGCATGACCAATGTTGAGTATGTTGTGACATTTGTTGTGTTCTCCCTAGAACTGTTTGTCAGATACCTGCAGCGGGGCAGACAGCGAGCAATGCATGTGTGCCGCCCTCTCATCATACGCCTTCGCATGTGCCAGGAAAGGAGTCCTTCTCAGTGGCTGGAGAGACAACGTGTGCCGTATGTATTACACTTAGCTTTCACTTCAAAGTTGTTTCACAGAATATTTCTGAAACATATAGTGGATGTGATTGGACCATTTCTGAACACAAAACTTTATTTCACTTGTTCTTATCATTATGAATGTATGTAAACAAATATGAGAGGAAGTGTAGAGAGTCCAACTTTTATTGGAAATTTCCAACAGATGACTTTGTGAATAATTTGTAAAACAGCTGAACATGATATCATCACCAATATTGCTGGAGATATATTTTTTAACCTCACAGCATTACATTAGGCAGCACTGTAAAATAGGCAGGTTCCAATGGAAAACCTGTTCTACCATTTATACCTGCACCCATTTTATTCCTAACGCAGGGCAAGCATTTTCCAGTCATATGTCTTGTAAGGAAGCACTGGTGCAGCTTTGTGTACTGTGTACTCTTGTTCACAAAAAAAGGCATCAAGCAGTGTGTTAATGGCAATGCAGCCCATCTACCATGTTTCCCCAAAAATAAGACGCTGTCTTAAGGTAGCCATAGACAGTACGATTCCCACCCGATTTTGTGACCGATTGACCACCTTACACGTTCCCAATAGTAATGGACCGAACTGTTCGCCCGCGAACTATTCGCGGTGAACATCGCATGTTCGCGTTCGCGCATTTTCGCGAACATATGGCGAGTTCGACCCGTCCCCTATCTTTTAACATTGGTGAAACTTTGACCCCTGTGAGTCACAGTCAGCAGACATAATCCAGCCAATCAGCACCCCCCACCTCACGGACCATCACACCCCCTATAACATATCAGTTATATCAGTACAGGACGCCATTACACATTCTGCTGGAGAAGGAGAGAGTTAGAACAGAGAGCTGCTGCTGCTGCATAGGGAACCATTAGCTAGGGCAGTGTTCAGTGTCATCTGCAGTCTTCACTGAATATCCCACCCATCCATCCAAACATGGGGAATATCCATCTCCCCCAGTGTCCTCCACACTGACCATCACCACCAGTGTCCTCCATACTGACCATCACCACCAGTGTCTGCCATACTGACCATCACCACCAGTGTCCTCCACACTGACCATCTCCCCCAGTGTCCTTCACACTGACCATCACCACCAGTGTCTGCCACACTGACCATCACCACCAGTGTCTGCCACACTGACCATCACCACCAGTGTCCTCCATACTGACCATCACCACCAGTGTCCTCCATACTGACCATCACCACCAGTGTCCTCTGTCACGGACTCGCAGAGGCCTCCCAATGGATTTCAACACACAGAGAGTCCAACTAGGTCGGTACAATCAGTGCGCCGGAATCGCCGGAATTGGGCCGCAGTCAGACCATAAAGGGGGAGCGTGCAAATTACAGGACCAGAAATAACACAATATTTTGGTATTACTGCCACCATACCATTTAATTCGGGAAAAGGGAAACCCGTTCTAATTAACACTATAAACGTCTAGGTAGCGACTCTTCAGAAAGCTAGGGAAGCGTTCTGCGGTATTCAAAGCAGGTATGAGGCTGAGAGAAATGACTTAAGAGTCATTTATTTTGTGCAATACGAATAATTAAAATATACAATAATTATTAAAATCAACAATTAAAGAGAGTGTAAGCCAGGGAAAAATAAAAGGGAAAAAACAGAAGAAATGATACTTAAGGATGCTGAAGGAGAGTGTCCGTTTGTAGGGGAAAGTCCAAAAGAATAAGTCCAAAAGAATAAGTCCAAAAGAATAAGTCCAAAAGAATAAGTCCAAAAGAATAAGTCCAAAAGAATAAGTCCAAAAGAATAAGTCCAAAAATGGCCTGCGGTTCTCGGCTGGTGTTCTTCAGGTGATGGTAAAAATGGAGAACTGCTTAGAGAATGCTCGCTTTGTGTTTTAAGGATGAACAATCCTGGGCGGGTTTTGAGATCCGGCCCCCATGGGCGTTATTATATTTTTGAAAGGAACCGACGTCCCAAAATATGACACGATCCCCAGGCCAGTGGTCAACAGATGATAATGGCAACATCCACAACTCACCCAGAAAACTTAAATCGGCGGTCACATATAATACCAAACATTAATGGAGAATGGCATATCCAGTCATTGAAGAAGAGCTCATAACTAAGAATACGCTGATATAGGTTGTCAATAACTGGTATCCCCCCCCAGGTAATGAATGTCCACTAAAATTAAATAAACAGACAGTACTATGTGTGGGTCGGTGTGCCCTGGATTATTGTACTGCAGAGTGATCTTTTATAAGTGTTCCTGGCTTGTGTAACGAACCAGATGTAGGTGATGCACTAGACCTTATCTTAGCTTGCCTCCCAGACTATACGGCATAATACCCTCCCTCTTGTAAGCAAGCTTCACTGGTGGGTGAAATGACACCTCTTGACCCGTGCCACTTCTAACGAAACCTGATTACAATACAGCCTTTCACTCTTTCTCCAGAGTTTATCGACCCTCCTAGATTAAAGACTCATACACTCTATTTTTACATGTGCAAGGCCTTCAGTGTCACGGGAATATAATATCAATATTCCTACAGAATTCAATTACAAATATGATGTCATTACACATGGAGGCCTGGATGTACCCTCACGGTTTCATCCGTGACATCCTCCATGACTGTTCCATCTCGAACACCAGTGTCCTCGCATACTGGTTCCCATCTCCACCCGATGTTCCCCTCCACACTGACCATCTCCCCCAGTGGTCCCCCTCCCACCTTACCATCACCCCACCAGTGTCCTCCACACTGACCATCACCACACTGTTTGTCTGCCAACACTGAGACCTCACCATCACCACCAGTGGTCCTCCAAATGACCATACACCACCAGGTGGGTGGTCTGCCATAACTGACCATCACCACTCGAGTGTCTCTGCCATACTGACCATCACCAACCAGTGGTCCCTTCAACTGAACGGATCCACACCACTACCGTAGGTCTGGCCCGACACTGACCCATCACCACCATTGTGCCCTCCAAACTGACCATCACCACCAGTGTCCTCACCAAACTGACCAGCACCACCAGTTGGTCCTGCCATACTGACCCATTCACCACCGACCAGTGGTCTGCCACACTGACCATCACCACACCAAGTGGTCTGCCATCAACTGACCATTCACACCACCAGTGTCCTCCAAACTGGACCAGGTATTCATAACTCTGTATCAGGTATGATGTTCCCACTAAAAATTATAACAGACGTTACTAGTGTGTTCCGGTTGGCCGTGATTCATTGTCATGAGAGTGATTTTAAACAATTCCTTTGTGAAGCACCAGATGTTAGGGATACACTAGAACCCTTATCCTTAGCTGCCTCCCAGACTATACGGCAACAACCCTCTTTGAAGCTCCACTGGGGTTGAAATTGCCTACACCTCTGTGACACCCTTCCTATCTAGGGTTCTTACGAACCTGATTTACAGATCTGAATCCCATCAACCTCTTGACCAGATTTACGACCCTCCTATGATTAAGTAGGCTACATCGTAGTATTTTTACATGGGTGAAAGGCGCCTTCGTCATTGTCAGCGGAAATTCTATATCATATTCCTACCAGATTCAATACAATATTCTGAATGCTTATTACCACATGGTAGGCTGGAATTGACCCCTCACGGACCTGCTTCAATCCGTGACACATCCTCCATACTTGTCCATCACCACCATGCGTTCCTCCTGACACGTGTTGTCTGACCCATCCACCACCAGTGTCCTCGGCCACACTGCACATCACCACACCAGTTGTCCTCCACACTGACGCATCACCCTCCATTCCACCAGTGTCCTCCACACCTGGACGCATCGACCACCTGTGTCTCTGCCACCACTGTGAACCATCACCATCACCACCAGTGTCCATCCAAACTGACCCATTCACCACCTCAGCCATGTCCTCCAAACTGACCATCACCACCAGTTTGTCCCTCCCCCATACATGACCGCATCCAACTGCCTTGACCAATGTGTCCTCCGAAACCTGGTCCCATGCTCCACCACGTGTCCTCCCATACTGGTCCGCATGAGCTCTTCCACCATTTGTCCTCCACACTGACAGCATACTTCCCCCAGTGTCCCTACCACAACTGCGAGCCGCATCATCCCACCAGTGAGTCCTCCTCCACACTCGGACCCATCACCCGGAACCATAGTGGGGGGTCTGCGGCTATACTGACCATCACCACTCAGTTGGTCTTCCATACTGACCATCAACCCCACCAGTGGGTCTGCCATAACTGACCATCACACCCACCGTGTCGCCACACTGACCCATCACACCAGTGTCCATCATCCAAACCGTGTACCATCCACCACTGACCTCAACCACACCGTGTCCCTCCAAACTGACCAATCACACCACCAGTGTCTGTCCCTGCCATACTGATGCATCCACAACCAGTGGTCTGGCCATCAGACTGACCATCACCACCAGTGGTCCTCCATACTGAAGACCATCACCACCAGTGTCTGCCACACTGACCATCACCCACAGTGTCCTCCAACTGACCATCACCCCAGTGTCTGCATACTGACCCATCAAACCACCAGTTGGTCTGCCACAACTGACCATTCACCACCAGTGTCTGCGGCCACTACTAGACCATCACCACCATGTCTGTCACTCAAGACTGACCATTCACCACCGGAGTGTCGTCCTCCACAACTTGACCATCAGACACACCACGTGGTCGCTCCATCGACCTTACCGAATCCCACTCTAGTTTCGATCTCCTCCCATACCAGTTGCACTTCCATCCACCCAGGTCCTCCATACTGCGTCCCCCATCTCCACCAGTGTCCTCCTCCACACGTGACCATTCGTCTCCCCAGTGTCCTCCACACTGACCATCACAAACAACCAGTGTCACCTCCCACACTGACCATTTCACCACCATGTGTCTGCCATACTGAACCCATCAACCACCCAGTGTCCTCCATACTGGACCATCACCACCATGTGTCTGCCACACTGACGCATGTACCACCAGCTTGTCCCTCCACAACTGGACCATGTCGCACCCAGTGTCCTCCAAACTGACCATCACACCACCCAGTGTCTGCCACACTGACCATCACCCACCAGTGTCCCTCCAACACTGGACCATCACCACACCATTGTGTCCCTGCCACACTTGAACCATCACACCAGTAGTCTGCCCACACTGACCAGACAACTCCACCACCATGGAAGTGTCCTCGCCATATTTGCATCCATCACCACCAATGGTCCTCCACATCTGAACCATCTCCCCCGTGGCCTCCCCACTGACATCAAACCACCGTGTCCCCTCCACCACTGAACCATCACCACCAGTGTCCTCGCACTACTGACCATCACCTCACCAGTTTGTCCCCTGCCATACCTGACCAATCACCACCAGTGGTCCTCCAATACTCGACCATCCCCACCATGTGTCGCCATACTGGACCAGTCACCACCATTGTCTGCCATAACACTGACCATCCGCCACCAGTGTCCTCCCAACTGACCATCACCCACCAGTGTCCTCCAAACGTGACCCATCCACCACCAGTTGTCCCTTGCCATACTGACCAGTCACCACCAGTGACCTCCAATACTGACCATGCACCACCCAGTGTCTGCCAACTGACCATCACCACCAGTGTCCTCCAACTGACCATCACCAACCAGCCATGAGTCCTCCCAAACCTGGACCATCACCACCCATGTCTGCCACACTGACCATCCACCACCCAGTGTCTGCCACACTGACCAATCACACACCAGTGTCTGCCACGACTGACATAGCACCACCAGTGTCTGCCATACTGACTATCACCACCATTGTCTTCCACACTGACCATCACCACCAGTGTCCTGCCACACTGACCATCACCACCAGTGGTCCCTCCAAACTGTACCATCACCACCAGTGGTCCCTCCAAACTGACCATCACACACCCCAGTTGGTCCTCCACCAAACGGTACCACACCACCAGTGTCCCTCCACACCTGACCATCTTCCCCAGTGTCCTCCACACTGACCCATCAACCACCAGGTGTCCTCCCAAACTGACCATCAACCACCAGTGTCTGCCATACTGGAACCACTCACCACCAGTTGGTCCTGCCACCACTGACCATCACCACCAGTGTCGCCTCCAAACTGACCATCACCACCAGGGTCCTCCACACTGACCATCAACACCAAACCAGTGTCCTCCACACGTGACTCATCCACCACCAGTGTCTGCCATCACTGAACCCATCACCACCAGTGTCCTCCATACTGACCATCACCACCAGTGTCCTCCATACTGGTCCACCTCACCCACCAGTGTTCCTCCATACTGTTTGCCCAATCTACCACCAGTTGTCCCTCCACACTGACCATCTCCCCCAATGTCCTCGCCACACTGACCATCAACACCACCAGTGGTCCTCCACAGCTGACCAATCACCACCAGTGTCCTGCCATACTGACCCATGCACCACCAGTGTCCCTCCATACGTACCATCACCACTAGTGGGTCTGCCCACACTGACCATCACCACCATTGTCCTCCAAACGTGACCATCACCACGCATGTCCTCCCAAACTGCCACCCTGCACCACCATGTGGTCCTCCACACGGACCATCACCACCAGTTCCCTCAAACTGACCATCCCACCAGTTGTCATCCCCCCTGACCATCACCACCAGTGGTCCTACCAAACTGATCATCACCACCAGTGTCCTCACACGAAACCATCACACCATGTCCCCAAACATGATCATCACCAACCGAGTGGCCTCCATACTGTCCATCTCCACCAGTGGTCCTCCACACTGTCCATCTCCCTCACCAGTTTCCTCCACACTGACCGTCCCACCATGTGGTCCGCTATACTGCATCTCCCCCAGTGTCTCTCCACACTGTCCTACTTCTCCACCTTGGCCCTCCATAAATTAAATTCACCTTTTAATCTGTAGGCAACGTGGAAAGCAGATCTGTCACAGTTGTTTCAGGTGGAATTCACACAGGATTTACCAACCCATTGTTGTTTAGTGCTCTCCATCTCCCCTCTTATGTTCAAATCCCATTGACTATCATTGTAGAAATCCTTGGTGCGGATTTATTGCGTGAAAAAAAAATCCTTCTTCTTGGCAGTTTTGCCATGGGTCCCCCTCTGTCATGTCATTGACCAGGTGTTAGACACCTTGAAACAACTTTCCCAACACTATTGTTTTTTAAAATTTGTCTGCCCATTGAAGTCAATGGCGCGTTCGCACGTTTGCCGGGTTCCCGAACTCTTGCGGAAGTTTGCGTTCGCCGTTCGCGCCATCACTAGTTCCCAACAATCGCTCCACGGTCATTCGGCCACGGATGCACGCACCTGGACAGATCGACCAGGATCGCAACGTAAGTCGGATTAAACAGTTATCAGACATGTAGTTAAATTCCTGGCCAATCACTAGTGGTGGCCGAACCTCTGCTAGGTCCGTCCGTGAACTTTTAAAAAAGTCAGACGTCCGCCTCTTTGTGGGAAGATTCAAAACTGTTGGCGGTGGAATTTAAATTAAAAAAAACGGAAGTGATGTAGCTTCCAGTTTAAGCTGGTTTTCTTTCACGAGAGAACGGCTTCTCTACCCGGTCTCTGGTGTAAAAATTCTTCCACTGGCCGGATTTTCCTGCACCTGATGAAGGCAGCAGAAGAATAGTAACCTTGCCTTGCGGACAGTTCGGCCATCACAACCAATTGCATTACTTTGCGATCGACCAGGAACTAGAGATGGTCAAATTTTTCGACTTGCTAACTTTGTGAGCTGATTGCAAAGCCTCTGAATGTGGTATCATGACCGAACTTGCTGTAGATGTAGAGAAGGGTTGTGGAAATATTTGAAAAAAAAGTTTTGCTCTAGCACAAGTCGACATTCCAATTTTCCAAATTTTGACTTGACTTTGAACTTAATTTGTGCAAAAACTATTTGTGTTAGAGACATGCTTTGTTTTTTGTAGTATACCCCTAACCCTTCTCTACATCTCCAGCAAGTTTGGTGATGATGAAAAAAAAATTTGACCATCTCCACCAGGAACATTATTAGAAAATTACCAGGAAAATTATTGGAAAAAACAGGAAAATTATTGGAAAAAACAGGAAAGTTATTGGTGTTTCTGGTGAATTGCACATAGTATACAAGACATGTATTATGAAAAGATAAGATATGGGGGGCTTTGGGAGGTTCAAAACAAATTATGGGCATTAAAGCTAGCCACACATGGTACAATTTTAGCGTTCAATCGACGATTTTCGATGGAAAAAAAGATCGATTGAACATTAATCGATGTACTGCCACATAGTGCAATCGATGATCGTTGAACGATTTTTGGTACAATCGTCGATTGAAAAGTGATCGGACAAGTTGGAAAATTTTGGTCGATTTTTTTTTGGCTCGATTTTGTGGCTCGATTTTTTGGCTCGATTTTTTATTCTACTTCCCTTTAACTTCCAATTGAAACTAAAATCGTAAGAGGAATTCAATCGACGATTTTGGATTACTTCGATTTAATTTCAGTCGAAATTTTATCGTGCTTCCCATGCGGAGAACTTCGATTAAATGACAATAGATGTTCAATTTTTTTAATCGAAGTACAAAATCTAATCTAATCTAACCTCGATTGAATGATAAATTGTACCATGTGTGGATAGCTTTACATTATTTCTTACTTGACTTACTACCAACTTGACTTACCATCAACCCTTGGGAACCAATTCAGTTCGTAAGTCAAGGGTCCCCTGTTAGTGATGGCTGAAAAGTTCGCCCAGTGAACAGTTCGCGGTGAGCATAGCATGTTCGCAGTTCGCAATGCCGGTGAACATTATGGGTGTTCGCCCCGCCCCCTATACCTTATCATGGAGACAAAGTGTTACCCCTCACCCTATAGTCAGGTGGGACAGTACAGCCAAAAACACTTCCTTTCACTCCTGGAGAATACCTCCCCTTATAAAAGAAGCCCCCAGCGGCCATTTTTACATTTATCCTGTATCTCCACTACTAGATAGATAGGGAGAGCTGCTGCTGATTAAGGGGCGGCTGAGATACTTTGCTATTTTTCTCCATCCAGTGATCTGTAACTATAGCTAAGGTGTTCTGCAACAATCAGCTCATCATAACTGGGGGTGGGGTATGCTTTATTATGCATTGCAGAGACATCTGACTAAATGTGATGCGCTTCAGAAGGTACTTTCCGGTAACTTTTGGCAAAATCTTTAATCTAGATGTGATTTCCGGCCATTAGACTTACAGCATTAGACCTACAGAATACAGCAAGAAAACAGCATTAAAAAAATCCATATTTTGGGGGAGAAGTTTAGCCATTGATCCCCCTCTGGCATGACACTGTGCAGGTAGTCGCTCCCTGACTTTTTTTTGGCTACAAACATGACCTGAAGGTTTGAGAAGTTTGTACTCCATTAAAGTCAATGGAGGTTCGCCGTTCGCATGTTCGCGGCGGGTATTTGCAGAAGTTCGATTTGCCTGTTCGTGAACAGCCACAGCTGATGTTCAGCCATCACTATCCCCTGTATTATGATCTGATCAAACCAACATTACACTTGCAAAAGATATATTGGGCACTTTGCCAAATTTGTATTAACAAATGAACATTGCCCATTTGGTGAAGCATCATGATGGTAGCAGGGGGGTTTTTTAAATTTGAAGATACATTTCTCTATAATACTTACTTACGTGATTCTTAAAAAAATCATAATACATGATAACAGCTGTAGTACAAATCATTTCCATGAAACTTTTTGTCAAATTTACATTATCTACAAAAACATGTGTTTCAAAATACTGATAGATATCTTCTCGACGCGTTTCGCTATAAAGGCTTCCTCAGGAGGTCCCGTCATCAGTGTGGTCTGTTACAGTGTGGTTGTAAAATGTAACAAAATCACCACATGTGTATATACTGACTTTTGAATTGAGTTTTACCTCTAAAAACAAGTGACTAAGGAATGTGAATATTTACTGTATTATCACTGAATCTCTCTGTTGCTTTATCCAGAAAAATTCACGCAGACATGCAAAGAATCTCAGGTATACCGCTCTAATATCAGTCAGTTGCAGCCAACATGCCGATCCCTGAGCGAGAGAGAAGCTACAGAAGACACTGAGCTAGTCCCTGTGGATGGCTGTGTGTGCAGCGATGGCACTTATATGAATGATAACGGAGATTGTGTAGAGGCCAGCGCCTGTCCCTGTTACTACCAAAGCAATGTCTTGCAGTCCGGAGAAATGATCGAGGAAAATGGAGTTGCTTGGTAAGAACTTTTTGTTAAACTATGTATTTTCTTAAAAATAAAATATGTATTTAAGTGTGAATATTAGTGTTGAGCTTGAATTTTTGAATTGAAAATATATTTGCCAAATATCGGCTATTCGAGAATTTGCAAATTTCATGAATATGGCGGCGATTATTCGCATCACCCATCGCATTCGCATCACCCATCAAAGTAACCACCTTTGGTTGACATAAGAGCTTTGGCACGTGTGGCACTTCCAGGTCCCTTTGCCTTTCATTATCCAAAACCAGGTTGATGGGGTTTAAGTCTGAAGCTTTGCTGGTCACTCCATGTTTTTAAGTTTAGCATCTTGTTTAACCTCCCTGGCGGTTCACTGAGGTGCAGATTTCTGTACCAAAAGTGATA
>CM070041.1:41670037-41680462 GCA_036250615.1 Ptychadena robeensis | reverse complement strand
CCCGGCTATCAGAAACGCTCGCCGCTGAGGTTCATGCTAGTGGGGGTTGTGTCAGGCTGCACAAGAGCGTTTCCGGGGGAAATAGCGACGAGGTCTCGGCGTATCTAGTTGTCTTCCGTGAACAGCTCTGCGTCTGCCGATGACCCCATCTATCAGGGGGCGGGAGATTTAAAGGTACAGAAATTTTTTGTTTATGCTTAGATTTATTATTTATTTGTTTTACATTGTGTTTATTTTGATTGGATTGGATAAATATTGTTATAAATATGTTGTTATCAATCAAATCAAAAGAAAAGAAAACCCAGTGTTCGTGTTTTTGTAAATTTAAAAAAAAAAAATTTATGATATCTAAAGCGATTTTGATAGGAGAAAAGATGAAAGAATATGAGAGAAGGTGTCGTGAGAATAAGGGAACAGACGTACAGTGAGGGATGGATTTGGTTCCCTGTAATAGGTGATATAAGCCGAAATGATAAAATGTTGTAATTGTAGTTTTGGTTGTAACTAGCGGTTGCTTCGGGGATGATAATTGCGAATTGAACCCCTTTCTGAGACGCGCCCAAATGGAGCAAGTCCACCAGTACTGGTTTGCAGGTCTGAATCGTTGAAGTAACAACTGCGCCCGTTGCCGGGGATATCAGGGCCGCAAACGATGGCTCTTGGTGTGCTGCAAGCATTTTCTAAAAGAGCTGCAGGCACACAGATGCCTTTCCGCCTATCGGCGTCCAACTGGTATGGACGCGATGGGGGGGGAAAGGAAAGCAAAAAAAAACCACTGTTATCACTTGTTGGTACAGAAATTGCACATCAGTGAACGCTCCAGGGAGGTTTTTAAACCAAGATGCTAAATTTAAAAAAATGGAGTAGTGACAAGCAAAGCCTTCAGATTCTTAAAACCCATCAACGGCTGGTTTTTTGGATAAGCTGAAAGGCAAAGGGAAAATGGGAAAGTGCAACACCAGTGCAAAAGCTCTTATTTGTCAACAAAGGTGGTGTACTTTGATGGGTGATGATGCGAGATGAGGATGGGTGATGCTGAATAATCGCGCATATTATGCTGAAAGTTGCAAATTCCGAATAGCCGATATTTGGAATATTTTCAATTCAAATTAAGTCAAACTAATATTCACACTTAAATACATATTTTATCTTTTAAGAAATTACGAGTTTAACAACAAATTCTTTACACAATGAATCCCATTTCCTCGATTAAGTTCCACGCGACTGGAGACTTGCTTTGGTAGTTAAAGGGGGGACTTTATTGCGTGAAAAAAAAATCATGTCATTGTCCAGGTGTTAGTCCCCTTGAAATAACTTCACTAGTCATGAATATACTAATGACGTCACAACTTTATGCTGCCATCTTTCCATGCCCTATTTAATTTGGTCAGTAAATGGCAGTGGTCAACTACTAAACCATTCAAATTTTTAGGGAACATTGTTAATATATAACAAAAGTCATATCTCATATCTTTAGTTGAATATAGGCAGGGAGCCTCGTGTGAGAATTTGATAAATGTGAAAGTGATCGTGGAAGGTCTAAAGCTAGCCATACACCTTTAGATATCTCTGTCAGATTTCCTTTAGATCTACCAACAACTGTGTAGTATAGGGTCCTCTTCGGTTGGACACAGGTAGACTTGATGGTTTAGAAAGTCCTTCATATTACATGGTTATGGTAAAACAAAAGGAAATCTGACAGAAAAATCTAAAGGTGTATGGGGACCTCAACCTAAAAAACGGTCTCTCAGGTGGGCAGGTAGGAATGAGGGGTTAGAGAACAATGGTGTCATGGGGCCAGGGTTTGTGGAAAGAAAGGTAGAGGTGTGCAGGAGGGAATCACATCTGGTTAACAATGTTTCCACCTATCTTTGATCATTGAATGATTTAAAGTTGTTTTCACTAGGCCTTGGCTCTCATTTCTTTTTGATCTTTCATTTCAGTGTTTTTAAGGGTACATCCTACCTATGAAACTTTTTTTTGAACCATCTATTACCCCAGCCTGTAAAACTAAAAGACATTATTTAAAATGTTTCATTTGTCTTTGTATCGCTTTATATGGTTTCTGGATGTGCATTTGGCTGATGGGGCGGAAAGGAATAATTTGCATGGCTCCGCCCACTGTCCCAAAACGCAGGCTTCCACTTAAAGTTTTGGGATTTGTGCTGGATTGGGCCGTGTAAATACCTTCTGTTTTAAGAAGGCTTGATTGTGCTATGCACTGCTCGAGTTGAGGGCTTTTTGATTCCTTTCATCCCTTCTCACCATAACCTTCACAGGTACTTCTCTTTATCGCTTTATATGAAATGGCTCGCCAAAACAATATAAAAAATGGCAATATTCAATTATTTTTCTTTCACTGTAGGCTGTTATCCCAACTGTCCACCATCAAAGCCATATTTAAATGAAGATATAATGAAGTGTGTGTCTCAGTGTGGCTGTGAGGATACAAATGGCAACTTTTATAACTATGGAGAAAATGTTCCAGCTAAAGAAAACTGTTATTCATGGTAAGTTATGCTATAAATTGTACATTTATGTAATTCAAATTTACAAAGATGGCCAGGAATAGGAAATAATTTCTAAACTGTCAACACTAAAGGTGGGTTTACACCTGTAGATTTTTTTGTCCAATCATTGAAGAACGAACAATTTTTTGGTTGATTGAACAAAAATCTAGAAAGGCCAACAGCTGCTCTGTTGATTAAAATAATTGACATAATTTCTGAGACAAGCTATGGTTCACTGACTGGTGTCTAGGTTTGGCAGATATCCAGATAACATTTTCTGTCTGGCCACATTGTACAAACTGCAATTATTTGTGGGTAGGGGGGAGGGAAAATGGGAGGTTGTCTTTAAGTGAGTGGGCTAAACATCTTAGTTTAAGTAAATGAGTGTTGAAGCCCCTGGATTCAGGACTGTACCATTCACAATGGGTGGGGCAAGCATAAGACTGTTGGATCTGTCAAACAGACATTGCAGTTGTGTTTTTTTTAACAATATAGGAGTTCTGTTGCTGACTCACCGCACCCCCACACACCCCCACACACCCCCACACACCACTGCTTTCAACTTTGTGGGAGCAGTTTGAGAAAAAAACTTTTCTGTTGCATCTGTTCCTGTGCACAAGCAATACCCATATAGACATTCTTGGGGGAACTCATCCCCATTGATTACCATTGGGATGACCAAGAATAGAGATTGTGAGCTACGGCATTTGGTTTGATCTTCAGAATGAATAGAAAAAAATTCCTACAGACATACAGTACATACATGTGGAAAGCCACCTCGCAAGAATGAAAGATGCTATGGCTGCAAAGGGAGGACCAACTTCATATTGAAGCATTTGGATTCAGACCAGTGTAGCCCCCTGTTTACAACAGTGTTCTACTTGCTGGATCCAATTCTCTACTTCAGCAATGGTATTGATCTGGGATAGTAGCCTCATGTGTCAACAGATGGCGCTCTCGAGGACCTCTAATACTAATGAAGACATATGAATATTAATTAGCTGTAATCACAAAGTTGAGAGATAGATGACACTTCCTACCCCTGCTGCACAGCTGTAGAGACCCCATACTGGAGGACTGTGTGGGATATATAAACAGATACAGGAAGTGATGTCCAGGAGGAGAGAGCACATGTACAGGTGCCATTACATTACATGATACTAGTGATCCAGATCAGAGAGGAGATCTTTAGAAACCAGCTGTTTCTTTAGACTGTTTTGCTGTCTGCTGGAGGATCATCATCCTGATACCAAGGAATCCTACCTGTCATCCATCTCCACTTATCTTCAGGGGCCCCTGCAACTGAACTCTGCTATACCTGGAGATATCTCTGCTGTATTGTGTGCATACAATTGATGGGGAAACTTGTTTGGTTGTTTACCAGGGTACCTTTGCTTCTGTACCATTAAGATGGCAGTTGAATTACCATTTATTATATAAATGTATTGTTACATCTATTCTCTGTGTGAAGATACTCTTTTGTGTTGTGAAGGGCATGCTGGGTGTGGTAGTTCCACTGCTCCCAGATATCTATTTTAGTGTGTTGGTTTCTCAGGAAGGGAATCCTCTCTGTTACCAGAACCCTATCCTGAGTGGAGGCACTGCAAACATATTCACAAGCCCACTCTTTCACTTAGCAAACGCTCTAGTCTCCTGGAACCCTGCAGGTTCAGCGCCATAGTCTGTTAGAAGAGGGTCATCTTACATTACCCCCCCCCATAACAGGGCTACACCAAGAAGCCACAAACATTAATGACCAGTTGCTATTTTTGTCATATAATGCTACCTGACATATGTTACCAAAAATCTCAATACAAGGCAAGGTTTGTGAATGTCCTAAGTATTAAATAATATTTCTAGATAGACGATGTCTATCATTTTAAGTCCCAATATTTTGCAAACATGAGACCCAGGGGACTATCATGGTACTTAAGTCAACATCAAATCATATTTGTTTAAACAATCCAATCTTGTACAAATATCTAGTCTAGTATTTATTATCTAGTCTAATCAATTAAAAATTTAGAAGCACTGGCAATATTCATATTCGCTAAATATTGCACATGTTTTGGCTAATATTTGCAACTAATTTGTAAATTTGTCATCTTCTGTCATTATTTACTTCATTGCGAATGTAGATCAATGGTCTTTCTAGAAATAAAATGTATTGTTGGGTAACAATGTCCTGTGCACAGCCCTCTTCACTTTACTCCATTTTCAATCGGTTTCAGGTCTGGGCTAGAGATGGTCGAATTTTTTTTTAAAAATTCGACTATTTCGATGGTTTCGACTTAATTGCAAAGCCCCTGAACATGGTATCATCACCAAACTTGCTGGAGAAGTAGAGACGAGTTGGGGGTATACTCCAAAAAAGAAAGTATGTCTCTAACACAAATAGTTTTTTCACAAATTAAGTTCAAAGTCAAGTAAAAATTTCGAAAATCTTTTCATCATTTCGACTTTAACTTTGAACTTCATTTATGCAAAAACTCCATGTGCTAGAGCAAAACTGTTTTTTTTTTTCAAATGTTCCTCGAACCCTTTTCTACATCTCCAGCAAGTTTGGTGATGATACCATGTTCAGGGGCTTTGCAATCAGCTCACAAAGTTAGCAAGTCGAAAAATTCGACCATCTCTAGTCTGGGCTTTGGCTTATCCATTCCAAAACTTTAATCTTCTGGTGAAGCCATTCCTTGGTTGATTTGGATGTATGCTTTGGGCCGTTGTCATGGTAAAAGATGAAGATTCTTCTTCATGTTCTGCTTTCTTGCAGAAACCTGAAGGTTTTGTGCCAATATTAACTTGTATTTGGAACTGTTCATAATTCCCTCTATCTTAACTAAGGCCCCAGTTCCAGTTGAAGAAAAACAGCCCCAAAGCATGATGCTGCCACCACCTGCTTCACTGTGTGTTGTACTTTTGGTGATATGCAGTATTGTATAGTAGAGTGGCAAGACAGAAGCCTTTACTAACATAGAAAAACATCCAAGCCAGGCTACATTTTGCAAAAACACATCTCCCAAAAGCATGTAATGAAACCAAGGTTGAACTTTTTGGCCATAATTCCAAAATATATATTTGGTGCACAAACAATACTGCACATCACCAAAAGAACACCATACCCACAATGAAGCATGGTGGTGGCAGTGTCATTCATACACTTCGGAAATTATTTATCTTTGTCTCATTTTTGCACAGCACAGGAACCTGACATTTTACCAGGGGTGTGAAGACTTTTTATATCCACTGTAATTGTCTATTATTATAGCAGATGATTTGGGATTTATCTATCACATAAGGATTAAGTATTATTTTTTTTCTTTTTAGTGAGTGTTCCATGAAAGGCATATCCTGCCAGTATGACCCAACAGGTATGTATGCTGTTAAATAATGCTTGTGTGCTTTGTTAAGACTTCCATGGCCAAAGGTGGCCATGATAATATTTAACAGTCTAAACATTAACCCTAATAACTGGAACTAATTAATTTACATAAACCATGTACTATATAAATATATATATTTTTTCCATTTGATATACTCTAAAATATTTTGGTCTGTTTTTATTAAATTATAGGCTGACAAATGTGCGTAACTATTTCAATTATTGATTCTGTTTTATTATTGGGACTGGCACTTGATTGTCCTTATGGACAAGAGATGGTCTTGAAATTTTGACAAGTTTATTTGTGAGTTACCATATATACTCCAGTAGAAGGCGAGTTTTTCAGCCCCAAAAAATTGGCAGAAAGTGCTTATACTCGAGTCAGCTGAGGGGGGTCCACTCACCTCACCTGAATTTCAATGCTGAATGCTTCAGTCAGGCAGCTTCCCTCTTTGGTAGATCTTCTGCGATCTCTCTGAGTTCCTGGACAAAAATGTTGATGGACAAAAATCACCTCCACATTGCCACCTAGTGGCCAGTTACTAGTACAGATACAACACTCCATAGCCTAAAAAATAAGAATTGCCTTGCACAACCCATCCTGTAATAATAATAATCCTGTGTTCTCTTAAATTTATTGAGGTTGTGGCACTAAGATTTATCCTGTTTGATTAATTCCTAGGGGCAATGGTGCTTTCTCTATATTTTCTTATTTAGAAAACCCCACTATCTGACTGCATTTCCCACCCTCTGCTTATACCCGAGTCAATAAGTTTTTCCAGTTTTTGTTGATAAAATTTGATACTTCGGCTTATACTCGGGTCGGCTTATACTCGAGTATATACGGTAATTGCAAAGCCCCTGAACACAGTATCATTACCATAACTATTGGAGATGTAGAGAAGGGGGGTAAAAACATTGCAAAAACAAAGTATTGTTTCAGCAGATATAGTTTTTGCATAAATTACTTGATTTGAGCATAAACTACATGTGACAGATGTTACCACAACCCCTTTTGATGAAAAAATTTAACCATCTATAATATTTACCCTACCTGTCTGAGTATAACAGCCAGAGGTTGTAAATTTCTTATCTTTTAACCTCCCTAGTGGTTGAGACGAACCCTGTTCGTTCGCTGAACAGGGTCCTCTCAACCGCAGGGGAAGCCGGCGGCGGGGAGACCCTATGCCTCCCCGGAAAGCTGCAGCGATTGTCTTCATCGCTGCAGCATTTCCGGGTTGGCGGCACTGCCCCGATTGCATCACGGTGACGCGGAAGGGGGCGGGGGGGCGGCGCCATAGACCTCCATGTTAATGGAGGAGCGCCGGCTTTCCCTCTCACGCAGCTGTTGTCAGTAATGACAGCAGCTGCGTGTAGAGCTCCGGCAAGATGCCGGAAACGACATGCAGTGTACTCTGTACACTGCCTCGATCACCCTTATTGCGCCGTTGTAAACGGCGCGATACGGGCGGTGCGCTCAGAAGGTTAAATATAGTAATACTTGTGCCATACATTTGCATTAAGATAATTTATCATTATCCACGTTATGTCACACTCTTTGGCAATCAGAGTCATACCTAAAGCATGCCTAGTGCTGTATTGGCACTCGTCCCCCATCAAAGCCAATACTAGAAAAAAAAAATTTCTATCATAGACACATTATTTATCCCAAATTAACCACTAAAAATGTATAAATGATGATGTTAACTTATTTTTTAAATTTAATTATTCATGTAATGTACAATAAATCCCAAATAAATCTTTATTTAATTTGGAGCAATCTATGTTATGATTCCCATATCACTGGACCATTTAACCTCCCTGGCAGTTGCCAGAATGAAGTTTGTGGCAAGTTTGTTTACAAAACAAACTCATCCGAGCTGCACTGGGGGATACGGACCTATCCTTGCGAGGCAGCGGCGATTGTAAATTTTGGCCGACTTGCTGACTTGCTATTGGCACGGCTACTTCGGCATTAAGAGACGGTGGTGGGTGGGGGCGGATGGGTGGCGTAGACCTTAATGTTAAAGATGCACCATTTGTTTCCCACCCCACATTCCCAGCATAATCAATGTGTAGAGGAGATGAGGTATGGTGGGAATTACGGAAGAGTACAATGGACTCAGCTTTGATTGCCCATTTTCTAATTATTGAAAATGGTGCGATATGTAGTGATGGATGTTCACTGACCTCACTTCTGGTTTTCCTGATTCAAATTCCTCCGCCAACAGAATTTGCACGCGAACAGGTGGACTATTTTAAAAGTCCGATCCGCCTGTTCGTGAACTGACCTGGCCGAAGTTGGGCCATCACTAGCATATCGACAGGAAGGTTAACCAGTAAATAAAATCATGTATGTTCAGCATTAGTGATGAGCAGCATTAGCAATATTTGAATGTGCAACATTTCGCAAATTATTCTCCAAATATCCTAAGTACCGCATTTTTCGCCATATAAGACGCACCCAGTTTTTAGGGCAGGAAAACCAGGTTCCGGGCTGTCACATCTCTTTTCACTGTGCTGTGTGTCCGTGGAGAGTGAATGCTGTTCCCAGGGACAGAAGAGAAAAGGTAGATGCAAGGGACAAATACCAAAAGAAGCCTAATTTAGCTGCAAGAGGTGGTAGAAATTTTGACTAGCTAGCTTTAATTGCAAAGCCCCTTAACAAGATATCATCACTGAAGTTAGTTTAAGTTGTTTTACTTTGAACTTAATTTATGTATTGATGGAGCAATACTCTTTTTTGTTACCACAACCCTTCCCTACATCTTCAGCAACTGGTGATGATACCATGTTCAGGGATGTGCAATTAACTCACAAATAAAGAAGTTGAATTTTTGCAACCATCTCTTGTAATCAGATGCTTCCCTTCAGTTTGATGCCGCCCGGTAGCCCAAGCCTAAAACTGCCATCGCTTGCAATGGAATATTTACTGTCTTTGTATTGAACTTTCCTGATCTCCCCTTTATCAATTGTCTGACTTCAGTAAAAAAAAAATATCCAGCAAATGGAGAGGTGGTGTCATAATACAGTCAATGAACACAGGTGCAAATTTGGCTCTTTAAAGGTTTCCGTTAGAGTTTACCTGTAGCACCTGTAGAGCTATGATGACCTGGGGAGTAAGAACAATGAAACATCTGAGTAGTGATGGCCTAACTTCAGCCAGGTCCGCTCACAAACAGGCAAATCTGACTTTTAAAAAAGTACGACATCCGCCTGCTCCCGGGGAGAATCAAATTCCCATCATATTCACTGGGAATTTGAATCGGTGAAACCAAACGCATAGTTCTTTGTTCTGATTTTTGAACTGATTTTTCACTAGAAGACTAGGTTCTCTACCTGGTCTCTACCTGGTCTCTAGTGAAAAGATTCTTCCTCCGGCAGGATCTTGCTGCTCCTGATGCTATTTTACATTGTGCCACTGGATGTAGCCTGACAACACACATTGTGTTCGCAATATGCACGTGTGCATGTGGAGATCACGAATTGTCAAATTTACAATTTTACTGTGAATATTAGTCGAAATTTTTTTGATATTTTGCAAATAGAATACGAAAAATGTTCATCACTACAAAGTGTTTAATACTATAACTAAAGGACCAACATCTTTCAGTATATATATATATATATATATATATATTGTGACAGACTGGTCATCTGTCACATTAGACAGTGAATTAGTTAGGTGGTTCCTGGAAGGAGTCCAGGAATGATTATTTCCCAGGACCATTAGGTTGCTGAGAGTTTTTGTTTTAGTTTTCCTAAAGGTCTCCCGGACTCTGGGATAGGGAGAAAGGAACTGGGTGGGACTTCCTATTCCCCCAGGGTATATATAAATATTTATAATATCATCAGTGTCCAGTTCCACAATCGTTCATTCAGGTTCTCTGAGCAAATTAAAATAAAAGTTGATTTTGAAATTGTGCTAAAAAGAATTTGTTGATTTATTTGCTCTTATTTGTTTCTTGCCCAGCTTGCTATTGTGAACATGAAGGAAACAGATACAAATATTTAGAAATCATCTCAGCCGACACCCATGATGATGACAATGATGGAGAATGCAAGCAAACAAAATGTGATATCAATGGAACCATTGTTACTTTTAGCAATTTATGTACTACTTTGCCAACAAACCTGCCTCATGACCACACTACAACGTTTATGACATCCACCACATCTTTAACAACAACATCTGAGCTTACATCTGAAATGACATCTCATACTGAAACAACAAGTAAATTTACTACTGAAACAGAACATGTCCCAAGTGTCACACAACCACCACCTTTTGTTAATCCCCCCCATTCGACAAGCAAAATGTCAACTACTTCTTTTTCTCCAACCTCTACAATTTCTTCAACTGCAACCTCTACTATACAACCAACCCTCTCTACTACTACAATTTACTCTTCATCATCCCAACCAAACATTCCTTCCACCCCTTCAACAACGGCATCAGAATCAACCAGTCCTACATCAACTTCTGAGCCTTCAACCACAACTAGTTGTTCATATTGTGTTTGGACAGAGTGG
>CM070041.1:41610948-41624668 GCA_036250615.1 Ptychadena robeensis | reverse complement strand
CTTTAAAAGTTCGACCCGCCCTGTTCGCAGACACTCCAGGCCGATGTTCGCCCATCTCTAGTCATCAATTGTATGGGTATTGTCCCGTGCATGGGGAGACTTCAGCTGCTTCAATTCCAGCATGTGAGCTGGAGGGATGAGAATAAGGCAGCGGATATCTGCTGACTGGGGAGGGACAGCGCATGAGGAGAAACAAGAGCAAGGAGCAACAGGAGATCTCAGCTGCTCTCTCTTCCTTTAAGCATGTGGTGAGGGGTCACGGTAGAGAAGCAGCCAAGATCTCCAGTGTGGCTCCTTGCTCTTGACTCCCCCCTCCCCCTTATAAAAAAAGGTTGCTAACCGCTGGTATAGATATTATACAAATTTGGAAATTGATAGGATCAGGTTTACAAATGTGGGTCTTTAAAAATGGCAGCTGTATAACTCTCCCAAGAGTAACCACATACTCTATACTATATAGATACTGTCCCAGCAAAAAGACAATATTTTTGGGATGGCAATAATAAAATATCTATATGAGATTTAAAGTGACAAAAAAAAACAATCTCCCAACTTACCTTCAAGGACGTAGTAGCATTTTATACCTCCCACGGTACAGTTACTGTAAAACACAATAAAAATCTAAGAAAATAGAGAATTGTGTGCCAGATAATATGATACAGAGACAGACAATATAGAGGATTCAAAATGGAAATCTCTTTCTGAGACCAGCTCCCACAGACAGAGAGAGAGAGATAGATAGGAATTTATCTATCTCTCTGTTCATTGCTTATATCAGCAGAGCTCTGGGCTTTGCTGGCCTAAGCAATACAGTTCAGATGGGAGCTGGCAGGGAGCCAAGGCACAACCGGGGGTCTCACATTCAGACCATAAGACGCAGACACCTTCCCCCCCCCCCCCCCCCCCCCCCCCCCCCCATTCCGGGACAAATTAAAGTCCATATTCTTTATTGTTCTGACTTTTTTGTAATGTTCCCACAACCCTTTTCTACATCTCCAGCAATTTTAGTGATGATGCTGTACAGAGTCTAGGATCAACCAATGACAGGAAGCAGACGCACTGCAAGCATTGGTTAAAAGGATAACAGAACTTGAGTGGGAAAGCGGAGCTTAAATTCAGGGGAAGAGTTCAGTAAAGGGGAAATCAGTTCAATAGAAACTGCAACAGTAAGCCTGTCCCTTGTAGGAAACAGGTCCTCTTTCAATAGCAAGGATAAATGGTACTTGCACACCACTGGAGATAACATAAGGGGCCGATCCCGTTCTCAGGAGGATAAGGCACGTATTAACGCCACCAATCTGTGTTCGGTATCCACAGGTCATGCCACTTGAAGTGGGTATCAAGGATTATACCAGCCAAGCCTGTACTGCAAGAAACTGAGTCTTATACAGTGAATGCATGCTACTGAGTCCATCGGCTGCCCGCACAGTGGAGCATGGCAGCGCATTAGCCCAGTTGTTGCTGCTTCATCAGCACCTGCTCTTCTGGACTACCCCTCCCCTTCCTGGGCCTCAGCTTTATTCTCATGGAATGCAGAGTTAAAGAGGACAACACCTGACCTAGTTTGTGTAGTTACACTAAAATGCCATGTTGAAGGGCTTAAGGCCCCCATACACGTGTCGGATTCCCACCGGATTCCGGCACGATCGATTCCGGGCGCGTGCACGCCAAACGATCGTGCCGGAATCGCATGCAGCCCACCTTGTCCAATCGATCAGGTCCGATCGTTCAGGGGCCCAGAATCGGATCCGACAGAGAACCAACATGTTGGTTCCATCAGATTCTGCCCAGATCAGGGGGAGTTGCCATTTGTGAGGTGGACAATCGGACACGGAATCGTCCCGGAATCCGTTGGACAAGGTGGTATGTAGCGATGGATACTCTTAATTGGCCGATTGATCACACCTGCGATTCCCGGCAGAATCGCCGGAATCGATCGGGTGAGTGATCAATTGGCCATGGAATCCGACATGTGTATGGCTAGCTTTACATGTTCTAAACGTGCCCTAATTCTCCATGGTGCCATATTTTGCACACAAGGAATGGGAACAAATCCCTGTGGCAGGATGTGATAAGCTTTTCTAGGGGACTTACAGCTGTAATTGGTGGTGCTAGAAAGTACTGACTTATGGGGGGTAAACAGTTACCTACACTGATGTTTTCTGTTATGTCATCACATTTGTTGTTTTTTCTTTTTTTAAATAATAAAAAAAAATTCAAAGTTGTAGGCATGTTCTGTATATGAAGGGTGCAAACTCCATTCCATTTAAATTCCAGTTTGAGGCAACACATACAGGAAAAAATGAAGGGGGTAAATATTTTTGCACTGGATGCAGTGGCGTTTCTAGCCTTCCGGGGGCCCTAAGCAAGAGGGCCCCAAGAAGGCTAGAGTACAGTGAAAACTGCTTTTATTGCCCGTATCACGCCATATATACGGGCATACCGCCCAGTTTTTGTGATGATAATTTGTTCTTTTTACAAAATCAGGTAGTTGAAGTATAAAAACAATAAATAAATATGGGTAAATTAAAGGAAAGTTATCGTCCCCTAACCTCTAGTTTAAATGTTGAGTTTATTTTTAAGATAAGTTTAGGGGTCTTGGCAGGGAATGAATGAAATGGTGACAGGGGGGTTGCAATTGGTGGAGCTGTCTACGGGGGGTGGCTCTCAGACACATGCCGCTCCTCTTTCCTCTTCTTCTGCTTCCCCATTCAGCACACACACCACCAGCCACCACACCCATACCCCCCGGGGTGCTGTTCAGATCTGCACGGGTAAGATATGCATGCGAGGGAGCGCGCTGGGGGTCTCTAGTGGGAGCACCTGGGCCCTTTATGGCTCCCATACACAGGTCGATTTTCCACTAGATTTTTGACAGATCAATCACTGCGCGCGTCAATCAGGTTTTGATCACCCTGAACGATCAACCCCCAAAAAATCAGAATCGACTAAAAATCAGATCGGACAATGAACCGACATGTTGGTTTTTTGGTTGATCGTTTGGCAATCAGAGTACGTTGGTGGACCCAAAAAGCCCTATGCAGCAGCCTTTCCGATCAATGGATTTTGTGGAATCGGCCATTTTGGAGATCGGCTCGTGTCCAAATCAGCCACAAATCGGATTCCCAAGGTGGTGTTGCATCTATTCCTGATCCGATCAATTGCCGATTCCTGATCTCCTGGAAAGATTGGATCAGCAATCGATCGGCATTTGATCGCTGACAAATCGACCTGTGTATGGCTACCTTTACATGCGCATATTGGGCATAGCGGGGTAAACTGTGCTGACTGGATGTAATTGAATGTGGAAATGAATGTCTTACCAAACGTAACAGTTTTTATGGCTGGGAACAATGGAGCCTATCTGGTAGTGTCTTCTGTCTGCGTCATAACAGCCACATACGGCAACACATTTCATTTCATCTTCATCGAAGAACGGCCGGTCTTCTGGGCACTCTGGATAACAACCTATTTGGCGTATTTACGAGGAAAAGAGTGGTTTTTAGTATCAATATTAGGAATCTAGAAAACTAAAACCTATTTGCTTACCTTCTAACCCTCGTATCTCGTAATGGCATTTTCCATTTGGGTTCCTACATGTCATCATGCACGGTGCACCGCACGGCTTATAATGCCACTCACAATCCCTGTCGTTCTTAGAATTGTAGTAATCACAAAAGAGGGCTGGGAATAAATAAACAATCTACGTCACAACAAATACAGTATGATGAGGCCACAACTAGGGACGCAAGTTCTCAAGTAATATTGCTATGCATGGTAAATATAGGCCTAATTTTCACCAACACATGATCATCCCTTCTATAGACAAGATTCTGTCTTTCGTTGACCAATACCAACAAGACTAAGTTAGAGCAATAAGTCTAAATCTTTTTGCCTTGCCACTTGATCAGGGGTAAAGGAACAAGGACACAAGGTGCAGAAAATAATAAGGATATAATAAAATAAAAGGAAAAAAACTTTCCAAAAATTTTGCTCTGTGGGCTATGTGGCTACCAGGATGACGTCACTTCCAGCATCTGTAACCAGGAAGTGATCTCACCCCTAACAGGAAGTAACGTCATCCTGGTAACCACATGGCCAAGAGAGCTCCATTCTTGGTATGCCTAAAAATGACCTCTTTAATGTGAGTATTTTATATTTTATTTTATAATTTACAGTACTTTACTTTGTTGCACGAGGGTGTGTCCTTTTTCCTATTTGTCTGATTTGTGGGGCCACAGTCCCCCTTCATTATGAGAGCTGCACACCTACACGCAACTTAAACACACACTCCTCATACTGACCTATTTTACTCTGTGACCTTTGCTCAGGCCCCATAAACCCACTGAGGGCCCTTCTGACCACTGATCTCACTGTAACTGTGTAATCGCTGCTGACTGTTGTACGCAACTATTTATCATTCTTAACTTGATCAGGGGTGTCAGACTTAAACATATAGTGGGCCAAAAAACTTAGACATATCACTGGCCCCCCTTGATATATATTGAAAACATTTCTACAATCTGGGAAGTTTTTCCTTCTCATCAGATATAGCGATGAACCTTTTCGCATGGAGATAAACTAAGAGCTTCCCTTTTACCTGATTTTCTGTAGCGATGGGTAGATTTTTCCTCTCTACATCTTTTTATAATGTCAGCGGACAGCTGGAGCCCCACTGACAAAATCAGCACTGCAGTGTATGTAAATTAGGCTCATGTTGTCCAGCTCACATACAGAAGCTCTGCCAACTGGGACCTGGAAACGCAGCTGTCAGACACTCATTAATTCCCACTCTTCCAGTCAAAGCATGGAGCTCTGACCAGCAGGGTGGGAGTTACCCCGGTATAAGGTGTCTTATGGCCCAAAAAAAAGAGTAACTCCCAAAAGCCTTGCAAATAAATGTGGAATCTCTCATATGATTCCACAGAACAGCAGACACGCATGTTTTTTTTTAGGATTGTGTGTATATTAACCTCCCTAGCGCACTGCCCGTTTCGCGCCGTTATAAACGGGCAATCGAGGCACTGTACAAAGTACACTGCCTGTCACTCTCTCCCTCCCTCCCTCCGGGGCTCTTCACGCAGTCGGTGTCATTATTGACACCAGCTGCAAGAGTGGAAAAGCCGGCGCTCCTCCATTAACATGGAGGTCTATGGCGCCGCCCCCCCCGCCCCCTTCCACGTCACCGTGACGCAATCGGGGCTGTGCCTGTGTCATGCTGCAGCGATGAAGACAATCACTGCAGCTTTCCAGGGAGGCATCGGGTCTACCCAATGCCGGCTTCCCCTGCGGTTGAGACGAGCCTGAACAGCGGACGAGCTGGGCTCGTCTCAACCGCTAGGGAGGTTAACTATGATTTTGAGTATACATGTACTTTTAGGTTTACTTTACCATTGAATTTGAAACAGCAAAGCATAATAATCTGGTGGGTCAAATAAAAAGTGGGTTTGACTCCCCCTACACTAGTGTACACCCTACACTAAGGTACAAGGAAATATTTCTATGAAAATAACTCTCTAAAGCCCCCCATACAGGCTTAGATTTTATGGCCGAAACGCTCTCGCTGTTTGGTCGGCGTTCGGTCGCCCAAAATATCGGGTGCCGATCTTAAGCTTAAAGAGCTTAATTTGGCAGCCAAATCGATCTAAGCCATTATGGACATGTCCAAAATTTTTAGATTGGTCTGATATTTTAGACAGGGACACAGTGTACCTGTCTAAAGTATGTATTCTCCTGTTGAGAATGTAAATGTTGAGCTTGAATATTCGATTTTCGAATATTTTGCTCGAGTATCAGCATTTCGCATCATCGGATATCCAACGAGATTGCGATTTTCCCCAATTTTTGTGATTCCATTCAATGCAATGGATCGATTTTTTTAAAATGGAAATAACAGATATTCTCCCAGTCGAAAATCCGAGCTCCATTGACGTGCATGTATTGCGCATATTTGATTGTAATTGCGATTTTTAGATTGCAAATCATGTCCACAAGTGCAGATATTCGAGATTACGAATATGAAATATTATGGCTGATGTTCGCGAAATTAAATATTGAATATTAAATATTCGCGAATTCGAATATTGCCTAGTCAGTGACAAGGACCGACTTTGGACCAGAGGCAGGGCAGGGAGTCACACTGGGTCAGGACCCCTGGGATCATGGAATTGGTAAGGATATAAGTACTGTCAATGCCCAAACTGTAACCTATGGTTTTTTACCTGCCTATTAAAGGCAGGTAAAAACTATAGGTTAATGTCCCTTTAAGAAGCCAATTTGATTCTAAAGGGTTAACTCAATCTGCTTGAGGATCTCCTCTAATTTAAACTCTGTGTCATGTAATTTATGTTATTTTATCACAGCTGCACCAAAGCATAGTCTCTGTGTATGTTCCAGCATAGTGGACATGATTGAAGCATATTTTATAGTTATTACTAAAGCCCCTTTTCAGAGCCTAGAGACTAACTAATAGAGACTTATGGCCCCCATACATGCACAGATATTAGCGGCCGACCGATTATAAACGATACATTTTTAGATTGGTCGACTGAAAATTGGTGCATGCCCAAATGGTCCGATCAACTAAATTTGATCGTAATTGTGAAAAAAATCGATCAAAACATGATCGGACATGTCAGAAAATTTTGATCGGTTGAGTACAAATTGAGTACAAATTACAATAAAAAAAAAATAATTGATCAAAAATTGGTTATTCCATGTGGAGTATATTTAATTTTCCATCAATCAATCTCCAATTGTACGATTGAAAAAAATTGATCGTTTTTAGTCTGTCGGACACTATACTCTGTGTATGTATGGGGGGCATTAGATTACACTGGCAGCTCACCCTGGAATAAACTATTTATATATTCACTTGGATGGAGGGGTGTGTGTGTCACAGCAGGTCATATATACTTGCAATTTCTTATGTGATGAGTAGAGATGGTCAAATTTTTTTTCAAAAATTCGACCATTTTGACGATTTCAAAATAATTAAAAAGGCCCTGAGCATAGTATCATCACCAAAATTGCTGCAGATGTAGAGAAGGGTTGGGGGTATAATACAAAAAAAACTTTATTTATGCAAAAACGACATGTGCTAGAGCAAAACTTTATTTTTTCAAATGTTCCTCCAACCCTTCTCTACATCTCCAGCAATCTTACCATGATACCATGTTCAGGGGCTTTGCAATCAGCTCACAAAGTTAGCAAGTCGAAAAATTCGACCATCTCTAGTGATAAGAGGCTCTTTCTACATACTTAATTGCAAGTGCAGTGAATATATTACCTGCTGTGACAGCCAATCACTCCACCTCCCAAGTAAGAATGTGAATAGCATATTCCATTTTCAGGCACAGAAGGCTTCCGTATAATTTTTAAAAAAATGCATTCACTCTATAATGCGCACAGACTTTTCCCCCAGATGGAGTCTTATAGAGCGGTAATAAGGCATATAAATATTTGGAAGCAATACTCACGGCAGATAGTTGGAGTTCTCCAGACCACACATATGTTGTATTCTCCACATGCCTGGGCATAGGCAGCGACGGCCGTACAGAAGCACTCACAGTCCCCACCAGTGTTGCAAGCACATGAGTCTGAGACACAAGCATGATAATACTTTGATGGATCAACCTGAAAAATAAAATGGACAACAATGCTGATTGGCTAACCCATTTACTGATACAATTTAAACATTATTAATTTGTTTCCTATATAAAGATATATCAGAAGGATTAATAAGATATGTTTTAAAACATCTAGAAAAACTTTAAAGTAAACGTTTTTTACATTAGGCAAATTTAAATTGATATGATATGAAAGATGATATCTTCAGTGCTTTTCTAGTAAAAGTCTCCATACGTCCATCCCATCCCCTCCTACTTATGCATTTCTGGTGTCAGACTTCCAGTAATCCAAACATATCCCATTTAGGGCTTTCCGTATATATTTGAGTATAAGTATGAGGACCCCCGCTGTTCCGGTCACTGCCTGCTGGTGGCACTGTGATTGCCCATCCATGGGTTAGTCCCACAGTCACCAGCAGGTGGCTCCCTGCAAGTGTGGGCTGGGTGGAGCTTACACCTTCCTCGTTAGCTTAGGGCTATTTAGGTTTGCTTCATCCAGACCATGCTTGCTGTTGTTGTTGTTTGCTTGTCTGGATTTTATGCTTTCCCTGGCTTCATGCTTCTTGTTCCTGAACCCTGGACACCCCTATACCCTGGACTTTTGCACCTGTTTTTGTTCCTGCCTGTAAGTCTTCAATAAATCAGTTTTTTGTCACCACCACCTCTGTCTGGATCTCAGTGTGTGTTGCCTGCCTGGTTGCCCCCTCAGTACCTGATCCTGACAATAAGTTAAATTGTCTAATTTTATCAAAATAACCTGATAACTGAATGAGTATAAGCCTAAGGTAGGAAATGCAGCAGCAAATGTTCTTTTGTTTTATTATTCACAAAGTCCCTGAACATGGCATCATCACCAAAATAGTTGGAGATGTAGGACAGGAAAGTAAGAAAGTATAACTCTTGCTTATGTAGTTTTTGCAGTAATTAAAGCAGATGTATACTCAAAATCTAGGGGGGGAAAATATATATAAAAAAGTTTGACTTACCTCTGAGCTGGTATGATGGTGGTGTAGCACTCCACAATCATAAAAAAATATACTAACCTGCTGTTCCTTGGAATCGTATGAGAGATTCCATCTTTATTTCCCAGGGTTCTGGGGGTGGCAACTGGGTTTATAATGGACTTCTTTAGAAAATTTGTCTCATTCGTTTTAATGAGTTGCAGGGGTCGCCGTACAAGACAGGGAGAAAGGAGGGGCTTCGAGGGATCTTCTTAAATTGTTTCTAACAGGTAGTTTTTTTTTGGTTGGGGGGAGGGTTGCATTCCTTCCTATTATCTGCACTTCTAGTGCCATTAATGTAATGATGATTTTATGGTGGTAGGTCCATTTTAAGATCAAAGTTAAGTCTTTAAAACATTTTACTTGACTTTGACCTAAATTATGCAAAAAACTACACGACTGCCCATTAAATATTGTGATTGTCATCTCTCGAGTATAAGCCAAATATAATATGTTTCAGCAGGTTTAGCTTATATTTCGGTATATATGGTTTGTTTCTGTGTGCTTTTTTTGCAAGCTCTGTCCCATGACATGTTTCAAGAAAAAAAAAAAACAATGCACAGCCTGATGATGATGGATGTATACAATTTTTGAATCAAGGGGATAGGAATGTTCCAGCGCTACTGTAACTTACATGAGGGTGACAAATAGAGAAGACATTACTGTGTATGATACTGCACTTCCTATGAGCCCAGGCACTGCGGTACGGATTTAGAGAGCAAGCATCTCTATAGACGCTACCATCTCTGCAAGATGGCGACAACTTCCAGCTGTTTCCAAACTCTTCCACGTTTGCCACAATAGCGTTGTTGCGGGTGGTGAAATCAGTGTTTCGATTTTCATCGTAAGTTCCACATAACCCACAAATCTTCCCCTGCAAATAAAGGTCAACATTAGGCAATGGAAGCAAAACCAAATACATTTACAAAGTAATATATGGTAGTAAGGGATGGCCGAACTTCTGCCAGGTCCGCCAGCGAATTTTTAAAATAGTCCGTCATCCGCCTGTTCGGGGGCAGATTCAAATTCCCCGCCAATTTGAATCAGGGAAACTGGAAGTGACATCAGTTACATCACATCCGGTACCTGCAACTCAAAGTTCCTGGTTACGATTGCTGGATGTGGCGTCACTGGCGTCACTACCGGTTTTCAGAGCCGGCTTTTCACTAGAAAAGCAGGTTCTCTGCCCGGTCTTCAGTGAAAAGATTCTTCCTCCGGCGGGATCTTACTGCTCTTGATCCTGCCGGAGGAAGAATATTGAGCTCCTCCTCAAAGGTGAACTGGCTGATCCTGCTCGCTGGCTAGAAGGAGTGCGAACATCAATGTTCGCGGCAGAACTGTCCGCCTTGCTAGTAGAGATGTGAGATTTTTTGTGAAAAGTTACCTAGCTGACTTGTCCCTGATCATGGCATCATCACCAAAACTGATGGAGATGTAGAGAAGGGTTGTGTAGAATTCCCCCCAAAGTAAAAATTTTCACTTAAGGCTATTTTTCAATTATACGTCGTGATCCCCTTCGCTAAGCATATTGCTTGGTGGGGATCCCGACGTAGCACATAGACTTACCTGCTCGGCAGATGCTGTGTCTTCAATGCGCCGAGCCACTCCGCCAATGCAAGGCTCAACTTAGTCGAGTACGTTGAGCCTCTGCATCGGCAGATGTGTAAACATAGCATCCACCGAGCAGGCAATGTTTATGTGCTATGTCAGGATCCTCCCAAGCAATACGCTTAGCGTCCCGACGTATAATGGAAACAATCCCTAACTTTGAACTTCATTTATTGCTGAAGCAATACTTTAATCTTAGTATTCCCACAACATTTACATTTATTTACATTTCCAGAAATATTTGTGATAATACCATGTTCAGGGACTTTATAATTAACTCAATCACAAAAAAATTTATGCATGAGGGTGGACATGCAGAGTGTCCTATAGAGTGAATTTGCTCTTTAGGACATGTTCAAGCAGAGGAGAAAAGAGTAATTTTGGGTGTCCTCACTGCTGTGATATGCTGTATACCTGGTATTTACTCAGGAGGGGGGGGGGGGGCACTGCTGATAGAAACTGGGCTTGCTCTGTGAGTCTCAGGCTCGTAGCACTGGCCATGCTTCCCCCAAGTTAATACTGGTATAAAGCATGGCACAGAAATGAGAAGATCTTGGAATGGGTTTGTGGGTCTCCAGGCTGTCAGCAATGCTTCGCTTCTGTTAGAACATGCTGTATACTCCAGATGTCACAACAGGTAATATATTCACTACACTTTGAATTCGATATACACTTTCTATGCTCTATACACTAATGAGTACCATATTTTTCAGACTGTTAGATGCACCCAAAGTTTGGGAGAGAAAATTAGGGGGGAAAATAGAGACACAGTCATTCAGATATCAGGTGAATAGACAGAATGCTCCAGAAATGTAGGCAGGACTTGTCCATGCAATATTCACTCTATATTCCTTCAGCCAAAACGCCTTGCCAGACGGGGGTCTTGGCTGCAGGGCCCAAACTTTAGCATGTGTCTATACACTAGCCGAACCCATTCTCAGAAATGTGTTTCATTCCCTCTAGCCAAGCCGAAACGCCACTGCAAAGAAGGAGATATTAGCTGAATTAGCACTAGCAGTACTCATTCTTTGAACACACTGACCAACTTATGGAGAGACACATTTTTGCAATCTGGCACTGAATAACATAACCCCGAGTAGCTATTTACATATGGGAGGAGATATGAGTCTTTGTTACAAAATGTATTTATTGTGGGTTTTTGGGAGCTCAGAGAGGATAAGAAAAATTCAGAAAATGCATTTGTGAAGCCCCCTGCTGTTGCAGACCCTCGCTGTTCCATTTCCGTTCCTTTGCTTTAGAGGTGTATTCAGCAGAAGAGCTCCCTCTGCTGGATGCTAGCAGTAATTCCTTACCTTGTCAAGTTCCCCTCCTTCTAGCCCTATTTAAGGAAGCGTCAGGCAACAGAAATTAGTTTGATCAAGATGGTCTGTTATGTCTTTGCTCCTAGGTTCCTCTGCATAATATATGTTATATGGCTTCTGACCCTTGGCTTGCTCTATGGCCTGTCCTTGTCTCATCCCTTGGTGCTTTAAATTGGTAATTGCTGCTAACTGCACTGGTGCATCTGAGGACCGCAACCTGGGAATTGTCTGCAGCAAAGTCCATCCATCTCTGGTGAAAACCATGCAGTTCCTAAGACTCTGTACCTCAGATTGCACCTTTGCCAACTGTGCAGTTAGTCCAATGGGTCCACACCCTTATATCATCATTGTCTCCAGCCTTGTCAGTCGCCATGCTATATTTCTGAGCATTTGAGGAGGTAACCAACTGCTCCAGACGCTAAAGCTAGCCATACATGGGAAAAATCCTGAGCAATAAACCCCTGATCAATCACAGCATGGTGATGTCATCACGCTGTGATTGATCGGGGATCAGTTGAGCGGAAATCAATGTGCACCACATGGGCACATCAATTCCCTTTCAATGGGGACCTCTGGGTAGCAGAGTTCTCCCCAGCTTCCAGCGTGTGAATCCGAACACTCTAGAAGCTGGGCAGAAATCCATCCATCCTCTCTCCCCGTACAAGTGAAGAGTGCTGACTCCGCCCCCTTCACAGCCTGGGCTGAGCTGACAGTCGGACTGCTGTGTGAAGAAGCGTCTTCATCATGTAAAGTATTGGAGATTGAATGGGGTTTTCCAACATGTTGGAACCTCGCTCAATCGAGTTATTTTGAGCGGGCTCTATTGAACCCGCTCGAAGGACAGCACACACTGGTAGGATTGTAAGCAGATTACAATCAATTACCGTGACCGCACACGTTGATTGATTGTACTCAAATCTTTTTACAAATCTACCCGTGTGTGTCTAGATTAAGGCTCACTTTTTGTTTGCTACCCTACAGCTCTGGTCTGTCTTTAGGATCAAAAATAGCATAAACCTGTGTATATTTCAATCCATAATATGTACCCTACAAACTGTTCAAGATAATACACACATGCTTTGTTAGTAAAGCTTAGTAAATTAGCATTACGTTGGGTTTACTTACTTTGTAGTTACTGGTAACTTTGATAAAAATACTGGACTTCTTATCCCAGAATATCAGCAAACCCTTCTGGGTCTCAATGACTAGGTAAATGCCCATCAATCGCACTCTGTACGGAACCTGAGTGCCCAAACCTCTGCGGGCCAAGTTGAGATGGTCGTTAATAAGAACAAGTTCAAAGTCCTGCAAAAAGGTTCAAAGATGGTCAGTATCAACAGCCAAACCCATTCACAGCTTCAAATCTGCTACAGGAAACATAATACTGCTCACCTCCAGAAAAACTTTGATGGATTTAGAGCAGGTGGCACCTAAGTTACCACAAGGAACGTTTTGTGTGATGATCTTGAAGGTGCTGCTGCCATTACTCTGGTCACAGTGGTCCTTTTATTAAAAAAAAATTAACTAAAATAACATGCATTTTGCAAAGGTACAAAACATGTACTATGCCTACAATGATACTTTTTTTGGTGACAATCTCTTTTTGTTAGCTCAACTTTGTTGCCAAAAACAAAATATTGGGCAAAAGTGAAAAATGGAAAATATAAGGTTCTAAAAATTCAGGTATTAACCCCCATTATGTCCTATTTTTTCTAAAGCGCTACAAGAAATGTAGCATACAATCTGGTGTCATCAACAATGCCAGGGATGTTGGTGCTCGGCATGTATACACCTTAATTTTTATGCAGGTGATTGGCAAGTGCACCCCTATCTCCCTGGTATCGCCTGTTGGTGAACAGGCCGACATCCGCATTTTTGCAGCGAACCACCAGATCCAGTGGCAAATCTGTGTCCCTTGATGTCTGCCATCAAAATGATCTTCACAGACACTGGCAGTGTGGGTATTCTTCCACCGGCCAGATCTTTTTTAGATCTTTTGAGATGGAAAAATACAACTAGTGCCGGAATCTGTCAAGATCATTTTTTAGATTCTGTGAACTTGGGGGGTCCAGGGTTCACAGTCACCACACCGGAATTCATTTGTTTAATCAACAAGGCTTTATTTTGGCTCAAAATAACAGTTTGGCTTGGCTTCAGCCAT
>CM070041.1:41589759-41605651 GCA_036250615.1 Ptychadena robeensis | reverse complement strand
GTTCTCAGCTTCAGATTTCCTATTTGTCAGACTGTTGCACAAACTTTGCTCTATCTGTATACTGGTCCCCAGTAAAAAAAAGTCTAGATGTACCTCTGGAAGCACTACTTGAGGTCTGGTCTGGTAAAACTAGGGTGGCCAAAAAACTACTTCAGAAGTTAAAATGGGAACTTCCTCTTCTGCTTCTGAGGAGGCTTCTTAGTGCAGCATCTATGGAGCTCCCCAATAGAGATGGTTGAATTATTTCGATGATTTCAAGTTAATTGCAAAGCCCCTGAAGATGATATCATCACCAAACTTGCTGGAGATGTACAGAAGGGTTGGGGGCATACTATGTATGTAAATATGTATGTCTCTAACACAAATTTTGACTTTGATTTCAAACCTAATTTATGCAAAAAATACATGTGCTAGAGCATTTTTTTTACAAATGTTCCCACAACACTTCTCTACATCTCCAGCAATTTTGGTGATGATACCTTGTTCAGAGGCTTTGTAATGAGCTCACAAGTTTAGCAAGTCAAAAAAGTCGACAATCTCTACTCCCCAAGTAGTCACTGCCGCATATGTGCTCCCTCTCCATGTTTGCAGGGAAAGGTTTTCATGTCACCCACAAGGCTACATCATTAGAGATGGTCAAAAATATTTCATGAAATTTCATCTCACGTTGTGAGTCAATTGCAAAGCCCCCTGAACATGGCATCTCCACCAACATTGCTGGAGATATAGAGAATAGTAAGTTGTGGGAACATGTCGTTTTTGCATAAATTAAGTTCAATGTCAAGTTGAAGTTTTTCATCATGAACCTTAGATATTTGGTTGTCGTTCTTTTTATGTGTTTTCAATCTTTGACTGGGACCCTTATACGCAACTTTTCCCTTTTAGGATTTCCTAAATGCACAACATTCTGACAATTTTGGCATCGTTCTAAGAGTTATATTGGAGGATTCTGCTGCTGAAGAATCAACACAATTGTAATTATTTGATTCTTATGTTTATCTACCTTATTATTAGCATATTATTAACCTTTATTAAAGTGGACCTACCACCATAAATTGATAATTTCATCAATGACATTAGAAGTGCCCATAATAGGCAGGAGTGCATAAAAAATGTATTGTGCCGCGGTGCTGCAGAGATAAACAGCTAAATCTTGACTCTTCATTAAACTTAATGCAACGTATTTTCCCATAGAGAACCATTATAAACGCCCCAGTGGCCACTGATGATATTGCACTTGGAGTTGACCTCTAAAAGCCTGGTGAATGAATATGGAATCTCTCATAGTATTCCACACAATATTGTGAGTGTGGAGTGCTAGGCCACCATCATACCAGCTCAGAGGTAAGCCAAACATAAATTTGACATATGTATTTTTTAGATTTAGTAGGTTCCCTACTGTTCCCTGCGGATGGCTGCGGTTCTATCCGGGCGGCTGCAGCTGCTCCCGAACGCATTCATAGGCAAAGCATCGGCCAGGCTCCCCTTGTGCGGCTGTGTGCGGATGCCTACCACTTTTTCACGTGGATGCCGAGCCCAACCGTATCCCTGGACATGGGGCCTGCCTAAAGTCCACTTCCTACCGTACAGACGTCCGCGTGCATCCACATGGGGTGCGGTAGACAGTGGCTGAAGCCGCGCGGATGGCATCCGCACGGAACAGCTGTAGTGGAAACAAGCCCTAAGTCCCATTACACTTTGATAAATATGTACAATTAAACTTTTTTATTACCTTTAGAGGGAAGGTTCAAACACTTTAGTTTTCCTTTGGTACAAGTGCTGTAAAGTATGAAAAAACGTTTTTTAAACTATAAAACAAAATACAATGCTGTCTCCAAAGGGAGTAAGCTGAAATAAATCATCAAGTACATAGATTTGTTTCCCATTTCCCAACTTAAAGATTTTGGACTTAAATTGTGAAATATGTTTTTTAACCTTGAAGTGTCAAAAGAGATATAAAAAGTGTAAACTGATTATGTTGTCAGCCCCTTATATGTCCCTGGTGTCATTAATAAAGCCGGGGTTCTTAGATATTTTCCTAGGAACAAGGACACAAGGCTCACAACCTAGTGCAACAAAGCAAAGTACTGTAAATGGTAAAATAAAATAAAAGGATTGATTTCTCAGGGCAGTGTGCTTACCAGAATGACATCACTTCCTGGTTATGGATGAGATCACTTCCTGGTTACAGGTGCTGGAGGACTCAGTAGAATCAATGAGACGCGTTTTGAGCAGCAGCTCTTTGTCAGCCATGTTTTATTTTACCATTTACAGTACTTAACACTGTTGTACTAGGTTTTGCCCCTTGTGTGCTTTTTCCTATTTGTCTGTTAAAGGGGCCACACCCCCCCCCCCCTTAATTTTGAGAGCTGCACACCTACATGCAGCTTTAACACCCACCTCTCACACTGTCCCAATTTTACTCTGTGACCTTTGCCTAGGCCTCATACACCTACTAAGGGCCCTTCTGGCCACTGATATCACTGTAACTGTGTAATCGCTGTTGACAGTTGTGCTCAACTATTTATTACCTTAATAAAGTCCCCCATACACCTTACAATCTTTCCATACAATTTCTGTACAATCAAATTTTGTTTAGCCAAAACCATGTAATATGAGGACCTTTCTAAACCTTCACTCACTATGTATTCTATCAGGGAGGCAACTATACTACACAGTTGTTGGTAGATCTAATGGAGATTGTATGGATTGATCTTAAGGTGTATGGGGGGCTTTAGATATTTTCCTACCTGTGAGATTTTCCTACTTTTTATGAGTTACAGGGCTAAGCTTTTGGTGTTTATGGTTAGGGGTTGGGGGGGGGGGGTTAAAGTTAGGGGGTTGGATGGTTAAGCTTAGGGGATTGGGGAGGCTAGTTTAATTTTAACCCTCCTAACCTTTACCACCCAACCCCTAAAGCTCACCCCTGCAGTTAAGCAACATTGACCCTAAACTTAACCCCCCAAACACTTTTCCTTAATACCTGAAACCCCTAAGCTTAACCTTGTAACTCCAGAAAAAAAGGACTATCAGCGCATGCACAGTTGTAAGGGTAGGAAAATATCTCAGAACACTGGAGATGTGAGAACTTGGGTTGCCTATGTCTGTCTGAAAATACAGGCCCATGTCCCAGGTATCACTGATGAGGTATGATGACTTATGCCTTCCCTCAGGGACGTTTATCCCTCTATGCTGAATGTGCATGCACATAGGGCCCTCCCTCCCCGAAGCGGGTGCCCTCCCTGTGCGGATCTGAACAGCTCAAACTGCCATGGTGGGGGGGGGGTGGGGTGCCTGTCCGATTGACATCTTCACCAATTGAATTCCTCCCGGTCAAGAACTTGCATAGGACCCAAGCCTAAAAATGGTACTGCCTCCTCTCTAAGGAGTCTCTATAACTATTAGATAGCTAAAGGGAGAGAAGGTCAAAAGAATATGAAACAAAGAGCTCACACAGCAGCTAGGACCTTTTGAGGTAAAAGTCAGAATAGGCAGCGGTGGAATTTAATTATTCAGCACCTTCAGGAGGTTGTGAGCCAGTATGACCCAAGTATTAGACATTATTCCTACTACTGTCTTATATTTGACATTTGCCTCCGAGAAGGATGGACAGCTCTAAACTTAAGGCAGTGGTTTCTAAACTTTCCCTGCAGGGCCTCCTTTTCTGGATACTGTGTACTAGTACTGGTGAGAAATGGCCCTCAAACTTTATTCCTAATACAACTCCTACAACTTTATTTAGCTTTCACACCAATCATGCATATACATGCATCATATATACACACACATACATAAACATTTATCATTCACATAGAAACAAACACGCACAGAGAGACAAACACATTTCATGAATGTTTCTTACTGCCTAGTTCCTCAAAGGTTGGCTTACTACTTGTCCCTCCCTCAGCCCCCTCCAGAATACCTCTGCCCCCTAGTTTGGGAACCACTGACTTATTAAGGTATGAGGCAAGGACTTTATAGTCACAACAAATAATATCTTAATTTTATAACTATAAAATACAATTAGGCTTTAGGGGGGAACCAAGGAAAAACAATATTTCATATGTTTATTGCTGCCCAAACTTGCTGTTTAATGCTCCCTGCCTCATTAAAATGTGTGAAAGATGTAAAAGTAAACAATGTCTTGCTTGCTATGAAGATACTGCACTGCGGGCTATGAAGATACTGTAGCACAGGGCACCTGTACAGGTTGTGTTGTTGGCAGCCCCAGAGCAGAGTGTGAAGGGAGAAGGGGGTCTACTTACATCCTGGAGACAAATAGGGTCATAGAAAGCATTACTCCTACTCCTGCACACTCTGCTTCAACATGCTGTATATTCACTTGTGAGAAGGGGCACCATTGACAGTGAGTCTCTGTGTAGACAGCAGCCCCCCTTCTACCATGTCTATATACAGCATTTCTATAAATAAAGAGAAAAAAGCGTTGGGGGAGAGAAAAGGGTAATGGAATAGAAGAACAGGAGAGAGAGGGGGCCATGGTATCTCAAAATGGTTCTATTTCAATCAATATAGGCCCGTGTGATATCCATGTCTGGATTACAGAAAAATATAATTGAAAAGAAAAAAAAGCGAGAGGAATGAGAATTCAAATTCATTACCACACAGAACCTTCAGATGGATATTAAAAAAATATATATACAGCATACAGCATTCAAGCAGGGTGCACAGGGGTAGGAAGGGGCTGATGACAGACTTGAGTGAGTCCTTTTGCTAGGATCTCCGGGCTGTCAGCAGCCCCCCTTCTCCTGAATAAATATACAGCATGTTTGAACAGAGTGTGCAGGGGGAGGAGGAGGATGCTGACAACAGTGTCCCTCCTCTGCTCAGTGCATACTCTGCTCAGACATGCTGTTTATTCATTTTCCACCACATTCTTAGGGGAAAATGGTGCTTATAATTGCTAACCCTAGTCATTTACCATAAATAATTTCAAACTTACCAGAGTATTCCATTTTCACTGATGGTTTGGTCATTTTCTATAGGTATTCCATTCATGTAACATGGGCAAGCAGATGCCGGAACGCAATCACCTGTGTCGTTCTGGTAGAAGCCCTTCTTACACATGCAGCCAGGTAGCGGAGCGAAAGTTATGTTGCAAATACCGTCAAGGTCATCCAGAGAGCGGCAAGAGGGCTTACATGAAGTTATTGTGTAGCCAAAAGCCTGATTTACTGGACATTTTGGTACAAATTTATCTAAAAGGGATTTAAAAAGACTTTGTTATTAGGGCTATGTTGAATAACATTTTTAGGGACAGTGAAGAGCACACCCCCCCCCCCTCTGCATCTCCAACTGTGGTGATGATACTAACTTTGCAATAAACTCACAAATCGCACAAATTTTGGCTTGTATTCAAGTATACATGATAGTTGAAGGTCAGTAGTGTCAGCAGGGCTGTTTCTCCAGCTATGCTGAATATGCATGTGCATAGGGCCCCGGGGACCCGCACATGAACAGCACGAGCTTCCGATGGGGGGGTGGTGTAAGGAGAAGAAGTGGAAGAAAGAGTAGCGTTTTCGGACGTGTTCAAGCTCCTCACAACTTCAAGCACCACCACCCCCCCCCCCCCCCCCCCCCCCCCCCCCCTGGCTTGCTACTTACAATAGCACCCCATCCTTAATAAACTTGCATAGGACCCCTGAAAGGTTAGAAATGGCTCTGAGTGCCAGTAATGACTCACACTTTGGTTTGTGAGGGGGTAAAGCAAACCTCCAATTCAGATCTGACCCTAGCGGATTGTGTGAAAACCTTGGGAAGAGAGCACATCCAGGATAAATGAATGCCCCTGGCATAGAGAAGTAGACCTGAAGAGAAATCTGTCACATAGTGCCTCTTGCGTTTCTCTTTTCTCTCAATTCTCTTTATGTATTCAAATTTACGCATTCAACTCATTGAATAAGTTTCGATTGGCATTTTTTTAATTGACCTTCCTAGCAGTCAGCCACTACCATGTCGTTTTTAACTCTACTTAAATTTCCTGTCCTCCCCTGGCCCCTGTCCTGGCTGGAAAAGACACTCCCCTACATTAATATGGAGGTCTACAGCGCACTCCGCCCCTTTAGCGTCATCAGTGACCGAGCCCCAGAAATGCTGCAGCTATTCTCTATTTCTGGGGGTATGTGGGGTTTTCCTGATACCCGCTCTGGAAGCGTTTGGGACGAACCAATACCAAGGACCAACTGGGTTCGTCTCAACCGCTGGGGAGGTTAAAAGGGTACATATGAAACGGACTTACCGCATGCAGAGAGTTTCCAGTTGCTTAGAAAAACTCCATGTGCAGCACAAATTTTCACATATGAGAAGATTGCGGCACACATAGCATCTTCGAGCTTTGAAAAGCTACACGTGTCGGCGATGCAATTCTAGGCGCACATAAAAGAAATCAACACACAGATACAGATGCATTATCTCTAGGTCTAGACACTGTCTTATATAAATGTTAGGTGCAAAAAATGCTCTTATTTTTACCTACTTTTTTTCGGGTAGGTCTTACTTTTACTAAGTAATATTAAAGCGCACCTAAACCCACCAGACAAACTTTTCCCCCTGGCTAGCCAACCCCCCGACTATTGGGGGAAATTTGTTAATAAAAAATTGTTACCTGTGTGGAGATATCTGTATAGTTGTCCCCTCAACCCTCCTCTGTGTGAGCCTCTCCTCTTCCGCCGCAGCGTTTTTGCCGATCTCCAGCAGCTATTCACGTTGATTTATTTATTTATTTTTCTTACTTTCATTTTGAGTCCATTGACACACATTGTATCTGGCGGCCCCCGGTGGCCGCCGGCGATATTGCAACCTCAACTCATGCAAGCCTGGAATCAAACACTGAATCTAAAATGACAGCTCCCACAGGTATCAGCATGATTGCTAAATGAATATTTTTTTTGTTTTTGAGAACCCTTAAGCTATTGGGACAGTTTAAAGGTAAGTAAAAAAGTAATAACAATTTTTTTTATTTTTGAGTTTAGGTGCGCTTTAAGTAATGTAACCTCCCTAGACTGATTTTTTTGTACTAAATCAGTACAGTGTGCTACATGTTTTATTATTATTATTATCATTGTTTATTTATATAGCGCCAACATATTACATAGCGCTGTATAATACATTAGAGTGGAGATACAACACAAGATATTACACACAGCTACAGGTTATGACGCAGGAGTAGAGGACCCTAGAAAATCAGGCTTACAATCAAATAGATGTAAAATTTCTTTCATTTATTATACAGAATGGGCACTAGATGTCACTGCATCTAAGCTTTTTTTTCAGCTCTGGCTTCGGGACGTTTTTTAACTTTATTTTGCTGGGGGCTGCATTCACTCGGTGCTGCACACTGCGTACACAGCTTTTTTTCTTGGTAGGTTTTATTTTTTTATGGAGGAATTAAATTAGATTCACAGGGTAAAATGTGGCTAGATCTTTACTTTCAGGGAAACTTAATAAAGACAAGCAAAAAAGATTATTAATAATATTATAATTTCAGTTACTATGTTTAATTATGATAAAAAAAACAGTTTCGATTTGTTAATTTTAAGACATTAAAAAAAGAAGTATTTTTTTGGTAAAATTTTAAATAATCTGCCATTTTCCACCCTTCCCTCTTCACATCCCCGGCATCATCAATACAGATGGTCAAGTTTTTCGACTAGCTGACTTTGTGAGCTGATTGCAAAGCCTCTGAAAATAATATGCCTGTTCGCGTGGAATGTGCATAGAAAAAAAACTGAAGTGATGTCAGTGACTCACAGTTTCCGGTTTCGGAGACTGGCTTCTCTACCCGGTCTCTGGTGAAAGAATTCTTCCAGTGGCCGGATCTTTCTGCTCCTGATCCGGCCAGCAGAAGAATTCTTTCATCAGAGACCGGGTAGAGAAAAAGATTGGCTGGTCCGCTGATGCTCACTATCATCTCAATAAAGTAAGGTCAATAAAGATGAGTAAAAAAAAGAGAAAAACCCATCAGGTTCAGAAATGTTTGTGGTAATAAAGATAGAAAAAGAAAAAAAAATGATGCATGCTCTACTACGAACGGGCGGATCAAACTTTTAAAGAAGTCCATCTGTTCGCGGGCAGATTCAAATTCCCCGCCTGTAGGCGGGGGATTTGAATCTGAAAAACCAGAAGTGGCGTCAGTGATGTCACATCCAGTACCTGGAACGCATAGTTCCTGGTTGTGCTAGCTGGAGGTGACGTTAGTGACGTCACTTCCGGGGGTTACGAGCCGGCTGCTCACTAGAAGAACGGCTTCATGCCCGGTCTTCTAGTGAACAGATTCTTACTCCGGTGGGATCTCCTGACCCTCATCCTGCCAGGAAGAATAGAGAGGAAGAATAGAGAGCTCCTTCTCGCAGGCGAACAAGGCGGGTCGAACACCCGTACTGCTCGCCAGCTTGGAGGGCAAACATCCATGTTTTCGGCCGAATTGACCGCCTTGCGGGCAGTTCGGCCATCACTACTCATTATATATTGATTGTACAATTGACAAGTTGTAACCTCAGAATGAATACATTTCATCGGACAGATTCCATCAGACATGTTTTACCTGCTTGTACACTAGCGGGTCCACTACACCATGGCAGGTGCTAAAACTTCCATCTGGATCAGATATTTGTCCACACCAATGGTTGGCATAGTCCGCTAAATGAAAAAACAATATACACAAAGTGGTGATTAGATGCAATAGGTCTTATTTTCAGGTAGGACTTATTTAGTCATAAGCGATTGTAATTAGTGTATCCTCCCTAGACTGAATTTCTGTACTAAATCAGTACAGTGTGTAAAATTTGTTTGATGTATTATATGGAATGGCCACAAGATGTCACTGCCATCTTAGGTTTTTTTCAGCTTGTCCAAGCTCAATTCTGGCTTCAGGACTTTTTGTTTACTTAGTATTTTTCTGGGGGCAGCATTCACCCGACGCTGCATATTGTGTGTACCTGAACTCAGACTTGTGGGCGTTTTCTGTGCTGCTCAGTTGGCAGCAGCCTAGAAAGTGGGTGAAGTACAGAAGCTTTTTCTCTGGGTAGGTCTTATTTTTGGGGGAGGGCTTATATTAGAAGCACAGGGGGAAATCTAGGTCTTACTTTAGGGGTAGGTCTTACTTTCAGGAAAACTCTCTATATGTTTAACCTTTCTTGCTGACTCAAATTCTTTTTAATATGCAATGAATAATACATACCACTTTCCACGTTAATAGCACAAGGGTCATCAAACATTTCATTAATATTTGGACACAATGCGGATACCTTCCATGTATTAACAAAGGCAGAAGGCGTGCCTTCAATCAATCCGCTGATTGTCTTGAAATCATCCTTTTGGTTATTATTGAAATTTCCACAAAGCCCTAGAAATTAGAATGAAATGTTGACAATGAATGGCAATGCACCACATCACATTGATGTGTGATCATCGTACAATGCCAACTCCTTTCATATGTGCAAAATCAAATAAACCAGGAAGAAAGAATTATCAATGTAGACGTGCAAACAACAATTCAAATTCAATCTAAAGATCTCAGTTTACATGGTTTCTGGTTGATTCTGTTAGTTTGATTCTGGTCTGGTGTATCTAGTAAAAGTCAACCATAAAAGTGGACCAATCTGGTTCAGGATGGCACTTTAAAAAAAATTACCTTTAAACAATAATTAAACAATTAAACAATACCTTAGAAAGTTATTAAAAAAAAAGTGATTCAGTGATGCTTTGCCCCTCTAGTGAAATTGTGCTATATGGCAGCCTAGTGGGTGCAAGGACACTTACAGAGGTAGAAGCCACTGACATCCTTACATTGCTGTTTTAAAAGTTATATTAACAGGCATGAGTACCATCAGGACCATTTCTCCCACTATGCCAATAGGGCCCCGGACCCCTCCCTTGCACGCATATCCAATGCCCTCCTTCCCAGTGCAAATCTGAACAACGCCAGCTGCTGACCAAAGGGTGTGGGGGCATAGCTGTCACTATCAGTGGCCATGAATATGTAACATGATGTCACTTCCGATTTCAGCCAGAATCTTCTGCGTTCCAGATGCCGGAAGTATCGGGAGATTAAAATCCCCTCCCTCCTTTTCAGTTCCTGCATGATTTAGGAGGGAGAGGGTGTTACTTTCCCCAGTAATGTCCCACCCTGCACATCATCTGCACAAACAGGGTGGAAACTTAGGAGAGAGAGTGACGCCCCCTCCCTCCTACCTCTGCCCAATTCCAAAATCCCGGGAATAAAAACCGTGACTTTCCCGGTCCAAACAGGAGGGTTGACAGGTATGGTGGGGGGGGGGGGGGGGGGGGGGGGGGGGGGGGGGGGGGGGGGGGTGGTGCTTGCTGGAGGGGTAAGGAGAAGAAGAAGAGGACGAGAAGCATGTACGTACTTGTTCCCTTTCTCCCCTCCAGCCACCCAAAAGCCCCCCTTCCATCAACAGTTCCACCAATAGCACCCCAAGAACTGGCATAGGACCCCTGAAAGGCTAGAAACTGCACTGGGTACCATTAAGCTGGATACATGCTCAAAACTGCAAGCATCTATATAGGATAAAAACTTTACCTGGGATACGGAATTGATAAGGCCATAAAAATAATCACAATGTGATAGTAAATATCACATTTTGAAAATATCCGCAATGTGATAATTATTGTCACAATGCATAGCCATACGTTTTTACGAAAATCTAATAAAATATTAGTAGAGTTATAAGTGAAATATTGCAAATTTGAATATTGCCGCTTATCACTACTTATTGCTACAGATATGCTTGTAAGTAGAGTATGACCAAAATGCACAAGAAAAATTTTACTGTATGAGGGAGCTGAGTTGAACTTGTCATCAGGGGCCTCTAGGGGGAGCTCTATCTCCTATAAAAGAGGCCTTCCACAAGTCTCACATGCATGTATACACTTTGTTGCTGAAGTGGTGGAGCGTGAAGAAGGACAGAGGTGTGTGAGTCCCATCCCGCCAGTATGCAACACTTCGTTTGAAAGCATACAGGTACTCTGTAGTTTCTGAACGAGAAATTCTGAGTTTAGGTATGAGACCTAAGCATACCTGTCAACTTTATTGTGCAAGAGTAAGAGATAAGTACAGGAAGTGACATCACTGATTGAGAAAGGAGGGGGCGTTACTATCCCTGCTAATGTCCCACCCTGCACAAGGGTGGTGGAGAGTAACAGTAACACCCCCTTCCTCTGATTTCAATAATCCTAAAAATCTGAGATTTATTGAAAACTGGATTTGACTGGGAAAGCCACATAAAAACGTGACTTTTCCGACCAAAACTGAATAGTTGACAGGTATGGACCAGTTGCCTCTGTTACTAAATAGCCATTTGACACAGGGTGCGGTGACCTATACAGCTGCTTGGCTTCTAGCGCTGGAGACTGAAGCAGTCTTAGGCAGATCAGTGCCCTGGGCGAGCATTTCTTTTGGCACCTAGGTTTGGGTGCATGGAGGAGAGAAACACTGAGCATAGTCTGGAAAAGTCACAGTATGGTTACATATCTGTAGATCGCAGTAAAACATTTGGTGTTCTATGACACTGAAAATATATTTACCCGAAAGCTTTGATTTAAAGGAAGGGTGCACAGTGACATAGAGCTGCATTACAGGTTTTAATTGAATCACTACTTGCAATCCAAAATTGGTTGCGTGAAAAACAAAGTTTTCCCCATGCGCTGGGTCGAAGAGAATGAAGGATTCTGCAAAACAATAAAAATATAAAGACATTCGATTTTGTATAGTAGGAATGTTAATATTTAACATATTTAGCAGTGTACTGTGGAAGTTATTTTATACAGAAAAAAAGTAGACAGTATCTCACAAAAGTAAGTACACCCTATTATGGTTAATAGTATTCCAAATAAAAAATAAATATTCAACCGTCTCTACTGAGCAGTTACAAAGGGAATGCATGGGGGGGGGGGGTCAATCTAGAAATAATGCTACATACCTTTATACAATGGTAAGGAAACTGGCAAATCGTCCACTGTGACAAAGCCATCAGGTAATATCTTCAATGTCTAGGAAATTAGATTTAAATTTATTAATAAATAAGTTGTCTTTTTTTTATAAAACGTGCAATAGAAAATCTCAGCCAAAAACTAATAAAGTCATTTCCTATGGAATCCCAAATGAACTGTATTCTTTGACCATAAGCTCCTTTTTATGGTCCCAATGTGTGGTTAAAGGATATTTGGTGTCAAGCATTCGCTTGCTGAGATCTGCAGCACGCAGCGTCCCACTCCCCAACCCATGTCAGAGAGAAGCCAGTTATGTAACCTATACTTTGACAGCAAGCGTTCACTGGGGGCATCTTGTGGCTGAACTTGGTATTGCACAGGGATTTTTTTTCCCCAATTGATATTAGTGCGCTAACACTTCAAATATTTTTTAATATATTATGGCGCAAAAGTAAGTTATTTGTGTTAGAACACATTTTGAAAATAAGTGGGTATAGGACCCAAGCAATTTGACACAACATAACATTTACCATTGGGTAAAAAGTAATGATATTTCACATGGCAGAAATCCTAAACAACTGAATATTTCTTTACAATGCACATCAGCAGCAGTTTTTAATGTTGTAGTATGACTTATGGTAAATAATGGGGGGGGGGGGGGGGGGAGGAGCATAGATCAGTATCACCTATTCTTATCTTAGGAATAAGTAGAATGTCCACAGTTCCTGACCATCCTATTTAGAATGTCCAGAGTCCTGTACAGCCCATGATCACCTCCTGTAGTGGGTACCCAGTCCCTGACCACCTTATGTAGATTGTCCAGAGTCCTCTGCAGTCAATGACCACCTCATGTAGTATATAGAAAGTCCCTGTATAATATCCTGTACACATTTCTGTAGAGTCTCTGACCTCCTTCAGCAGAATTTCACAGTTCCTGGCCACTTACAATAAAGTATATGATGCCGCTGATTGTCTTCTGTGGAATATTGACAGTCCACTACAGTCCATGACCAACTCCTGTAGCATGTACAAAACTACAGACCACCTTCTGTAGAATATTCACAGTACCTAACCACCTCCTGTCCACAATTGCCGACAACCTTCTGAAGAATATCTGACTATAAAGACTAAAAGTTCCCTCCTTTTAAAGTACTACATCCCATGTCTGCAGTTCCTAACTAGTTTTCTGCTGTGTAAAGTACCTGTCTCCTTTACAGCATCACAGTGCTTTATAAATGTATCAAGAACCAGTTGTGCTTGTATGGAAAAGCCAAAAACCTGCTTGTTGTCTCTACAAAGTTCTGTTAATTTGAACTTGTTGACTTTTACATCAAATCAGTATTTTCCAAAAAGAAATTTTCCAGAATTCACCAAACCTCCTGCAAACCAAACCCATGCAGACTGGCTATCCCCTAGAAAAAATGTTCCTCAACGGACCTCACACAAAGGTGCTATATAAATAATATTGCCTTGAGAGATTCTAATAATCACACCTAAGATACTAGTGCTATGGGGATGTTTGTAAAATTAGCCAAAAAGTTATACAAATACATGATTGTGCCTATTAGCGTTGAGCACAAATATTCAAATTGTGAAAATAATTGCAAATATTCAGGCTTATATTAGCAATTTCGAATATTCAATGCACTGACAAGCTTATGGCCATGTTATAATAAATACCACATGTGACCATTCATTTTGAAGATAATCACAATGCATAGCCATATGCGTGAATTTCGTATTTATGAATATTTAATTGAATATTAGTATAAAAAAAATTGTGAAATATGTTCATGTTTTCTGGTTAAGCTTCTTTAATTTAAATGATAAAGCTTATTTACCCACAAAGAAATACTACTCACCTCCAGGGTTTCCTCCTGTAGAGACCTTTAAAATGCACTTCTGGTCCTGCTGTGGCAGCCTGGTGCACCATCTACGGAGCTCTCCAGGTAATCACCACAGCATGTCCGCTCCCTCGTCGGTTTTCTCTCCACCATTTTCGCACTGTCATCCAATCCATGAAACTTACAATCTGCCCATGCACAGGACATAATGTCCATAAGTGCTCATGGGATATGTAGTTCCATGAACGGGCTATCTATATACCATTGAGTGCATTCCCCTGACGAAGCCCTCAACAGAAGGGTGAAACGTGTTGGGCAGTTTTATCCCGAATTACGATTTATGAAGCACTACTGTTTTTAAATGTAGAGAGAAAGAGAAATGGGATTTGGAATAGATAAACACTTAGTCTGGATATATGAAAAAATATATCAATCACATTTTATTAACACCACAACACAAGTGATACAAGTAGAAAAGTGAAACCAATAGAGGACAAGGTTATAATCACAAGGAGTAAAAATATTCATAATCGATAATTGCCATGATGACCTCGACGCGTTTCACCCGACTTGGGCTTCCTCAGGAGGTAAGCAACATATCTGATGTTAAAGATATTGTGAGCAATTAGATACGATACATAATAATCTCTGATATTACCAAGACAACCCAGCACCATATCACCGACACTGTACCTGATCAATGATGAAGTATCAAATAGCCTTAGAAGGTATAGCACGTATTTTTTAGGAGACACATATAACAGATAAAAGTCGTCAAATCCTGTTTGCGGATAACGACATCATAGTGATGAGTCCACTGGATAAGAAAGCATCTGGGAATACATATTCCTGTTATTAGGTGAGTGTACAATGGGTGATCTTATTGTTATTAGAACAGTTAAGCAAAATAGTGAAAATGGCAGCAACTAGTTAATTGGTAGCTATAATAACCATCCTTGGTCAAGACAGTAAGTTGACTCTACTGTGAGACCCTCACTACTGGTCTCCATTAGAACAAATAATTGCAAGAAAAACGCTCTCTTGATGAAAAACAGCAAGAAAAAATGGTTTAAAAAAAAATAAATTTTACATTTTTTTTTTTTTTTGTTATGGTGGCATTTCTTCATAATACTTTAATATGTCGTGTGGGATCCTTAGGTCCTCACTGTAGATCATATAAGCAGACAAATCTATGTAGAAACACAGGAGCTCCTGGTATGGAGCAACGGTTTAGTAATTAAAGATTTCACAATGGTTGTTAGTATTAGCATGTATAGCATGGGATCCTCAGATCCTTACAGCTGACCACATGATGTAATAAAGTAAAGTAGCAATGAGTTAATAAACTTACGTTTACAGATGATCTCAGACAAGGATAGTGTAGTTTTCCATAACTTAAAATGTCAGTCAGCCATCCCAGCGTGGGAGATTACCCAGACCCTACCTGTTAGTTTGCCTTGCTCTCTTTATATGTACCCACGGCTGGCAGGAGGTGCGCGCTGCTGCGCTAATTGCAGGGCGGCGTCCACTGGTGGACACATGTGAAGATAGTTTACAATCATCAAGCCTCCATGACATATACACCCACAGTAAAGAGGGTGTAGCAACATGGCCGTCAGGATGGGTCACATGATCCTTCACATACAGGAGCGTACCTCCAAGTGCACTAGCAACGTGATGACATAGGCGCGCATGCGCACAAGGCATGCACGTTTGAAGTTGAAAACCCTCAGGAGGAGGGGGATGTCAATCAAAATCACCTGGTGCCAGCCTACGTAGACGGGGACCCAGCGTTGAAATATCGCTGGTTTCAGGGTCTGCACATAACATGCTATGACACCGAAGGTGATAATGGTGGGATGGTCAGTTGACTGCATAGTCCCTCCATTTCATCTCCCTTTGTCTACGTATGGACTCATCTGTTCAGTTGTGGTGTCCAGATGCAAACGGAAGGTTTGACATCTAGGTCTTGTTGTTAAGTTAGTGCTGAAGTATAAAATATCTTAAATAGAGATCGTGGCAAAGGTCTGAACGGGTGGGAGGTAATATCAGTCACATTGTAACAATACATATTCAGTTAA
>CM070041.1:41555159-41565325 GCA_036250615.1 Ptychadena robeensis | reverse complement strand
AGTTCACGTTCGCCGTTCGCGACATCACTATTTAGGGGGTCTAAGTGAATGAAACTTATTGGTCAGTGTGTAAAGATAGTCAGGACTTCATTGCCATAATTAACATTGTGTCTTTATTCCAAATAAAAGTTTTTTCCCCCATATCTGTGTGTTTATTTCTAGCATCTCATTATGGGAATCAGCAAGAGGTTCCTCCACCAAAAACACAATGTTCAATAGCTTTGCAATTAACAACTGTGTTGTAAACTGTAATGTTTGTGTTGTAAAATTTAGCTTTTTCTTCTTTCCTGTTAATTGGATTCATAGGTTTGATGTCATTAAAAAATATTATAAGTTAAGTAAATAGCCACATAACATTTTTTATTCTCCTTGCCAATGTTTCCCTGTGTCTATTACTTTAGATTTACCACCAGAGCAATCTTTCATTTTTCTGTAATTAAACCAGTGTTTGTTGTTATCTATTAATTTAATTATAGAATCTTGAATGACTACACCTGTCACTTGTTTTCTTTTTATGGGTAGTCCAATCTTAAAAAATACCATATAAAAAAAACAATTGACCAGCAATGAATAGTTTCCCTTTACAATCCTGTGAATTCTCAGGCTCTGATGGTTCCTGCAAGGTAGATTTTGCTGCAGATGGACCTCCCTGTTCCTGGGTCGATTAGCGTTCTCCATCCACAGCACAACACCGTTTGCGGCCCTTTGGGTGTTCTTTGGCGGCCCCCCTCAGCCTTCCCCCGAAACCTAACTACTAATGCATAGGGCATAGGAACTCACCTGTCTGCTGATTTGAAGGTTATGTGCCCCATCGATAAAATCAATGGCTTTGAAGCATATAGCCTTTGATGATACACATGACACAAAATGTCCATCACCACACAGTGTTCCCTAATGCATAATGTATCATTTTAATTAGGTTTTGTTATTTAAAAAATGAAAAATAATGTCTTCTAGCTTTGCCTGCTGTAATTTTTTTCATTATAAAATGCTTATACAAGTCAGTATAGATTAAAAATGTAATGTGCGGCCCTTTAGTGATGGCAGGGGCCGCACTTGTGGCCCTCCATATCAATTCAATTGCCCACCACTGGCTTAAACCCCCAGATCTCATACCTCAGTAGTCAAACATTGCTTTTCTCTTATCGGATTTGTTTTTTATTAGTAACTTACTTTCCCTGCAAATATCCAAGTAATATCAATTGTATACATTTAACAATAAAAACTTTTACAGTAGTGTATACATGATAAAGTGTAGTTGTTTGTGCAGCTACTTAATGTGTTCGAGCTTTAATCTCAACTCAATCTGCAATATCAACTTCAGCCACAAGATGACGCGTGTGTACACCTGCCATCCATTTAGGGATCACGTCACCATTTGGGGAGGAGGGGGGCTGCACATGTCTCTGGCTAGTACGCAGATGCGTGGAGACTGCTGTCAGCCAGAGCGCAGGACGGGGAACACAGGACAAGACTGCGGACCGCTGGGCCACCCCAACATGTGCCCCCTGTCCATGCCTGATGGCGCCCCTGAGCCTATGCAGGACAAAGAAAAAAGGCTACATTGATGCTCCTCCCCCATCCATGACATCAAAATATGCATCACAATGGTTTAGTGTAGTCTACTTTTTCTAATATTTATATCTTATATTTATTCATATTTTATATTTAGAAATATGCAATTCAAAATGGTCTGCCCATCTCCATTTAGACAATCAAATTCCAATACTTTAAAGAACATTATCATGGACTATGCTCAATAAATTTATCATTATTAATAATAGTTATTTTACCTATGATATTTCGTGTGTGTTCAAAAAATTCAGGATCATTTGCTACAGATGACATTCCAACAAAACCTGTTAACAAATGTAAGTTATTTCATTATTTCACTGTATGATGATAAAAAGAAACATTGAATAGATAGGCGATGTGTCATGTTTTGGGTAGAGTGGCCTGCATAAAGATGAATGTGCTCCCGAGGCTACGTTAACTATTTCAAACTGTTCCCATATGGCTTGAGACCTCATTTTTGCCACTCTGGACAGGGAAATAGGTTGTTTTGTATGGAGTGATAAACAACTCAGGCTAAAACAATCCTTACTAGGGTTTCCAAACCTGCTACTTTACTGCTACGCATCACACTTGCAGAGGATAGTGGACTGGCAGATAATGGGGAAAGACAAACCATGTCTACTATTAGAGCAAGCAATGGTTAGAACCCACATGAGCTCACAGTCGTGGCTGCCCAAATCCCACATGGCCAAAGACTGTCTCCAACAACCCTTATTGGGGGAGACCCTGAAGGTGTTTGCAAATGTGAGAACCAAATATTACTTGACTACTATTACTAATCCCCTGACTCCGCTAAGCGGAAATGCTGACTTCCCTGTTGGGCAGGAACGGTCTTTTCTGAAGCTCTGGCTCATGGACTTTCCTCTTAAAGCAGGTAGTTTCTTTGAGAGCCAATCTTTTTAAGGTAAGTCTAACCTAGTTATACACGCATGTGACGCGCATCTACCCTGGTGGACCTACCTATAGGTCAGACACTACCTGACTAAAGGGCCTGAGAAGCAGGCCTTCTCTAGACAATTCACTACTTTTAAACAGGAATGCACTAACACTAGCCCGGAACACCATATGCTATCCAGGCTTTATATACTGTTACAATCTGCCTTGCCATTGCCGTCCCTGAGTTTAAAGATGAAGTGGGAAAGAGATCTTGAGACCACTTTTTCGGACAATCAGTGGGCCGGGATCTGCTCAGCAGCACATAAAACATCTATGAGTGTAGCTATGCAAGAAGCAAACTATAAGCTATTGATGCACTGGTATAGGCCCCAGAGGTACTTCAGAAAATTTAATTATTAACAGATAACAGATGTTGGAGATGGCAGACAGAGGGGGGCACTTTGTTCCACAATTGGTGGAGCTGCCCTCGCATTGTGCCATAAAGACATTGAAAAGACATTGAAAAAGTTACCGGAGTCACAAAACCAAATCTCGGCTCTACAATAGTTACTGTTTACTCTCTTTTTTACTCCCTCTCACTTTTTCTTTGTTTGATAACTGTTTAATAACGAGTGAAATGTATGCACTGTGGATTCATGTAAGTTATGCATTTGGATTTTGTTTTTATGCTTCTGATCCACATTACTTGAAGCTTTTTAATGGTTTGTATCCATGTAACCTTAAATACTTCTAATAAAATTTGATTGGGAAAAAAAAAAAGCCTGGAGCAAATAACACACAATTCCCATGTTGACTGAGTTCCCCCTTAATGTCAAAAACCCATATGAAAATGTATGTGCAAATGGGGAGTGAAATAGAAAAAAGAATACACGGAGTTATTTCATAACTACATCCCCTTATTGTCATAGTGTTGTGCAGGTCTGGTGAAGGGGCCAATGAAAAAGCGACGTTCACCTTTGAGGTCATACCACATCTTCTTTAGTCATAGAGCATAGCAAAAGCCAGGTAAGGGGGGTGACAAAATCCTGGCCCCTGGCAATGCCAGGCCTTGCAGCAGACATGGCCAAAAAGCTTGTTGCTTAAGCCCAACAAGACTTAACAGGCCCCATGTCATATCCTAATGAGGAGAGAGGTAACGAACCTCATCCCTATAACCTGGCCATTGTTGTGGGGGTCTGTGGGCTGGGGGTTTATTGAGGATGCAAAAGACCTTTAGCAAGCCTTCCAACCTATGGAATGAATACAGGTGTTCCTAAGGGGTTATTAAAGTACACACACATTTAAAAATTCCTGTATTATTTCTACCCTTCCACATACCCCCTGCACGGTATGTCCTGCACCGCTTTCTTTTTACTTTCCTAAAATAGAGAATGCAGTGCCAGTTCCCATGTTCTCTATAAAGCTTTGTTTCCATTATACGTCGGGACCCCTCCGCTAAATGTATTGCTTGGAGGGAGGTCTCAACATAGCACATAGGCTTACCTGCTTGGCGGATGCTTGGTCTTCACTGCGCCAAGCCACTGTTGATGTAAGGCTCAACGTAGTCGAGTAAGTTCAGCCTCTGCATGGGCGGATGTGTAAACAGAGGGTCCGCCGGCAGGCAATGTCTATGTGCTACGTGAGGGCCTCCCGCCAAGCAATCCGCTTATGGAAACAAGCCCTAAGACTCCTATGACAATTCTTAGCATCTGGCTTTTTTTCTAGAATATTTCTGCATCTCTTTCAGCAATACTTTAGTCTCTGACTAGATGATATTTTATGTCTGAAACATGCTTTTGTGTCTGGACTCTCAATCCAAACAATGTGTTTAATTATAATTGACCTTTTCCACAGCAGCTGAAAACCTCAAATGGAGAGGATTTTTTTTTCTTTTATGAAGAGCATATACATGTTATACATGTGTACAGTATGTATATGTAATACATGGGTTTGGAAAAAAGATTGGAACATTAACTGAAATGTCATATTTACCACGCATCATATGAATCAAATAATTGGTATCTGAAGATGCGGAAAATTCTGCATAGGTACCTGTGAAAATATATACATAAAATTTATATTAGTAACAGATAAATGAGTCATGAGTAAACATCATTATCTTATATAAAAAAATTTTTTTTTGCACTAATGGCATAAATGTTTAATATCATGCATAGCAAAGAAGATTCAAGGAAAGAGGGAAAGGTAGCCTGGCCAACCAACCAAGAAAAAAAAGGAACAGTTAGCTTTCTCCTTTTAATTAATGAATGTTATAGACAAAAGCTGATTCTTTTATTTTCCTTATACCTACCTAGACAGGACGGAACTATCATTTGCTTTCTTTTACAATTTTAATTTAAAATACATTTAGGGTTTTGTGTGTAATATTTTATTATATATTAATAATGGTTTTTTTTCAACCTTTTTTCTCTTTCTCTCCCTTGTTACCATCATTTAATGGATGTGTTAAGTTTCTGATTAGTGATGAGCGGCATAAGCAATATTTCAATTTGCGATATTTCGCGAAAAATTCTACTAATATTCTATTCGATATTTGTAAATACGGACTTCGTATGGCACGGGAACCTGTTTTTTTTTTTATTTTTTTAAGTCAAATATATTTGAAATATCTGCCGCCATATTTGAGATATTCGTGAATTGTTGAATTGACGATATTCACAAAAAATATTCGCCATTCGAATATTCGAGCTTAACAATATTCTTCATGTCATTTCGCAATTTCCTTTTCAAGGTCCTCCAGAACTATGGTATAGAGATGGTAAATTTTTTTGTTGTTGAAATTTCGTGTTCATTGTAATTTAAAAAGGTGGGCATTACGAAATTCTCCCATTAAAATCCGACTTAAGTAAAAAAATTCACAGAAAATAATATATTTAATCATAGATTAAGATGAAATATACAAATTAACATAACAAATATAAGCGTATTAACATCCCCCACCCTATGGGCCTCTTACCCAAAAGATAGAATTCATGGAATGAGGTCTACTGGATCTCTTACTCATTCCTAATAGCTTAACTTATGTTGAATAAACCCTACCTTGTAAAAAAATAAACACTAAATAAAATTTTTTTTTATATGTAATAATTAAACAAATATTTACATATAAAATAGCAATTGAATGAGTATAGAGGTTTTCTGTTGTCAACACATTCTGGGGAAAAAAAATAAACCAACACCTTTCAAAATAAAACACATTAATTTAACAAAAAACTAATACGAATAGTCTGATGTCCGCCTGTTCAAGGGGAAATTCAAATAAGGGTAAAAAAATACACATGGAATACACAGTGTGTGGTCCATATTCCGGAAGTGATGTCACTTCAGGTACATGGAACGCACAGCCCCGTGTTTCATATGCCAGAAGTAACGTCACTGGAGACTGGGGTTCTTCCTCCCACGTTTGATCGTGGATTGATTGATGATGATTGATTGATGAAGAACAATTAACTTCTTGCCGACGAAGCATGCTGTTTGCCAGCAATAAGAAAAGCGAACATGTGGTGTTCGACACGAACTACTTACAAATAATGTCCCCCATTGTAATCCATTCTGCAATGTCCCCCATACCGAATGTGATTGACCTTTTGGGCATGCGCAGGAGCACGAAAAAAAATGTGGCCATGGTAATGTGCAGCAGTGTGGAAAATGTTTACATTTTATTTCCTAAACTGTGCTTTACCAAAAGGTTCCTTGGTGAAAGGCATTTTCATTTATATTAAGGAACCTGGCCAGAGCAAAGCAATAGCTGGAAAATGTAAAGCTGGGCCTGTACCAACACTAGTACTTGGTATAGCAATGTTGACTTAAAAGTATGTTGTCAACCAGTAGTCACTTCAACTAGAAGATAGGGGTTCACCATGCTTGAAGAGGCAAAACAGTAAATACCTATAAATAGTGGCTCACCAAACTTTTTCTAATTTGCTTTTCTATGTGTAAGTAAAATAGAACATAAAAACATGGAATGTACAGACAGTCCCTGTCCCCACAGCCACCAACAGGACTAGACATGACCAATTAGAACAGTTTGCTGCCCTTCTTATCATGATGTTTAAATGCTTAAATGTTTAAATCAGAAAAAATAGGGGCAAGAGTCAAAGCTTTGCAGCCATCTTCTAATACCTACCACAATTCTTTATTTTACATATATTTACATGTGTCTATTGTTTACAGATTTCCATTCAGAACATGTACAGTATATATAACTCCTGAAGAGGCAAATAAGCGAAACGTGTCGAGTATATATAATATACGTACCTGAAGTTTATGTGATAAATATTTAATGAGGAAGTACCATATTTTTTGCCTTATAAGACGCACCGGCACATAAGACGCACCCAGTTTTTAGGGCAGAAAATCCAGAAAAAGAGTTAATAAGTTTTCACATCAATTGGGATAATGCAATGAATTTAATGGATGCAATATCCAATTCAGCCAGCAGGTGTCACTAGCAGCAGTACACTGTCAGCTGAACACACATCACACTACACTGATCTGAGCAGAATGGGGGGGGGAGAGCTGTGGGCTGTGTTCAGTTCAGCGCATAGTTCCATTTGCCGGATGTGACGTTACGGTTTCTGGAGCCGTTTTTTTTACTGGAAGACTGAAGTCTTTTAGTGAAAATATTTTTCCTCTGGCAGGATCTTACTGCTCCTGATCCTGCTGGAGGAAGAATAGTAAGCTCCTTCTCGGAGCAGGTTCTTTTATAAAAGGTACTCATGACCAGCTTCATCTAAGGTTGACACCAATATTCTAAAGTATCTTTCTATAGTTTTAGTTTTAAGGATAAAGAAATTAACAAATGGTGTTACAAGCACACATGCTTATTGTCTTGCATGTCACCATGGCACTAACTCTGCAAGAACACAATGAACTTAATATCTTAAGACAAATCAAGTTGTTTACTCATGTCATGCAGACTATTTGCAGTTGGTTCGAGTGACAACGTGTTGGTATTTTCCCTTAATCTCTTGCCATATACTCATCATAAAATGTGATGGCAGTCACAGAAAGATCTGTCATCTGCTAATATGGTAGGGTAATGTTTGAACAGCTGCAGGGCTTAGTAACCACTGTACTTTTCAATTTACTGAAGGTATTGCTGTTCATCATTGGAAGGTAATGTATGACCTTCATTACGCAAATTGGCACTGCTGTGTACACTGTTTGGGGGGAGTTTCATACCTTGGGGATATTGTTTCACCAGCAAACTTTTTTTTATATGTTTCTATTTAATTTTTGTTATGAACAAAGTCCAGCAACAAGGAAGAGCATCATAAGAGAGCAAAATCTTATCTTAGAATTAACATTATTAATTGTGCAATATCTAATAGAAGGGAGTCCAATAACTTAGTGCAGGGATTATACATAAAATGGTGAAAAATACTGAACATTTGGAATGGAGTGGGAAGGAAAAGGGAGAAAGGTGGAGCGGTGGACAAATAAAGCACAAATTATCATCAATGAATAATAATAAAAAAAAACAGTAGATAGGCAATATATTAGAATTTGCTGTTATTAGCTGAGAACATAAGATGCTTGGTTCTAAGAGTCAATAATAGGTATTATAATCAGTGTTTTGGACATTTGCTAATTTCTTCAATCATATGAACATATACACCCTTGAGATCCATTCAGAGATGGATGGGATAGTCGTGGACTTCCGATAATTTAGAATGAGGCTGCGTTGAGGAGTGGGGGATTAAGGTGTGCTTTTATTCGGTTCTAGACATAGGATTCAGGTGGAGAAAAAAAAGATTTCTATTACTAGTGGCCTCCCTGACCAGTGTGGAGGTGCAGCTGTGATGGAGGGCCTAGTGGAGAGTATAAGGAGATGCCCAAGAGTCTACAGAGACCAGGGGGTGAGATCAGAGGGGAAGAGTCCAGAAGTTGCCAGAGAGGTGCCCCCAGATTCACCGCGGTACATGTGGTACACCAAGGGGTGGTGTCACTTACCTACATCACCATTAGCTGGAGGTGATACCACACCTTTTTGTATTGCTTCCCGGACTTTACCTGGGATTTACCTTTACTGCTGCCTGCTAGAGAAAAGGTATCAGTGATGCTGACAGCTAGAAGTAGTTGGGTAGAGATATTGACATTGCCCCATTGCCCCATTGCCTGCTCAGTACTCTGTAGTACTAATAATCTCTGTCATAGTGGATAGTCTGGCCTTACTTTTCTTAGACATCTGTACACATAGGGCAAAGACTTGTTACACTAGGCCTTATTGAAAAAGGCCAGCCCTTCCAGTGATATCTACTGTAGAAGAGCAGACCCCTCAGGAGAACAGTCCCTTTGTAAATCATTAGGAAGTTGTGTCACTGAGGGGATCTGGCATGTTACACTTGTATTACTTTGGGTGTTGACCTGTTGCACTAGGCATCTCTTTCCCTAAGTGGCTTTGCTTTGTTATACTAGACATCTGGGGCTTACTTATTCTTCCCTTTCCATAGAACAAACCAAGCACTACCCAACTACTACCAAAATTGTAAGTGTGCATAGGGGTTTACACTGTCACACTTTACAACAGTCTTTTAATGGGACACTGTTAATGAGTGGCTGATGACACTGGTAGTCTACCACTGAGTGGTCTGGTCCAATAAGACTTTGTCTCTTTTGAGTGGTTTTGAGATATGATGTCTGTATGTGTTATTTTTGGGGAAAGCCTACCTACCTTATCTTATTTGAGGAGTTTTAAACTATGATAGTTAAACTTGTATATTGGTAAAGGTTGGAAAAGAGAAGGTTTTAATCAAAAATTCCAACCTTTGAATTGGAATTTCGATAGTTTAAAATTCCCCAGCATGATTTTAACATTTTCATAGAATTTTTCTTGTGAAAATTTTACTAATTTATATTTAATCATTTAAAAAAATATATATAATAAAAAACTTGATCCCCTTCCTTTACCCTATGGAATGTGTATAAAGGTCTCCCAGACCTCTTACCCCTCCCTAGCGTTCATGACAAGCCTAGCTCATCCAGAGTTTGTTAAAAACGTTGTGGTATGGGCAGAACGCTACGGAGGTTTAGAAATATTGGGGAAAATGACAACTGCTATAAAAAATTTAACATTTTTAAAATACCCCTAAAACTTTTATTTATATTTGTTAAATTTTTCATTCATATAAGTTTTTTGTTGAGTATTTTTTTTTTTACCAAAATCAACTTTATTAAGGATATAAAGTGGGAGATCACTCTCCATGTGTACAGAATACATAAAGCAAAAGTCGAATATAAACGGCTTACAAATGAGGATACATACATATACAGATAATATCCCAAAAAATATTTGTAAAAAACATAGAGCAAGGTATGTGGATGCTTATCATAAGGCAACAACAGTTTAGAAAATAGCACATACTTGGGGTAGGGGAGGGAGGGGGAGAATGGTGTTCGAGTACAGTATAAAGTAACAGTCATGTACAATTAGTTAATGATTGGCTCTGTAGAAGAGCCACTGGGACCAAATCTGAAGGTATCGTGGGAGGGTATCATGGGCAGTGTGTATCAGGCACTCCATTTCTTCAATTTGATCTATGCGGCAAAGCCATTCTTCCAGAGATGGAGCCCGCGATTCTCTCCAGAGCGAGGGATCATTAGTTTGGCTGCATTGAGCATGTGGAACGGATGTGAGTTTTTGTATTGCTTAATGTGAAGTGGAGTGTGGTGGAGCAGAAAGCTTTCCGGGG
>CM070041.1:41540005-41555059 GCA_036250615.1 Ptychadena robeensis | reverse complement strand
CCGGCATATACGGTAAGTTGTAATTCACAATGTAGAAGAAATGAATATGGATAAATAAAAAAGTGAAAAATGGTGATGCATTGCTACATGTACCCAGTTTAAGTAAACTTTTTCTGTAGAGCCATATTCAAAATCAATATGTGCTTCACATAGTGCACACCCTGTTTCCAACTTGGCCTGTGCCAGTACTGTCAAATGTAATACCACAATTACCATAAATGCCATGAATAACCACTGTGATTTGATGAAATTATTGTACAAGTTACACCATAGTCAGGAACCCAACCAAAGTCATGAGAACATTCAAAAAGTCTCAACATGCTCAAACTTACGGTAAGCCATAAGGGCAAGTCATGTCAGTGTGCAGAAAAGACAAATGACCTGAGCTGGTCCAGTTGTCCATCAATACTCTCCTCTATGCATATTCTCAGTGTTCTACTGGAAATACTTATAAAAGCTGCACTCCTAAATGTTTAACATAGAATAGTACTTGTAGCTGTACATAACCTTGAGATAACTCAAATAAAAATAAATAGGAGCTATACTAAAAAGAAGGGCTCCCATGATAATTTACACCAAGCCTTTTATAGTCCAGTGGCAAAAAGTTCTGGCAAACAGCAGCCACCGTGTTCCTGGCATCCCTGGGGCTGCCAACATGTATTACTTTAGTATTTAATAGGTGTCCCAAATTCTCACACAAACAATTTAACAGATTATCCAGTAATCCCTGGGCGCACATATTTGTGAGCATCACATTTGCATCCCCCAAGTTGACACATTTTTTGTAGCACCCTCCCCCTGGTTGACAATTTTTCAGTAGCACTCAACTCACAAGTTAGAAATGGGTAGATCTATTTTCACATTACATTTTTACTGGTAACATTATAGGCATTAACCTTAGGCCTTAGTCAATTGTGAGTAGAATTAAAGAGCCAGACAAAGATGGTAGATTTTTTTTTCCGACCATTTAGAGAATTTAGAGTTAATTGCAAAGCCCCTGAGCATGGTACCATCAAACTTAATTAATGCAAGAACTACGTGTGCCAATGTTCCCACAATCCTTCTCTACATCTCCAGCTATTTTTGGTGATGATATAATTTTTAGGGGCTTTGCAATCAGCTCACAAAGTCAGCTAGTCAAACAATTCGACCATCTCTACTACCTGATGCTAAAAGCTTTTAATGTGTGTCTGGTCCAGGCTGTATGGTATAAATCTTCAAGGGAGTGTCGAACTCACCCACGAAGTGTGCCAAAATCAGAAACATGGACAAAGTTATGGGTTGAGATTGTTTTAAAATGTGACAATTTTTTGAGTTAATTGCAAAGCCCCTGAGCATGGTATCATCACCAAAGATACTGGAGATGTCGATAAGGGTTGGGGGTATACTACAAAAAAGTATTTCTTTAACACAAATAATTTTTGCATAAAATAAGTTTAGTCAAACTTTTAAAATGTACTTGAGCAAAAAAATTTTTCCTTATGTACATCTCTTGTACATTTTCCCTTTGTACATCTTTTGTACATCTCCAGCAATTTTGGTGATGATATCATCTTCAGGGACTTTGCAATCAGTTCACAAAGTCAGCTAGTCGAAAAATCCCACAATCCCTAGTCATGGGCCAACCTTGATATTTATTAAATTTTTTTTTACAATTGAGCAACTTAGTCCTTCTCATCAGGTGTAACGATCTTTTCATATGGAAACAAACTTTAGTCTTGCCTAAACATTAAATCTGGAAAAAGCAAAGTGTCATTTTAAACACATGTGACATCAGATGTCAGATACAAGACACATCTGTGCCATTCGTGTTAATTTAAAGAACAATAACAAATATAATAACACAATGGGCATGATGTGCGCATAATTTTGCTCCAGGCTAGAGTTTGACACCCCTGGTATAAATCTTCAGGGTCTAGCATTGATTTGTATTAATTCAAAATAGTATTGTAGCTGACTGAATATAGAGATGGTTGAAAAATCTCCACAATCTGATTTGTAAAATAATTTCAAGGCAATTGAAATTATATAAATGAATAATTTCAAGGCTTATAGCCAGAAAAGCAAACTTTTCGGACTATAAGACGCACCAGACCATAAGACGCACCCAGTTTTTAAAGCAGAAAAACCAGGAAAACACTATTTGATATATAAAAGTGTTCACATCAATTGGGTTTATGCAATTTATTCAATTAATGCAATATCAGATTCAACCAGTAGATGTCACTAGCAGCAGTAAACACAGCACATGACGTGACTTATCAGAAGGAGGGTGGCAGGAGGCTGCCCAGTCCTCTGCTCTCCCTCTGCTGATCTTGCTGTTCCTGTGTCCGTGGGAGCTGAAGTGATTGCAGTTTCCATGGACAGGAAAAAAGGGATAGATGACAGTTCATCTATCTCTCTCTTCATTGCTTATGCCAGCAGGGCTCTGGGCTCTGTTGGCATAAGCAATTATACAGTTCAGATGGGAGATTTGGCCGTGGGTGGATCTTTCATCTGACAGCTTCCCGGTTCTTCTCCTTGCTGGGAGAGCTGGCGGGGAGCCTAAGTGCGGCCACTCGACTGCAGGGGTCGCACATTTGGATCATAAGACGCAGACACTTTCCCTCCCCCCCTGATTTGGGGGGTGAAAAAGTGAGTCTTATGGTCTGAAAAATACGGTATATAGAGAGAAGGGTTTGGTTAGAAAAAGTATTGAGCAAGTTTATGTAGTTTTTGTATAATTCCTTAAAAACTTAATTTTAAACTTATCTTATGCAAAAAATGAAATTATATGAAAATTTATGAAATGTGTGACCATCTCTACCATGAGAATATCTGATTGATGGGAGGAGTTGTGGCCCTTAAATGGTTTGGGTGAACATTTCCCATGCTTCTGAGGATTATAAGGGGGCAGGGATCATGAGTGTGGGTGTATATTATGCTTGATGCTGCTTTACATAGAGAGGAAAAAGGGTTCAACTGGCACGAAACTGACATGGAAGGGTCATGCAGACAGGGTAGCTCAGGCCTTATTAATTAAAACATCATCACCAAGTTGGAGAAGTGCCTTGTGCCCATAGCCTGCCCTCCGAATGTTGAAACTTACTTTTGTACCAAGAAATAAGTCCATGTTGGTAATACGGAGTGCAAACCATCCTGCTGGGGATCTCTAAAATATCTGAAGGTTAATTGGTAAGTTAAGTAAACAAATAAGTTAGGGGCATTCAGTTGTGTATAAATACAATGCCAAAAGGAAAGACAATTGTTGCCGGACAGCAATGGGGAAAGAGTGTCATGTCATGACCAAACAATTGGAAGTCTATCAATCTTCAGTAAAAAAAACTCATTCTCAAGTGAAAAACATAAAATACAGTTGCTTATCCTCCCAGGAAGGTACATTTTAGCATATATATGTATATAGCACCCCAAAACATCTCAGGCTATAGAGGCAAAACTTGCATATGTATTGTTAAGGTCCATAACAGTAGAATTACATAACAAATTAAAACATATGGCTTGCTTGGGAGGGTTGCCTGGAATAAAACCTTGTCTCTCTAAACACAACAGGATAGACCAAAGTGGAGATGTTTGACAATAATACACCAAACCACATATGGCAAAACAAACACAGAATATCAGCACATGCACTCCATGCTGAAAAACAATGCAGTGGAGCCTTGATGAATTGAGGTACGACCACTGGACCTAAGCAGTCATGGACTCAACCGTAAGCTCTTCTGTATTCCAAAGTATTCTGGAGTCAAAATGTGAGGCCATCTGTATGACACTAAACAAAACTTGGATCATGGAACAAAATTACCCCAAACTCAACAACAGAGAGGGTGAACATAAAATAAATCATAACATTGCAATGGGCCAGTTAAAGGTCAGACCTCAACCCAAATAAAAGGCTATGGTGGTGCTTCAAAAAAGTTGGGCATGTCCCCAAACATCAATCAAGTTCAACCAAAGTAATTTAAGAGATCCATTAGGTCATATCAATGTTTGTTTTTATTAATTGTTACATGGCGTGTCTAGATTTGTTTTGTGTTGTCAAACCTACTAAAGCTTTATTTAAATTATTTTATAATATATATATAAAACCCCAGAATTTAAAAAATGGGTTCCCCAAAAAATTTAGGGCTGCCAGGGAGGTTAAAGTGGTATGAGAAATTTCTGTCCCCTCCACACATCATTGGCGTGGGATATGAGGATATATCCTTCATCCCACTAAACTAAAATACATTTTTATTATATACAATGCTATTTTACCATGTCATTAGCATGAATAATAAGAAAGTCGTCAGAACGGGCGGATGTTGGATGATAGAAGCCCATAAAACACAGGAGCGCTGCCTCTAATCACTATCTGTGGACAATCTGACACAAATATGAGTTTTAAACCTGAAGATGTCATACTGTATTAACAGCTCCATAGACCATTCAAATTTCCATCTATGATATACACAGACAGTCAGTGATGCGCCATTTTTGTGCAACAAGCTCCCTATTTAAAGGAGTCCTGTTTTGGTGGGTGCCTTATATTTGGTAAAGGTTTTATTAGAGTGATATATCTATCCCTTACCAACATTTATTGCACAGCTCTGTAAACAAAAAGGTTTCCTCTCCCAAAAAGACCTTGAACCCCCAATTTAATAACTGAAATGTCCTGAGGAAGACCTATACGAGGGTGAAACGTGTTTAAATCATTCATTTACAAATCACAAGTCCTTTGTGATTCCACCAAACCATGCTGTAGATTTTCTTTATGAACGTTTTTAAATGTCTGCTTTCATAAATTCAGAATGTTTTTATGAAATATAGATCATTTCTTGTTACCTTACTTTCCTATAATTTATCTCCATTTAAAGTTTTGTGATAAAGTTTTGATACAAGTATTGGATGGGAGGCAAACCTTAGGAATTACACAGCATAGATAAATGTCCTAAAAATATAATTTTAGTAAGAAAGTACGTAGAATTTAACAAGATACATTCCCCAATGGAAATTGAATTGTGCTCCATTAAACTTTAAATGTGAACTGTATGACCGCTGGTAACAAAAAAAAAAAACTCACTAAAATTTTTTTTTCATAAAAGGAAGTAAACAAATTGGGGTGATGTTGCTATGTGCATGTTAGCCAAACTTATTGTAAAAAAACTAATAATTTACTAATTTTATATTTTAATAGCTATTTTAATGTCCTTTCAGGCAGTATAAATCATAGGTAGAATTTAAAACTTGAATTATGGTTCATTAGACTTCAAATGGGACTTGCATAACCTTTGCAAACAAAAAACATACAGAACCCACTGATCACTAATCAGAACTTGATGATCCTGAAAACCCCAATTTGCGCTGTTCATTTACAAAGGAAGAATTACTACAAGATGCACCTACCTTCTACCTGGCCAACGTTTAGAAGTAAGACCCATAATGGGATCCAGCCAAAGAATCCCATTGCTTATACGTTTCAGTCACAGATGGAACAGGGAAGGAGCAAAACTTCTTTTCCAAGTCTAGCTTTTATACTGCCTTCAGTGGAGGTTGGCAAGATACTTCACTTCACAAGTTTTGGCCACCAGCCTGAATTTTCCTGAGTTGCTAAACCCTCAGAACCTACTCTTGTTTAAACAATGAATGTTAGAGACTGATGTGAATGTACAAAGGAACTTTCTGAGAAATCTTTACTTTATCATCATTACCATCTGAAATTTTGAGGAAAACTGGTTGGTCTACAAAGTTGACTTTGCAAAATAGTTTGTTCATAAAGGTTGTTAAAAATTGTTACTGTATTTTTCGAACTATAAGATGCACCTGACCATACGATGCACAAAGTTTTTAGAGCAGGAAAACCATAAAAAAATCCCCTGCAGTAACAATTTTTCAGCCACAATGGAAAATGGTGTCCCTAGAGAGCACAGTTCACGGCACATCATCATCTTCCTCACACGAGGGGAGGGGGTTGGGGGAATCTACATTTATGTCTCCCCTCTGGGCTGTGTGGAAGATGCACCATGAGTGCAGCTCACGCACAGGCACACATAAATGGAAGAGATGCCGGCTGGCATCTTTCATCTATATCCCTATGCTAATTCAAGCAATACAGTATATATCAGCATTTTTCAGATTTTTTTGTTAAGTCTGGTTAAACTAAGGTAGAGTGAAGGTACATGAATTAAATTGAACTATGATATCTTCTCGTCCTATTGTGGGGGTTCAACCTCAAGAGGTACACCTAATAAGTGATGGGCGAACATCCACCGTGGCAAATCACCAGCTCCAGCGGCACATCTGTGTCCCTCGACGTCTACCGGCGAAATGATGTTGACAGATGACGGCGTGTGGGAATTCTTGTGTCGGAAAGATTTTATTTAGATCTCTGCGCAGCTCCCCACTATCTGCAAATGGCGAATGAATACCCACACCACCTGTGTCAGTCAAGATAATTTCATCGGTAGACGTTAAGGGACACAGACGCAACGCTGAAGCTCCAGGGATGTGGAGAGGAGAGCATAAACATGTTGCGTTCGCTGCAGACTGTCTGCAGCGCAAAGATGGTGGCCATCTATACCCTTAATGACTTCAATCTACATAAAAGGTTCTCTTTAGGGCTAATTCCTATATTTATTTATACAGTAGAACAGTATTACCCTTGCAGTTGTTTATAGTGACAAAACAAAAGTCCTTCGAATTGCCAAGCCTCCTGGATTTGCAAACACCCAAACAATGGCTCTTACTTTTAGCTTTAGGAAAGCCTATTGGGCCTGACTCTTAGTAGTCACTGGCCTGAGCCTCACACTCACTGTGTGCCCTCCACATCTGCTCCAGCAGCCCAGTGTTTCCAACCTCATCAGGAGCTCTGACACAATGGTCCTAGGTTATTTTGTGGAGACACACAGGGCTACCTCACTGATGTCCAGCATGTGTAAATTCCTGGAGTGTACCTGGATGGAAGGGAAAGGCCCACCCACTTCCTTCCCTACCACTCCAGAATCCAGAACCCTGAAACATAAAGTTACCAAAAACTGCACAGCAATCTACTTTTGCTGTCCAATACTATAGTGGACTCCTTCTAGGAGTCTACACCACCTGCTGGATATTGTCCCTTTACACAGACAACTGATCTGTCATTATTATTCCACTATAATATGCTCTGGCTGATAAGATGCACAACCGGAACGTCTTATTTGGGGGAAAAAAATATTGAAAAAAAATACTATACGATAGTATATATACATATACCATTCGGAACCCCATGCTCGGACTGGCAGAGTGGTAGTTTAAGGAGATGGGAAAGCCGGCAGCTGTCCACTGCTCTGCCATACACATAAGTAGCAGAGGGAAAATCTCCCTGCAACTTATCTGCCTAAAAGCTGATATACAAAGCTCCATGCTGGCATACCGTACACACAATAAGCTTGGTGGCCGTGTAGATTCCTGGTCCACTCAGCGGGTGGCTGACAGCAGGGAGCTACCAGGACATGGAACACCTATGCCAGTATTACAATAAAGGTATAGGGCCAGCAACCCACCCCTTGGTGTCATGGGAGGAAGGTGGGTCTAATGAGAGGCCCTCGGGTTTCCTACAATGTAACAGCTAAACATTCCTGAATGTGACTCAGAACATCCAATATTTGTCATTAAAATCCACCCCAGCCACACAAGGTAATACCTCTAAGAGTGTAAAAGGGGCTTAAAGTTTGGTCCCCGACAGTACCAAAGGGTATAGTAGATACTAGGGACAACATACCTGTTTTAGGAGACGGTCAAAGGCATTAAACTGTTTGGTCCTAATACAGTCCATTCACAATTCAAATGTACTATTTATATGATCCATACAGCCTTCTTGAAACTTGCTTAAGCCAAATTTGGAAATTGTTAGTGGGATCTTAAAAATATAATAAATAAGAGGGATAAATAAAACTTAAGAAGAGAAAGAAAAATACAGAACAGAAAAAGTTACATGAAAAAAAACAGACAGTAAGACAGTTAGATACCATAGCAGAGGTACCTAATGTGTAGAGATGATCACATTTGTTTTGTAAATGTTGACAAGATTATTTGTAAATTGTAAATGACAAAGCCCCTGAACATGTTGTCATCCCCCAAATTGCTGGAAATGTAGAGAAGGGCTGTGAAAACGATAAAAAAATAAGTCTAGTATGTGCAGTTTTTGCATAAATTGAAATGAAATTCAAGTAAAAGTGTATTGACCTTCTCTACATCTCCAACAATTTTGTTGATGATACCTTGTTCAGGGGTTTGAAATTAACTCCCATAGAAACTAGTTGAAATGTTGCAACCATCTCTACTGATGAGTAAGGGCTTGTTTCCACTGTGTCCTATGTTTAGAACGATTGCCTGTGATTTGCTGGTGTCCTGTCTGCAACCTTTGATTGATGAACACATGTCCAACTTGCTAATTTTTTGACCATCGCTATATATGACTATGAAAGGGGGGAGCTGTGTAAATATGACTATGATACTAGATTCACAACATTATCTCATTATGGATATGTATTGCCCTGCTCAGTCCCATATCACAGGCAGAAAAAATAGGCTGCTGTGGTGGGAGAAGTTTGGTTTTCAGAACCCTGCTCTCTTTCTTCTAACCTCTTATTCTTCATTAGTGTTAATTGCAAATATTGTAATCACGCATTTTTATTGGGAATATTGACACTTAAAGAATTGTGTAAATATAGCATATAGTGCTATAGCTACATAATCATGAGTATATTTAAGATTCCGAAGAAAGTATTATGCATTGCCTTTACAATATGCACATGAACAAGTGACGATTTGCACAATGAAAGTAAAAATTACTGGAGAACACAAAGTCTAAAATTAATTAAATTATTGTGAATATTAGGCAAACATTTTGTGATATTTTGGGAATACGAATATTGCCTATGCTTCTTATCACTATTTTTTGTCACTCCATCCATTGTTTTGATGCTCAATGCCTTGTTCTTTACCCAAGTAAGTGCCAGGAGTTGCCACCTCTCTTTATGCATTTTAGTGGACCCCATCTTGGCCAGTGATGGGTAGAGATGGTTGAATTTTTAAATTTTACAATTTCGGGTTAATTGCAAAGCCCCTGAACATGGTATCATCACCAAACTTGCTGGAGATGTAGAGAAGGGTTGGGGGAATACTACAAAAAGTATGGCTCTAACACAAATAGTTTTTGCACTAATTAAGTTCCAAGTCAAGTCAAAATTTCGAAAATCAAGATTTTGAACTAATGTAAAAACTACATGCGCTAGAGCAAAAACAATTTTTTTAAATGTTCCCACAACCCTTATCTACATCTCCAAAAATGTTTGTGATGATACCATGTTCAGGGGCTTTGCAATCAGCTCAGTCAGCTAGTCGAAAATTTCGACCATCTCTAGTGATGGGTTTCACAATCAGCTCATCTCCTCTTGCTCCTCAAAGTAAAATAAGGTTTTAGGCATTGGTGTAGGAAATGTTTTTGTACCTTTTTTAAAGTTTTCTCTTAGTCCAAGAGGAAGTTTCTGCATAGATCCCCCCAAATTGTCTGGACTCTGTTTAGGAGGAGCAGAAGCAGGAGGTATGAGTTGACACATGTTGGCCCTCTACTACATCTTCAAGGTGTTAGAGATGACAAAGCCATAGATGACAAAGCCCTAGATGACAAAACCTAGTCAGAGATTGCAGAATATAGTATTGGTTTAGCCCCCCATACACACTTCAATTTGCGGCCAATTACGCCACAGATCTTCCGCATGTGTGCTCGCGGTGATCGATCTGCCGTTAAATCTGTCTCAAATCAAATTGGCCTCCAAATTGATCTAATACATTACGGACATGTCCATAATGTTAAGATCGGTCCCCATCTAAAGTAAGTGCCGACACAAAAAGGGTGAGCGACCGATGTTGATCTTTTGGGAGATCGACCGCTAATCTAAACATCTATGGGGGGCTATTGCTATCTAGACGTACCATTGTGTATCAGTCTCATTAACATAACACATTAAGCAGTATTTAGGACAGATTCAGGCCATTGCTGGGTCTTGGCTTCAAACATCTTGGGGAAGTCAGGGTGACTTCACCTAGCCATACTACTGTAATTGAGGTGTATATAATGTGTTTAGCTGGCCCTGGCACTGTAAATATATTTTGTGTATATATCTCTTTATATATCTCTTTAAATCTGCTTTGTGAATTTGTTAGAATGTTCTAGAAGGTTGGGAAAAGTCCCTGGTATACTGAAGTTACCTGGATATAAGGGAGTTGAAGGTAATCTCAGACAGTATAACTATGTATAGGACCTCAAACCATACCTTTTACCTTTCTGAAACATTCAAATTCAAAACAAATGTGCCCATTACTTCATTCAGACAAAGATAGTCATGGTCCAATGCATTAAAACAATGTGTTATTGTGATGGTCATAGTTTGATTTTGCCAGTGAAACAGAGATAATCTTCAGCAACTTCATATTATTTGTAGCCAGTCTCTACCCAACTTTTGTTGGGATGTCCTGACCTACCTGTTCCTGATATTTTTAACATTGTTCATAACTCTTTATAGCTGGTGATGTTTCCTGACCCATACAAGGATACGAGTGCGAGTCATCAATTCTTTTTTTTTTTTAAATTAACACTTTAATATGGCCATAAAGCCGCTTTAAAACTCCCCTCTATCTAGATTGGGATATCAATAAGGCCATTGTTCTTTGCCTATTCAGGCCTTCAAGTCATGCATTCATGACCAATTCCAATCTGGATTTAGGAAACAAAACTTAGGGCTGCCATACACAGTTCGATGCCTGTGAAATAGACAAGCCTTCAAGCTCAGTGTGATGCCGTGATCGCACTGAGCCCGATATCAATGGAGCAGGGGGCACAGCACTGCTGCATCATCCAGCTCAGCTGGTACCCCATGCAAAGCAATGGACATCGACCGTGATTTACAGTCATGTCCGCTAACCCCTATCTTTAATTGATCCCACTCAAAAACAGGGATGGTCGCATTAGATATGCACCAGATGGCCGTGAGGGCACATAGTGGTCAAAGCGGCCATCACTCTAGTGCATATCTATGTGTATGGGAACATTTAGGTTTGAAACTCTTATTGGTATTTTGGTGTTCCAAGCGAACATCACATGTTAGTGGTCAGCCGGCCGGATGAACATTTATGATGTTTGGTTCACCTCCCATACATTACCATGTGTGGTCAGGTGGTACACTACAGCCAAATATGTATACCCCCCATACAATATAAACATAATAAAAGAGGATTTAAACGAGTTGAATGAGTACAGAGGGGCCAAGGACCTCTTACCCATTTACAGTTAATGGTTTTAAGTTAAGTTGTAGAAAAAAGAAACAAGACAGAGAAAATATTTTATTAAGTTCTGCCATTCCACATAGTTACCTGAGAATTGCCTATCCAATGTTGTAATCCATCTCATCTTTTGAAAGGTCAAATATGCCACGAGGGTGGCCTTTGTCTTTGGCTCTAGTGATGCGTCTGTGTCAAGTTTTCCAACTAATTGAAACTTTAAAGATACCGGCTGATTGATCTCCACCCAGCGGTTCCCATCGTCACTGCACATTAAAGGTGTCTCCAGTGTTAGTAAACAGGCCTTCAATTAGGACATTGCGCATCACCCTACCACTATGGCCTAAGCATTGTGCTGTAAGCTTGGACTTTGTTCTGTGTGTGCTGTGAATGTGTGCTGTGAACCTAAACTTTGTGCTGTAAGCCTTTATATGAATCTTGAACCTTGATACCTGAACCTTGTGCTTCTGAATCTTGAATCTAAAGGCTACTTAGAAGGCTACTTTGGTGGCAGAAGTGTGCTATTGGGAAAGTATTTTCAGATGTGTACTAGGGAGTACATTAGTAACAGAGGTGTGTTGGGGGGCACTGAGTAGAGATGGTCGAATTTTTCTACTTGCTAACTTTGTGAGCTTATTGCAAAGCCTCTGAAAATGGTATCATCGCCAAAATTGCTGGAGATCTAAAGAAGGGTTGTGGGAACATTAAAAAAATAATAATTTTTGCTCTAGCTCATATCGTTTTTGCATAAATGAAATTCAAAAACAAAGTCGAAATTCCGATTTTTGACATTTTGATTTGACTTTGAACTTAATTTGTGCAAAAACTATTTGTGTTAGAGACATACTTTTTTTTAGTATACCCCCCACCCTTCTGTACTTCCTCAGCAATTTGGTCATGATACCATGCTCAGGGGCTTGGCAATTAACTTGAAATCGTCTAAATCGTCAAATTAAAAAAATAGATTTGACCATCTCTAGCACTAAGACTTTTAGGGGTAATAGATATCAGGATGAGGAGGCACAGGGACCTTGGAGCATTTAGAAGTATAAATGACGAACATGGTGGTTGTGAACTGTAGGGGGCACAGAAGTATGCAAATGGTAATGTGGTAGGGTGTGCATGGGATACAGTGGTAGAATATGTGCGATTGGGTTCCATTGTTAGAGGCCTACAAAGTGTGTGGATAGAGGGCTACTGTCACGGAGCAGCAGGTGTGGACCCACTGTGCCACGTGTCCTACCTCCTCTAAGGGTGTTGCCTAAGTGAACCCACTCGTTCTTCACAATACACCTGATGGTGGAGATAGACTTTCCCGAGGGGATCACCAGGTCGCTACCTCTTGAAGGAATGTAGGAACACAAGGCAGGTGGTCCAGGGGACAGCAGGGAAGGATCCAGGGACACAGGTGTCGTCAGCCAGACAGTGTGACAGTGCAGGTAGCAGGAGAGTGCAGCAGGCAGGTAAGGGTTAACAGGAATCAGTCTCAGAACACAGGCAGTCACTATCTCACAGGAACCACAATGGCAGGCAGTGCTTAGCATAACACAGAGACCTTAATACTGAGGCAAAGCTGAAAGTGCATGGTTGCTTATATAGCTGCAGGAGGTCCACTATTGGTCAGCCAGGTCACATGACGAATACCTTAAATCCCAGGAAATGACACACACTGGTGTTAAAGGAAGTGTGTAGGAATATCAGAATCACTGCTGAACAGGGCGCCTAGATCTGCTGCCGTTACAGCTACTTTGGAGGAAGAGGTGTGCTATGAGGAAATTAGCTGTAGGTGTGTGCTGGGTAGTATATTGGGAGAAGCCCAAACCCCACAACTACAAAAATGTGCAAGAGTGCAGAGTAGAATATAAACATGAAAATTATAGTTAACAAGAAAAAAAGTAAGATAATTATAGAAAAAAGCGTGGCACCAGTTCAATTAGAATAGTAGACATAAGGTGTCCATTCTTTCAAAAATTTCTTTTGAGAGTCATCCATTATAAATGTGATATTTAATAAGAATAGCAGTCAGTCATTGTTTGATTTCAGAGAACAATTTGGTTGGTTGCTTCCAGGATCTGACTATTGTCTGATGTGTGCCCTACAATATAAAAGTCACATTTTGTTAATTGTTGTTGGCTTTTGAGTGGTATAACCTCCCAGATACCCACAGTCTTCGAACTTTGGAGCACCAATTAGGCAGCATGTGGAACAGAAGCCTCCACTGTGGGAAGTGAAAGGAACAAATCTGGCTTCTCTAGCTGGGATGAAGTACCAATGCGTGAGAAATAGTGATGAGCGACATAGGCAATATTCGAATTTGCGATATTTTGCAAATAATTATTTTATTATTTGATCTGATATTCGTGAATATTCACAATTGCCAGCGCATTGCGAAAATCTAATCGCAATTTCACCTCGCAATTACCTTCAAAATGGTCGCATGTGCTATTTATTTTCGCATTGCGAATATATATTCGCAATCCATCGCCGTAAGCATCCCAATGCAGAATATCGTGAAATACCGCGAATATTTGAAATTGCAAATATCGCCCCCCATATTCACGAAATTTGCTAATTCTCAAATAGCGGATATTCGCAGAAAATATTCGCAATTCGAATATTCAAGCTCATCACTAGTGAGAAACAGAAATAGCTTCTTAGGGATATTACTCCACACACTGAACCAGTCCCCTTTGCTAAGGTTCCAACCAAGATCCCACACCTAAGAAACCATATAGAAAGGTTTAGGCAATGGGGATCAAGATGTCTTGATCCCCATCAATACCAGTCCCTGTAGCCATTATCACTACTCACTGTGTGCAGTAATATCAGGCCCTGTGCCCTGTATCCTCAGTCTCTGTGCCCAGTATCCCCAGTCTCTGTGCCCAGTATCCCTAGCTCAGTCCCTGTAGAGCAGAGTTGCTGAAGAGTCCGAAGGATGCAAGCTGCGGCTCCCTGACTCTCTCCAGCATGGAGTTCAGCCAGGGTAGCCGGTTGGGATACATCGAGGACCTGCATGAGCTGGGACTCTGTGACTCTCTATCACTGTTTGTCCCACAGATGAGCTCCTCTTTCTGCAGTGATGGGCAGGCGCTCCCAAAATAATGCCACCCTGGACAACAGCCTATGTTGCCAATAGTGTTGAGCGAGAATATTCGAAATTTGAATATATTCAACGAATATCCGTCATTCGAGAATTTGCAATATTTCGCAAATGTGCGCGCAGATATTCGCAATGGCGGATATTTGTCATATTATGCTTCAACATTTTTTACCGGCATACATTGCGCATATGTGTCCGAATTGCGAATGGATATGCGCAATACACACTTGGCTCGTTCTGGCTAAGATCACAGAATGAGGAAGAGAAGCTGTAAAGCTGCATTGCGAATATTTGCGAATCATTGTGCACGGGCATGCGCAATGTAAGGCAATAGAATACAGACGAATCGAATTTTATGAATTTAGAATATTTCTTTGTATATTCGCAAAATTACGCAAATTTGAATATACCATATGCTGCTCAACACTAGTTGCCAATAGGCAAAACTGCCACTACACGTATTAAATACTAAGCGTTCCTATTATAGTGGATTAAAGTGAGGAGGCCTTTTTGATGATATGAAGTTTGGGTAGGTATATATAAACATAAATTAAGACTTTCCAGATTTTTGGGGATTTGGATTGTTCTGAGAATATGTAGGTGTCACCTATCCTACGGGGTTCTGTGATGACGGGAAGATTCCGACCACAGGGGGAGGA
>CM070041.1:41466256-41488169 GCA_036250615.1 Ptychadena robeensis | reverse complement strand
GACAGGTTTGATGCCCAGAGGTTATGTCTGTAAAAAAACCCAGTCAGGGCAACTGCTCAGGAATTAAAAGAATCTTGCAAAACTCAAAAATCTTGTGTAGGTATATAAAAAGAAGTAGAACAATTCTGGCTTTCATGTATTGAGCAAGAGCAATGGAGCTCCAGTATGTAATATGTATACAGCTGGTTGGAGAACAGTATCAGGCAAATATTTGGCATAGTTAAAATCGAAAAGTTAAAACAGAAAAAGTAACAACATTTAATTTTTAGGAGGCTTACTAGCGTTGGGACTGAATTCTGAGTTGTAGGTACAGGCTATGGTTGTGCGGCTGCTAAAATACGGGGTTTAGAAAACGTTTCTAATGGTGGATTGAATTGGGATCTTTTTTTTAGGGTAGATGTTTTGAAAGTGTGATGAATGGAACGAGCAGTGTTGAATTCAGTTTCATGTTCTTTTTGATTGTAGAGCTTCTTCTGGTCCTGTGAAGCTTTTGAGAGATGGCAATAGTAGAGGTTATGACCTGTGGTCGTGATTTGCGTAAACTTTTCAATTAGAAACTTTACTGCCAGAAAGACAATTTACGAGGGTGTTACATTTTCAGAATAATTAGTAACTAGGGTTTGTTATACTGACAAGAATATTTATTGTAGGACTTCCTAAGCTTACTCGGCTTAGACTTCAACTGAGGAATTATGCTTAAGCAATTTACCTCAGATTTACCTACCTGGCTTATGCCATCCTCTTTGACCTTTTGATCTTTACTTTAAGTGGAAAACTGGATTGAAACAATTTAATGACTCACACATTCACTTGATCATAAACAAAGACAAAAGGGCAGAAACCACTTCTGATCGATCTTCTCCAGGCAGCAGCTGAACAAACACACACAGACAAAGAATCCTCTGCATGCTCTGTGGGGGGGGGGGGGGGGGGAGGAGAAAAGGGGGGCAGTTTCTTCTAGCTGTGGCTGAGTGAAGAGAGGCTTTCTCTCTCCTTCTTCGTCAACAAAGTCTCACAGACATGACAATGACGTTCTCTTCCCACAGGGGCTTGTGGGAGAGAAGGCCCAGGAACTCCTGCAGCTTGTTACGGTTCCTGCCTAGGGCGAGATAAGAAAAACATCTCAGCAACTGGTAATGTTATGACCACGGCAGAAAATTGCCTGATTAACAGTACAGGTCCAATTGTGAACCCCCACCCCACCCTATGCCAACAACCATGCAAGGCGCTTGCCGGGCTCACCCCAGACAGTTTGATGCCCATGAGTTATGTACCTGTAAAAAAAAAACCCAGTCAGGCAATGTCAGGAAATTAAAAGTAATCTTGCAAAAACTCAAAGATAAAGGTGGGGGTATATTACACAGAATATCGCTGTGTAGGAATATTTAAAAAAGAAGTAGAAAAACAATTCTGGTTTTCATGTATTGAGCAAGAGCAATTGGAGCGCCAGTATTGTTATGATACAGTTGGGTGTGAGAAACGTATCAGCAAATATTGGAATAGTTTTAAAAATTGAAAAGTGTAAAACAGAAAAGTAAAACATTTTAATTTTCAAGGAGGCTTTACCTAGCGTTGGGACTGACTTTCTGGAGTTGTCGTTAACAAGCAGGGTTGTGCGGCTGCTATCTAATGCTAAAATACGGGGTTTAGACAACGTTTATAATGGTGGCATTGATTGAGCCGTTTTTTTAGGGTAGATGTTTGAAAGTGTTGATGGACTGGAAGAGGAGCAGTTGTGATACAGTTTTCATTGTTCTTTTTGAATGTAGAGGCTTCTCTGGGTCCGTGACGCTTTTGGGAGAGCTGCCAGAGTAGAGGTTAGAATGTGGTCGATGATTTGCGTGAATTTTCAATAGAAAACGTTACCTGCAAAAGACAATTTACAAGGTGTTACATTTTTCAGGAATAAATTCGTAACTTAGGGTTATACTAAAAAAATATTGTGAGGGCTTCCATGTACTCCGGCTTAGACTTCACACTGAGGATTATGATTGCAATTACCTCAATACTACCTGGGCTATTTGCCTCCTTCTTTGGACCTTTTGCTTTACTTTAAGTGGAAAATGGATTGAAACAATTGTAATACCTCTCACACTTCATGATCAATAACAAAAAGACCAAAGGGCCAGAGAAGCCCTTCATCTTCTCCAGGCAGCAGCTGACAACACAACACAGACAAAGACTCCTCTGCAGCTCTGTGTGGGGGGAGAAGGGGGCAGTCTTCTAGCTGTGGCTGAGTGAAGAGAGGCTTCTCTCTCCTCTCTTCACAAAGTCTCACAGACATGACCCTGAGGTCTTTCCCACAGGGGCTTGTGGGAGAGAATTCCCAGTAACCCCTGCAGCTTGTTACGTCCTGCCTAGGCGAGAAAACATCTCAGAACACTGGTAATGTTATGACCAAGGCAGACATTGCCTGAATTAACATACAGGTCAATTGTGAACCCCCCCCTCCAACACAAGCAGGTGCTGCGGGCTCACTCCAGACAGGTTTGATGCCCAGAGGTTATGTCTGTAAAAAAACCCAGTCAGGGCAACTGCTCAGCAGTTAACAGAATCTTGCAAAACTCAAAAGATAAATGTGGGGTGTATATTACACAGAATATCTTGTGTAGGAATATAAAAAGAAGTAGAACAATTCTGGTTTTCATGTATTGAGCAAGAGCAATGGAGCTCCAGTATGTAATATGTATACAGCTGGTTGGAGAACAGTATCAGGCAAATATTTGGAATAGTTTAAAATCAAACTGAAAAGTAAAACATTTAAAATTTTCAGGAGGCTTACCTAGCGTTGGGACTGACTTCTGAGTTGTAGTTACAGCTATGGGTTGTGCGGCTGCTAAAATACGGGGTTTAGAAAACGTTTCTAATGGTGGCATTGATTGAGCTTTTTTTAGGGTAGATGTTGAAAGTGTTGATGGACTGGAAAGAGCAGTTGTTGATTCAGTTTCATGTCCTTTTTGAATTGTAGAGGCTTCTCTGGGTCCTGTGACGCTTTCTGGAGAGCTGGCAATAGTAGAGGTTATGACTGTTGTCGATGATTTGCGTAACTTTTCAATAGAAACTTTAACTGCAAAAGACAATTTACAAGGTGTTACATTTTTCAGGAATAATTAATAACTTAGGGTTATACTGAAAAATATTGTAGGGCTTCCATGCTACTCCGGCTTAGACTTCACACTGAGGATATTATGATTAGCAATTACCTCAGATTACCAACCTGGCTTATTGCCCTCCTTCTTTGACCTTTTGCTCTTACTTTAAGTGGAAAACTGGATTAAAACAATTCATTGATCAAAACAAAGACCAAAGGGCAGAGAAGCCACTTCCTGATCTATCTTCTCCAGGCAGCAGCTGACAACACAACACAGACAAAGACTCCTCTGCAGCTCTGTGTGGGGGGAGAAGGGGGCAGTCTTCTAGCTGTGGCTGAGTGAAGAGAGGCTTCTCTCTCCTCTCTTCACAAAGTCTCACAGACATGACCCTGACGTCTCTCCCACAGGGGCTTGTGGGAGAGAATTCCCAGTAACCCCTGTTATGTCCTGCCTAGGCAAGACGTAACACAGTGGGAGGGGCTGTCTCTAAAAAGACACCCCTCCAGCTGTCAGAAAAGCTGAAGCTGATAGAGAGACCTAAAAAGTGGTAGGTCTGCTTTAATTAAGAACTGCACCATCGCTTTATATTCTGGTGGTGTACTTGCTACATGTTTTGCCAAAATGGCTTCTTCTGGCTATACAAGGGCTGATGGTTCGGGATCAATTGGTGAATGAATAGGGTATAAGTTTTACAGTGTGGATCCTCGGTAGTGATGAGCGACTAGGCAATATTCGAATTCGCATAATTTCGCGAATATCCCTCATAATATTCGATTCCATATTCATAATCTCGAATATCCGCACTTACGACATGAATTGCGATCTAAAAATCGCATTTGCGACCAAATAAGCGCAATGCATGCAAGTCAATGGAGCTCAGATATTGGACTGGGAGAATATCCGTCATTTCCGTTTAAAAAATCGCATTGAGATGATATAATCGCGATCTTATTTATTGAAATAATCGCGATGATATAATTGCGATTATAGAATCGCAATAAAATTGCAAAAAATCGCGATCGCGTCGGATATCCGATGATATGTTCGAGAATATTCGCAAAATAGCGATATTCGAGCTAAATATTCGAATATCGAATATTCGAGCTCAACATTAATCCTCGGCAGAAAGTGCCCCTATAGGTGGGCTAGGACAATTGCCAATTGTCATATAACTAAATCCAAATTCACCTATCCAGTCATGTAATTGTTGTAGTATGTTGAGGTACACCTCAGATTCTCAGAGACATGTCTAGACTTCATCTTGTTTGGCTTCTGTAACTTGACAGGGGAGAACTACAATATGAACTACCGTATTTTTCATACTATAAGATGCATTATGGGAATGGGACATTTTCTGTGCATCTTATAGTCCAAATATGTAAAAAATATTCCAAACATCTTGCGACAATTACAAACGTCAACAGCTATGCATCCCAGCAAACTGTAATCCATTCCCTTCTGACACCGACTCATCTCTCCTCGCATATGTATATAGGTGCTCATGGGTAAATTGCCAGATTATAAAATATATCTCTCCATGAGTTTTCAGATGATTCAGAGAATGGGTACTGCTAGTTTATAGCCATAATGTTTCATTCCTGCATCCTGGCACTAGTGTTTTGGCTTGGTTGGAGAAAAATCAAGTGAATATTTCAAGGCTGTCTCTGATTATGGAGGGTGTCTTATGGCACAGTGTGTTTAAAAGTGTGAAAATGTGGTATATTTGGTACATTCACTGAACTCTACTCCGGTTCAGTGATGGATGCTACCATAGGGCCTGACCTTTGATGGACACATCCAGTTCAGTCCAAGACCACTTTGTACCCCATGAATTAAATTAGGATACACAGGATATCATGGCAGACTAAAAAGCAATCGGTGTTCTGAGATATTTTCCTAGCTAAAATATTTTCCTATTCTTACTGCATGTGCAGATAGCCTGAGTCTTGGTGTTTTCAGAGTTATTCTTCCGATTTTCGGGTGTCAAGGTTAGGGGTTTGAGGAGGTTAAAGTTAGGGGGTTCTGAGGGTTAGGGGATTGAGAAGGTTAGAATAATTTTAACCCCCCTGAACCCCAAAACTTCACCCCAATCCACAAAACTCAACCCTACTATCAAGCACCACTCCCCCTAACCTTAATCCCACCCAAACCCCTAACCTTGACACCTGAAAATTGAAAGAATATCCCTGAAAACTCAAAAACTCGAGCTATCTGCACATGTGCAGTTGTAAGAAACTGAAAATATTTCAGAGTAGGAAAATGTCTCAGAACACCGGGATTCTCCACTCTCCCCTCACACATCCTCAGAATCATCCATAATGAGCCGGCACATCCTCCATACCATGGAGGTCTATGGGGCCGCCCCCCACCGCCTCTTCCACATCATCAGTGAGGGGGACCCAGAAGAGATCAGCAGGTCTGCCGATACTCTGCATCAGGGCGGGCACACCGGGCATAGGTGAGTATCCCAAACATAGCTCCGGGTGAGTTTTCGGGGCACCTCCTAAACACTCAGGAGGTATACACATAGGCTTTGAATGAGAGTAACCGAATGTCCTCACCGCGGGTATATGATAAACAGAGAAACTCCTAATATAGCACTGTGACTGTTCCATTTGGCAGGGTGCATGCTTGGGGTTTGTTTACAGAAAAGACTGTCCCATTGTTCCTACGGAAGGAGTGTTGGTATTCTCCAGGTGATATTTTGTTAATTTCTATGGGGTTTACCATTACCCTACCTCATGTCCAGGTAGGGGATCGCCAACACGCCAACTTGACTAGCTGATGCTCATAGCCCCATACACAAGAGCAATGTGCCTCCCACAAAGACTCCTCACTGGGCCATCAACACCTTCCCTTTAGTGGGCAACACCAACACATAAAAGGGCCAACCATTTTAGGCACATTTGACTACACCACAGTAATGCTAAGTAATAGTAGAAACATAGAAAGCTGAACACTTTACCCGTGGTAAGTTCTGGAGTTACAGTACACGGAATTTCTTCAGCTCCATGAAATCCACATTTAACATTTACACAGGTTTCAGGCTCTTCTTCAACAAGCATGACTTCCCCGATCTCCATCACCACCCCTTGGTATTGACAGATACACGCTGAATAGTAAAGAAAAAATAATGTTACAGAAGGGTAAATTAATTTCTAGATTTATAAGATGTCAGTGATAAACTTTTCACTCTTATCTATTCTATGTGACCTGACAGCCAGTAATATACTTACATTAGAGTTACACTAGTAACATACTTACATTAAAGTCACAGTAGTAATAAACAATTTTTATTAAATGTGAACAGAAAAAGAATATGCTGCAGTGAACAGCACATTTACATTGCAATGATGAAAACCTAGTTTTAAAAATCTCACTTGTCATAGAAAGATAAATAACGATGCACACAATATTGACCCCTGCCAATTTCCCTGATCTGGGCACAATTTTTTCCAAGTAACCTAAAACAGGCCAATTGCAATGATGTCTAAGCTGCCACCAATCACAACTCATAAGCTTGAAGGTAAACCTTAGTTCTGACACCTTAACCTCCCTAGTGGTTTGCCCATAATGTGCTGTACGGGCGATTAAAGCAGAGTATTCTGCTTGTTTTCCCTGCCCTCCCTTCTACACATCAAAGCCGCCTGCAATGTGGGCTGGGAAACCGACACCCCTCCATTAATATGGTGGTCTATGCCAGAATAGAGCAAGGAGTCGACCGAAATTCAGAATCGCTGCACACTCGCTGAGCATAAGTAAGTATGCCCAATCCCAACTGGGTTTAAGAAAACCACCAGGGAGGTTAAGGCCAAAAAGCTGCACCACATTTCAGGGTGCGTACCCAAAGAAAATGGGTAAATGGAAGTGTGCAACAGTTTTGCAAAGTTTGGGCAAAATGTAGTGGAGTTTTGCCTTGAGTCAGTAGACTCTGCTATCCAATTTTATGTTTAATATCCCTACACAGGAAGTACTATAACATGAGACATACATATCCACCCAATTTTGACCATTAAAGGAATACACAAATTTTAAGAAGATTTGTAGATTTCAAAGTGGGTTTACCAATCTCCCACTCTGTCCAGTTTGATGAAAGGGGCTAGGTGTTACCTAATTACCTAATTAACACAGTTAGGATTTTGCAAAATGAAAATTTTCATTTCCATAATTTGAGTTTAACGTGCGGAAATTGGAACAGCTTTTTACAATTTTTCGCATTTGGTTCATTTACCTAAAGCTTCTATCCTTTGAGGTTGCTACCAGTGGGACAGTAACCACCATAACTGCCACAGCACCGGCTTTGGTGCCTGTAGCCACAAGGCCTGCTGCTCCGGGCTGACTGTTCTTTCTTTTTCTATGTCCAGATTACCCAAAAGTTCCCACCCAACTTGTAGATGATATGCGGGGTGAGACATAACTAGGGAGAGTAACGCCCTCTACCTCCTAATTTGGGCAGGAGTTTAAAAGGAGGGAGGAAATTTTAATCTCCAGATACCAGAAGTGACGTCACCAACACCACTTCCAACTTCTGGAACGCGAAAGAGTCTGGCTGAAAACCGGAAGTGACGTCACACCCCGTATCCAGAGAAATTGACAGATATGCCCCCTGCAGGGATTAAGAGTGTTAGGACCATGGCTGTTCCGGTCAAGGCCTAGCTTAGGGCTATGCACACCTAAATAGTCCAGCTAACAAGGAAGGTGTGAGCTTCATGCAGTCCATGCTCGCAGGGAGCCAACTGCTGGTGACTGTGGGACTAAACCATGGATGCGCAATCACAGTGCCACCAGCAAGCGGTGACCGGAGCAGCCAGGGTCCTAACAGAGAAATTCCAGATATATGGTGTAACTGGTTGATTGAGAGTCAATATAAAATACTCAATACCAAGATTCTACAATAGCAATGGCTTTACAAGTTTCAACCAATTTCCTTAATTATTTATATTGGGACTGAATCATATTCTGGTGGCTTGGCAGAGCTAATTTTTTAAGTTTTGGATAACATATATATATATATCTTGATATCTCTTGATCCTACTTATATTATATCACAGCTGTTGAATTGTTCGCTAATTTCTGAAGCATAGTAAAATAACATACCATCAGGGTCATAACGACATTTAATCCCTTTTTCTGTGCAAAAGCTGAAAGGCAGAAATTAAGTATTAAATAAAATGACTACATACAGAACAAGACTTAAAAGCTAACTTGTTATTTCTTCTCATAGTTTTATTATAATAAGCTTTATAGCAGTTTGTAACATTATTGATTGATGAACGCAGACCTCAATCACATTAATTAATAATAGGGGGTTGCGTGTGGTCTTAGGGCATTTACATAATGACTAATGTAGAGGGCACCCCTTCACGTCCAAGGTGTCATCGCAGAGGCCGAGGGAGTGGAACCCAGGAGAACCGTTAAGGATGTCATCACAGAGGGGCAGCAAGGACTCAAGTGTACAAGTGTAACTTGGGAGAGCAATGTTTGTAAACAAACTTACCCCAAGCTACACTCTGGGTTACTGCCAAGGAGGTTAAAAAGATTGTTGGGAAACATGTTTCCTAAAATAAAAAAACTGAGGAACTGGCACTGTGGATAATAAACTTTATAATATATATATATATATATATATATATATATATATATATATATATATTACTTGACAGTATTCTACTTTTAACTTATTGAGCTTTTTTTAAGCAGGAGCTCAGTATTCCACTGTTCTGTGGGGCCATAACAAAGTGGAAGGTGCCAGATGCTTTGAACTTGACCGTCCAAAATTTTCCTTAAAGCGGACCTACCACCAGAAGTACATCATTAAGTGCAGAAGTGCAGATTATAGGGAGTAAAGCATGAAAAAAAAAAAACAACTTACCTGCAATAAGTAATGTAAGAAAATCCCTTGTAGCAACCCCTCACTTTCTGGTCAAGCCACGGCCGCCAAGCTCTGAGAGCATTGTTTGTTGGGTACTTTTGTCATCTCAGCTCTCCATTTAAAGTATATTTAGGGAACAATTCCTATAGAAAACCAGTAAACGTTCCCATAGAAACCCAGTGGCCACCCACGATATTGCACCCAGAGTTAACCCTCCAAAGCCTGATGAATAAATATGGATATCGATTTATCGATTTGCGAATAAATTTGAGCGTTTGGCCATGGATTACGAAAATATATTCGCACTTATACTTCGCATCTTCAAAATGAATATAAAATCGCAATGAATGGCCAAAAGCTTCCCAATGCATAATATAACGAAAATTTGAAATTGCGAATATAGGCCGACATATTCATGGAAGTGTTGAGCTCGAAATTTTGAATTGCGAATATAGACTACGAATATCGGCTATTAGAGAATTCACGAATTTAGCAATTATGGAGGAGGATATTCGCAATGTTGAATATCAAGCTATTATGCAATGGCAAGCTTATTGCTATACATTGCGATAATAAAAAAATGTGACCATTAGTTTTGAACATATCACTGATTATAATTATAAAGTGATTATAATTGTAAAGCAATTATAATTGCATATATATGATTGCAATGAATGGCCATATGCTTGAATTTCATATTTACTAATGTGGAAAGGAATGTTAGTATTATTATTTGTAAATTATTGTGAATTCTAATATTGCCTATGCTGCTCATCACTAATCCTGATAGTAGGGATAATCTGCATGCTGAAGCAGCCAACACAAACAGACACAACATCCAGAGCTCCATGTATACTCTGGACTGTACCATTCACTGAGGAGGGAAAGCTAAATGTGAAAGCTAAAAAGCAAAATTATTGCCAACAACATGCCTTTTGTGGATTAGCTGCCATGAATACTGGCCACAGTGCAGGCCAGTTATATAATAATCAAATTAAGGTAAACATTCAACAAGTGCTTTCCGAGACATCAAAATGATATTGATAAAATTGTAGACAGTACGCAAAAGAGAAAAAAACATTTGTGTACCAGCTTTCACAGATGTTGCAGGACTCGATTTTGTCTCCAAGTTTGTAATAATTGGATTTATCGTCCAGGCAGCCACAGTGAGTCACACATTGCATTTCATCTTCATTAAAGTAGGGCCGTTCCTTCGGACATTTTGGATAGCACCCTGCCATGGGTATGGCAAATTATTGACAAATGAAACAAACAGCAATGTAAATACAGTACTTAATATTTATAATTTGGTTTATTAATTTGTTTATTTATCAAGATAGATAAGATTCATTGAAAAGGGCATTATTTGCATTAGATGTGACTAGTAAGTATATAATTGTATAGAATTAATGGGTCCGAATACAATACATTTTTTTTATAAAAAAAAAAGAAAGAATAAACACTTAATATGCTTTTTAAAGCAACTTGAAAAGTAAAAATGTTATACTATATAGAACTAATGTAATACTATCGAGTTATACATTATGATATATATTAATATATTTAAGTTTGTTTGGAAAGTTGTTGTGAGAGCCACAACGTTAGATGACACACACAGACATGTGCATGACTGTCAAAGATGCCTATGATTAAGCCCCAAACATTTGGGGGGAAACGCGTCAGGGGTGAGGACATGTTCCCTGCGTGGAGCTGATGATGTATGTATTCTTCCTTGGAACAATTTGAAAATAAAAGTTAACGATTTTAAAAGATCAAAAAACAAGTCTTAAAAAGACTTAAGGAGTGCGGACTCCTTAAACCTTAAGACAAGGATTTGTTCAAGATAATGTGTGGGGGAGTGCAGAGAGCGGGATCCAGCACCAACAAGACTTCAGGTGATCTTTAATTTTACAACTACCCTAGAGGAAGTCTGTGTGTGCATGTGACCATTGATACAAGCCCAGGAGTTCGGATTGTAAAGAATTCCTTGTTTGAATACTGCCATGCCTCATTGTCTTCTGTAAAATTATTGTAAATTATAGTGTTGTGCTTGAATATTCAAATTGCGAATATATTCAACGAATATCGGCTATTCATTAATTTTGCTAATATATTGGAGATATTATGCACTTGCAAGCTTTTGGCCATGCATCACAATAATATTATCAGATAATAAATACATCATGTGACCATTCATTTTGAAGATAATCAAAATGTGATAATTATTGTGATTACATTATAATGTCCATACACGTGAATTTCATATTAAAAACTAACTAATGTAGAATATTAGTATAATTATTTGCGAAATATAGCAAATTTGAATATTGCCTATGCTGCTCATCACTAGTCATATATAATGATGTGTTTCTCATCAATTGTGATTATATGCGGGTCAGAGTTAGATAGCACATTGTGCTTACACTCCAACTATTTCCTTGCCCACCCACCATCTTCAGGAACGATGCCTATTAGGCTTCCTCACACGCTAAGGTTTTTCTGTCCACCTACCACATTCTGGGGAGTCATATACAAGCAGAAGGAGCAACTTCCAAAAGGAGAAGGAAAGCAGAGAGACACTTTAGCTGAACCCAATAGGTAACTCCCTAGAACTTGGTGAGTAGGCAAAGAGACACTTTCGCTTAACCCAATAGGTAACTCCCATAAAGGTAGTGGGCAGTCAGAGAGACACTTTAGATAGAGAGAATAGATAACTCCCATGAAGCTGGTGGGCAGGATGAAAGGCACTTTAGTTAAAGGGCAGGAGGAAAACCCAAAACTTTAGCGAAACCCAAAAGGTGTCTTTAATGAAGTTGATGGGCAGGCAAAGAGACACTTTCGATAGACCCAAAAGGTGCCTTCAATGAAGGTGGTGGGCAGGCAAATAGACATTTTTGATAGACCCAAAAGGTACCTTCTTTGAAGGTGGTTGGCAGGCAAAGTGATACTTTAGCTAGCGCCAATAGGTAACTTTCATGAAGGCGGTGGTAGGCAAAGGCACATTTTACCTAAACCTATTGGCAACCCACATGTAGGTGGTGAGCAGGAAGAGAGACACTTAAGCTTAACCCAGTAGGTAATTCCTATGAAAGTGGTGGAAGGCAAAGACACATTTTACCCAATAGGTGACTTCAATGAAGGTAATAGGCAGGCAGAGATATACGTTAGCTAAACCCAATAGGTATCTCTTATGACAGTGGTAGGCAGCATCACAAACATTTGCTACCAGCAGCATGTATTCAGGAAAGATAATTTATATTCTAAATTACTACCAAGTGTCTTCAGTATACATACATTATTTCCAAATATGAAAGGTTGTTACAATGTAAAATATTTTACCTTCCAGGCCTTTGATTTCAGAATAACATTTTCCACTGGGATTTCGGCAAGTTTTTAGGCAATCAGAAGTACAAGCCTTATAATGCCATTTACACTTTTCATCAGTACTGTATGTATCACAAATCAAAGCTGTAGTGAAAAATATAAAGGTGTGAAAAAGACACAATTACATAATAAACCAATCTATCTACCATATTTTTTGGTCAATAAGAAGCTATTTTTTCCTGCAGAAGCACTTTTATGCCAAAATCAACCTATGGAGTGAATACAGCCTAGCAAAGGGAGTCTTTATGTCTAGGAGGTTGTCAGCAGCCCCTCCTACTAAGGGCAAGCAGACTCCCCACCTCTGCCAATCAGTCGTCTGAGAGAGGGACAAATATCCTCCATAGCTGGTTGCCAAATAGAAGAAAGGAAAATGCATTGGTAAGTTATTTGATTATATACCTGTCTCTGTGTGTATTTGTATGTTTATCGATAGTTGGCAGAGTGCACTGCTCTCAATATATACCATATGTGATGGGGGAACACAAGTCTCTGCATTCTCTACTGCCCTTAGGCATGTTCTACTGTCCTTTTAATCAGCTGTGGTAAAAAACCACAAGTCTCACCACCACTGTTTTCTCAACTGAATTGCTTAAAAAATCAAATGTTTGGGCTTGTCGGTACATTATATAGTACAATAATGTGCCACTGTCTTGTGTTCTAAAGTGCACTCATAATAATAAAGGACACATTATTGGTAATATTGTTCTGTATATTTGAGTGTACATTCAGTTCAGAATGTTTGTATTCCTCCCCAAAACCTAGGTTCGTCTTATGGTCGGGTGCATCTTATGGAATGAAAAATAAGCCTGTATCTATCTGTTTCTTTATTTACAATAAAGGGGTAGGTAGGTGGGTAAGGCCCTAAGAGAAGAATTTGAATAATTCCCAGAGAACCCAAAAGTCAGGGTGATATATTATGATATATTATTTCATCTTGACCCTTTTCTTTTTTACCTGACATGATTACTGGTCAGCAATAGAGATGGTCGAATTTTTTTAAAAAAATTCCACCATTTTGATGGTTTCAATGTAATTGCAAAGCCCCTGAACATGGTATCATCACCAAACTTGCAAGAGATGTAGAGAAGGGTTGGGGGTATACTCCAAAAAAGAAAGTATGTCTCTAACACAAATAGTTTTTTCACAAATTAAGTTCAAAGTCAAGTCAAAATTTCGAAAAACTGAATTTCGACTTTAACTTTGAACTTAATTTATGCAAAAACTACCATTTTCAGGGGCTTTGCAATCAGCTTACAAAGTTAGCAAGTCGAAAAATTCGACCATCTCTAGTCAGCAAGGCAGTGCACTAAAAGGAGTTAGCACAAATGCCAACTTACCAGTTCAATTTGGGGTTCAGTTTTGGTCTTTGTAATTCTAAATATTCCTGATATCTAACACAGATGTTATGATGATAGTTTAAAACACGACCTTTGAGTACAGATACAAATTATTTTTTTTTATTTTAAGGCTCCATACAAGTTTAACTTTCCTTAAATGTTCTGTGCTTGGCCCATTAGGTCTCACTTAATACTACCATGGTACATTGTTCAAACATTAAATGCATGATGGTTGATAGATAACAGAGGGTAGAAACAATTCTGCTTAGGTTCCTGATGTAGTGTACTCAGAGGAAGTCTCTGGGAATCCTTTAATGGCCTTTATGCTTCTTCTGCGCCTTTAAGAATGTTGCCTTACTGTTGTATTTTTGTATTGTTTTACCTCGTTGAATCCCTATCTCTCCTTCCCACCCACAAATAAAAATTTACCCTATTTGACACACTATAAGACTCACCGGACCATAAAGAGACAGAAACACAGCCATTCACATATCAAGTAAGCAAGACTGGACCATGTAGCACTCACTTTATATTCCTTCAGCCAAACCAAATGGCCAGTGCCAGGAGGGAAGGCTTTTTTTCTTCTCTCTCTTCAAAGAGAGCAGTATTAACTCCAGCATAGTGTGCAGAGCTGAAACCATAACATGTGTGTATACTAGTGATGGCCGAACTGTCTGCCTTGCCTTCCGCAAGGCAGACAGTTCGGCCGCGAACATGCATGTTCGCCCTCCTTCTCGCCAGCGAGCAGTATGGGTGTTCGACCCATCCTGTTCGTCAGCGAGAAGGAGCTCTCTATTCTTCCTCCAGCGGGATCAGAAGCAGCGAGATCCCACTGGAGGAAGAATCTTTTCACTGAAGACCGGGTAGAGAACCCGGTCTTGCAGTGAAAAGCTGGTTCGTAATCCTGGAAGTGACATCACATTCGGTTAGCACAACCAGGAACTGTGCTTTCCAGAGGCAGGGAATTTGAATCTGCCCGCAAACGGGCGGACATTTTTTCAAAGTTCGCGGACTGACATGGCCAAAGTTTGTCCATCACTAGTCTATACACATATACACTAACAGTATCCATTCTCTGAACACACTGGCCAACTTATAGAGAGACACATTTTACAATCTGGCTATAACAACGTACACATAAGTGAAAGGAGGGATGAGTCTCTTCATAAGTTGCTCATTGTGTTCAGAGGATGGAACTGCTTGTGCTAATACAACTAAGATTTCCCTCTGGTAGGCAGGGCTATGCTCCCAGGATGTTTGGAACTAGATTAATAAAAGAACACATATATATATATAATTTTTTTACATATTCTGACAATTTTCCCATTTATTTTAATGTGTCTTTTAGTACAAATAATTTGGTATATGTCTTTTTTCTAATGTATTATTGTGCTCCCTACAAAAATATTAAATCAGAATCCTATGGCGACCTGTTGGCAGAAGTTTACGTGGTTGCTAATGATCACTTATTTTCTTACAACTCTACTCACGGCAGATAGTTTCAGTTCTCCAGTGTATACACACACAAGCTTCACTACATGCTTGAGCATAAGCCGCAACGGCAGAGCAATAACAGTCACAATCTCCACCTGTGTCGCATGCACAAGTATCTCTGACACAAGCATCATAATATTCTTCAGGGTCAACCTTAGACACAAAAATAAAGTCATCACAACCAAAGAAATCAGTTGATGAAGTACATTCTAGTTCAAGTTTTACATTAGAGCCAAAGGAGTGATGCATGGGTTGGTGGGCAATTTTCCATTTCAGTTTAATCTTCCTGTAAGTTACATACAAGGGAATTTGGGAAACAAAGAAAAAATTTTGGGTCTTCCTGTCTACAACCACAGCTTAATTCATTTCTCACTCACAGATGTCAACTGCCTGGTTGCATTTTATTGAGGGAGAGCGGATCCTCCTTCCTACTTCCTTATTGGATCTACAAAAACCTTACTGCCCAACTAAATAATACCCTTTTCAAATTAAAGAACGTTTGAGAACTTTTCATTCGACTTCTTCTAATACTACCTACCAATCCCCTTCCCTACCTAGCAAATGGACTGCTTAAGGGGTGCCAAACTCAAAATGAAAAATGTTAGTAAAGTCATGGGCCAACGTGGATATTTATTGGAAACAATTTCTACAATTGAGGAAGTTTGGCCTTCTCTTTTTGTCTAAACATTGAATCTGGAACAAGCAAAACATAATACTCTAACACGTGATGACAAATGTCAAGTCTGTTCCATTCATTTCTTAGATAAAATGTAAAAAAATAACTTGGGGCTCGGTTTTGGCCCCCATGCTGTAATTGGACACCCCTGAATTACTTTCTTTCTAATATTTCTTTTTATTTTCTTATCTGCTTTTAGAGGTTCAATTTTATTTTTAATGAAAATTGGACTAGTTTGCTTTTGTGGATTATTTGCAAAGCCCCTGGTCATGGTATCATCACCAAACTTCCTGGAGATGTAGGTAGGGGAGGGTTGAGGTTATACTACAAAAAACAATAATTGCCCTAATAGTTTTTGAATAAATGAAGTTTTAAATAAGTTAAGTGAAGACCAAATTGCAACATCGACTTTGATTAAACAGAAATACATAATTTACGGTACATAGTTGCAACCTGTCAATAGTCTCTAGTGCTGAGCTTGAATATTCGATTTTCCAATATTTAGTTTGAATATCGGCATTTCGACATTTCACGAATATTTCATTGGCTATCCGATGCCATTGCGATTTTCTGCTATTGTTTCTGATTAATTGCCATGGATAGCGATTATATCATCGCCATTGCGATTTTTTTATGGAAATGACGAATATTTTCCAGTCAAATATCCAAGCTCCATTGACTTGCATACATTAGGCTTATATGTTCGCATTGCGATTTTTTAAATCGTAATTCATATTCACAAACGTGAATATTCAAGATTCTGAATATCGAATATCATTGAAGCTTATCGCCAAAATACACAAATTCAAATATCGCCTTGTCGCTCATCACTAATATTTTCTACACGTTTTGCGGCTTCTGCAGGAGAAGAAGCAGAATAATAGAGCTGGCGATATGAAAAGAAAGAAGAATTGAGTATTTGTCCTTGATAAAGCAGTTAATGAACCCCCAGAACACCTTAACATCAAACAAAGGGGGGATGACCACATCATTTATAATAGGTAATTTAGAGTTATTTAGAGGCATATAAATGTAATAAGGTAAATTAAGTAACTACCCTAATTCATACTGTAATCTTCCTTATTTGAGTAATACATTGGGGAGGAGCAGAGCTTTTGTTGGGGAACTGAGAGCCTCAATATTGCGCTGCCCAGAGCCACACCTACTCGCACTTGTGTTGAGAGTGAATTCTCAAATCTCAAATTTTTATTGCGAATATAGATATTTTGAGAATTTGTGAAAATCTTGAATATAGTGCTATATCTTGCCAATCTCGAATGTTTGAGATTCTAGGGAAATATTGCATTTGCAATATTCGCATGTATAAGTGCCGATTTTCGCAAAAATAATAAATACAGATTTCGAATTTTCAAATTTACTTAGATGTTTTAAATAATAATTCGTGAAATGTCTTGAATTTGAATATTGCCTATTTTGCTCATCACTATTCACATAAGATATTAAAATGAAAGTCTTCTCATGTATAAGTACAAATTAAGGTAATAACTTTACCTTACTTACCTTATTAACCTCCCTAGCGCGCTGCTGAGGTACAGATTTCTGTACCAAAAGCGCACCATAGATTTCTAATGGATTTTTCTTTTGTTGTAAACAAAATTTACATTGAAAGAATAAATGTATTTCAAGTATAATTTTAATTATACATGCTTATTTACATGTCAGTATGTATTTATATACAAAGAAGTGACTAAGGGTGGGATGTAACATCACCATCCACAGTCCAAAATGTCCTCTGAGGGCACAGAGGCTAGGGGACTTTTAAGGCCACAAGGTGTAGAAGGTGTAAATAACGTACATTATTCTGTTTTAGGTAAAAAAAACAGACAGCAGGCAGCAGATGAGAATACTGTGTCACCACCTTGGAAGACTGCATTTACAGACTCGCTACTTATATTGACTCTATACGCTTGAAACACTGAACAGAATTAACTGATTGACCGCTGCATTTAATGCGTTACTTTATTATATGGTTGCCTTGGCGGTCGATGTCCAGCCTCTTTGGCTGGACATCGAAGTCACTTCTTTGTATAATTTATTTTGGGATGTCGGCCACCCTTTTAATGCGAGATAGAGACTCTCAATATTATTAGTATGTATTTATATTTGTTTTCTGTATAATTTAATTTAATTGTGTGTGTTTTTACTTTAAGTTGTACTGGATACAGTAATCATTGTACCCAGTACAATTCCCCTTTAAATTTGGTGAGTGAGTGCACAGGGCTCCGATCAGTTTCACTTTGATCAAGTCAGATCACTTTGAGCAAGTCAGCACTGGACGAGCTGGACTCATCATGATGGCTAGTGAGGTTAAATTTAAATACCGCTGGGAGTTGATTAACTACTTTTTGAAGGACAAATACTCAATTCATATCTCCAACTCTATTAACCTGTTGTCTCCTGAAGAAGCGACATAAAGTCGCGAAACGCGTAGAGGCTTTCGACAGCTTTCAACTACGTATGGTAAAGTATGAATTTTTTTTTATTGATTTGTCAATAAACTAGACACAAATACTGTAATTTTTAACAAATAGTGCTATAAATATTGATTGCTCACCACTGTCGTAAAAAGTTCTTTTTTGTATCAGGAACAATATTCCTGACAATTGGGTGCCACAGATACTCAGTTCAATTTATAGTTATTGGTATGTTGGCAGCATCTTCATATTAATAAATATTGGAGGTATTTCTTTCTACCTTCACTACATCTCCAGCAATTTTGGTGATGACATAATGTTCAGGGGCATGTTCAATCAACTCTCAAAGTCAGCTAGTCGAACAATTTGACCATCTCTATTTCCTTTTTAACTCCAAACCCTTCCTCTTCTTCGCCCTTTGTTTTGATCCCTTGTGCAAGGGACTTAGGTTTGCAGTATTGGTCATTGTTTTATATAGACCTGAACGTATTAAAAAGCAGTAGGTAATAGCCTTCGAAGAATGGCCATTGGGTCCACCTTGCTACAGGCATGACCACTTATCAGTTTCTTGATGCAATGAGTGTTTCCTTAATCCTCTAATCTATGCTCTCCCCCCACCCACCACACATCCCCAGTGTCATCCCTGCCATCTCCATTAGATGGAGATCTATGAAAGAGACCCAGAAGAGATAATCTCCATCGCCCTGGGCTCACCGGGGATAGGTGAGTATCCCTGAACATAGCTCTAGGTAAGTTTTGCTGGGCAAGCAAACTCACCCCAAACTATGTATGGAATAAACTCTCAGGAGATTAGTAACACTCTCTTATAGTAAAAACATTTCTAGCTGTGTTGCCCTTTGGACAAATGGATTCTTTGACCTTTCGACAGATGGATTCTTGTCTAATATTTTTAATAAAATGTAAATAACAGTAAAATGTAAGTGTGTTGCATTACAAGGGCAACTGAAGGTGACACGCAACATGTTGGGTCTGTTTGGTGGGTACGGTTCTCGATCAGTTGTAAAAGACAGAATTTCCTAACTGTCTGTCTGAGATTACACTTATTGTGCAATGAGCTGACACATCTTTTTCTGCCCATTTTTCCAAAAAGTTCAGTCATACCTCCGCATGGCATGGTTCAAACACTTCACTTCTAATAATGTGGCACATTTTATGTGCCCAGGGCACCCTGTAAGGGTGGATAGCGCATGGTTCCTTGGAAATGTAAACCTCTGGACATTCTGTAGATGTCTTCCAGCTGTCTCTGAATTCAGTTACATCTTCTACCAAATAGTTACTGCTCGTTGTAAAATCATTTTTGCTGTTTCCATCAAAGTTTCCACAAAGACCGCACACTTTGCCCTGTTTTGAAAGTAGATAAGAATACACCGAAATAGTAGATAGAAAACTGAAAGAGGCTACTTACGATTTCAAATACAATTTTGTAAAATTTTGTAAGACTCAAATACACAGTAGGTCAAAATTAACAACTTGGACAAAGTCGAGGGCCAACAACACACAATCCAATTAACGTGTATACACATACACATATCAGGGCTAGAATGCTGTGCATCAGCGTTGCAACAATGTCAACGCAGTTAGCTATGTTGTCAGATGCAGACCCATGTTAACACCCCCAAAAAATAAGCATTAGCCGTGTCAAAAATGCATGGGTTTTTTTTTCCGGACACATTTGTTTTAAAAGACTCAATGGACATTCTGGTTATGTGTGTTAAAAGAAGCACAGAGTTTAACACAGCAAAATTGTGGGGAAACACATGTACTACGTACACTGTACAGTTCATGCTGTGTGTGTTGTTCATGTGTTACACACTGAGAAGGGGCACACATGGACTACTGTACATGACTATGGGTAAATTTGTCACATGTTGCCCCCCCCCCCCCCGACCCATCCTGGTACTACCTGGTATTCTCTGCTAGATAAAGCTGTCCTTCTTTACAGCCCCTCTTACACTGACTAAACTTTTGTACACCTACTATCACCTCACCTACACCTCACTCTAGGAGTAGTGATGATCACGAATATTCGGATTCCGAATATTAATCGCGAATATCGGAAATTCGCGAAGATGGTGAATATATTGCCGAATATTCTCAATTCTGGATATTCTGTATTTTTTATCCATTATACACGCCTCTCAATGCAAATGGACGAATGGGAAGGCTGCAACAAGAGCTTAGCAACACCATCAACAGTTTTTTAAATAAATATTGGGGTGATGCTAATATTGCGAAAATCGTCACTTTAAAAATTCACATAAAAATTCGCGCCATGTTAAACATATATTGCGCACGCAAGGTATTTTAACTTGAATCTGATAACTTGAATGCCCATTTCTAGAGAGATCATAAAATGGCCGCACCAATGCTTCCCATCCAACCTGATGGAGCATGAGAGGTTTTGCAGGGAGGAATGGGACAAACTGGCCAAGGATAGGTGTGCCAAGCTTGTGGCATCATATTCAAAAAGACTTGAGGCTGTAATTGCTGCCAAAGGAGCATTGCTAAAGTATTGCGCAAAGGCTGTGATTACTTATGTACATGTAATTTCTGTTTCTCTTTTTTAGGCTTTTAAAAAAGTAACATTTATTCAGGTTGTCATTATGGGGTGTTGTGTGTAACATTATGAAGAAAACAATAAATAGAATGTCTTCCAACTAGAGTAGAACTGATGCAACCTTATCATATATGACATTGTAGCCAATATGCATGTGGCACTTTTATACTGACAATAAATTCTCAGTTTATGTCTTTAAAGTCCCAGCTAGGTCCTAACCTAGGTCTCACTAGAGGTGAAATGCCCAGGGTTTGGTTTCTTCTTTCATTGTCAAACCAATTTTCTATTATATTTTAGAACATTTTCCATAACAATTAGAACCAAACAACAATTCAAACAGAACATAAATAAAACAAAGATAAAATACAATACAAAAACAGAACAAAATGGAAGGCTAAAATGGTCACAGTCATTAGCAATACAGAATACATGTAGGATAGAAATTAAAGTGAAGCAAAACAACAAAACCTTGTACGATCAAAATCTATATTTGTACAGCTTGTCCGGCTTGGGGAAATAAATAAAGAAACAAGTTATTTGGACAAATATAAACACAATACTGCATTCCCATTTGAGGTTTGCATAACTTTTACATGTAAATTCTTCATGTGTTCTCTTTATTTTATTACCTGATAGTGTCTGTTTAACTGAACTGAAATACTTGTCATGTGATCCCATACCACTACGATTCCATTACTGGTTTCGATGACAAAATATATTCCCATTTTTCGAGTTTTGTAGGGGATTTCCACATTACTAGAGGTTTCCTCAATGGCTACGTGTCCACCAGCTAGAATAATCTTATGTGCCTAAAAAAGAAAGTATAACATTTCAGCATTGGGTTTAGCACTTGCCCACTATACAAGATTGATCCATACAATCTCCATTAGATCTACCAACAACTGTGTAGTATAGTGGTCTCCCTGATAGAATACATAGTGATTGCAAGGATTAGAAAGGTCCTCATATTACATGGTTTTGGAAAAACAAAATTTGATTGTACAGAAATTGCATGGAAAGATTGTAAGGTGTATGGGGGCTTTTA
>CM070041.1:41448292-41466156 GCA_036250615.1 Ptychadena robeensis | reverse complement strand
TACTGCCAGGTACCTTTTTTTTAAGTTTCTACTTTATTGTTTTATGTATTACATTTGTTACTAATTATTGTAACATTTTTAACATTCAGTTGTGGCCTAAACAATTGAACTTATATTTATATTTTATATATGTTATTTATAAAATTTAAGGTACTGCTATAATGTTTTGGGGGGGAAATTACTCAGTGGCGATTTTAGAAAGGGGCATTCTAGGTGGCTTCCCAGGGTGGCATCTGGCCATTAAAAATCTTTTCAGATGGCCAGATGCCTCCCCCCAGTATACCTGCATATCAAGCACACAGCCTCTAGAGAGAAGATCGTCTCTAGTCTTTGGTGAGTCACACTGTCTGTAAGTCTGTTCCTGTAGCACCTCCCCTGGATCTGGATTGTGCAATCCCACACGATTTTAGCAACACTATTACTTATTGCAACACACCAAATACACCACCAAAACTAGGGATACCACTGGTTGTTCATAAACTACTTCTAGCAATTCCAAGATGCTTCGTTTATTGTCGCTGTACAAGACAAATATTAACAGGCCTAACCCAAATAAACACTGTAGAAATCTAGGGCGATGATTCAGATACAGGTCCTTGTCATTGTTATAATAAGATGCAATGGCTGAAAAAATCAACTTACCCCAAGACACACCGTAACGGCTACAGAGCAGGAAGTTCCTGTCGTCCCACATGGAATATTCTCAGTAATTATTTTAAAGGTTCCATTCTTTAAATCATTAGCGTCACAGTAGTCCTAGGAGAACACAAAGCACCAAGAATTCAATGGATACATTGTAAGAGAAGCAGTAAAAATGCTTTATGTATTACGATAGACATCTAGATTACCTGAACCAATGTATATTCACAGTTTCCATTGGTCTTAAAGCGCTTATTATCAAACGTAATGTAATGTCCTTGTCCGTACACCGCACACGTTGCCTTTTCCGGTTTGCTCTCACATACCCATTTTCTGTTTGTGCATACACTGTTGGAATGGTAATATTGGGATGGTTTTAATATAAATGAACTTGAATTGGGATTTATTATCTTAAAGTATAACTCTGTAAAAAATAAATAATACAACTAAGTTTAATAAACTTTATTTTACATGACTTGACCGACTGTGATGTGATGTGTCTAATGTGTTTAAACCATATAAATGAAGACATAAATAAAGATCACTTTTGTTAATTGTTGTAAATGATATATATTTATATACAGTGGCCCCTAACTTTCAAACTTAATTTGTTCCACCTATGGGGTCCTTGCTTACACTACTGTGTATGGTCATAAATCTGGGCTCAGAGGCAAGTTTCTGGACACCTCTTGGGTCCTTGGATGCAACCACGATGCAGTAGTGTCTGTATTGGCTGTATGTCATTAAGCTTTCTGCCACTGGAGGGCGCCACATACAAATAAAACCATACTGTACACTGGCTTCTGGATGAATCTGGTCGTAAATCATAACTTTGGTCATAGTGAAATTATTAAAATGTTGGTCGTATCTTGAGGATCCACTGTATATATATATATATATATATATATATATATATATAGTGTTTAGCTCAAATATTAGAATTCAAAGGTATTTGTCAAATATTGGCAATTCGAGAATTTGCGAATATTTGTAATCTCGAATATTTAAATCGCAACATACCAACACATAGTGTAGGAACAAACATAGCAGCCATAGCTCCCACTATGGGGCCCGCAGCTACAAGGAGGCCTATTGCTCCTGGCTGCATGTTTTTTTTTTCACCTCCTGGGCAGAAATCCAGAGTACAGCTCGGGGCAAAAAAAAAACACTCTGAAATTGGTATTGCCAAACTTGACTTAGCTAGTTAAATGTAAACAAACTAAAGAGGCAGTGCAATATAAGAATATATATTCTTAGTTATAATATCTATTGCCATATATACATGAGCCATTTTGTTTTGTATTCTCCATTTTGTAGTCTGAGGAGAATTATGCAAGACCCATCTCCAGATGTCCAGTTTGAGAACAATGGACATTCTTATGACTAGATATTACAAGTTGTCTTTGGAACATTGTAGAGTGTTGTATGATATCTATGTCTGTCTTTCTTGTTCTATTTTTAATATAAAAATATACTTTTACTGCATAGTTTAGACCAGTGTTTCTCAACTCCGGTCCTCAGGGACCCCCAACAGTACATGTTTTGCAGAAGACCACCAAGGTTTAATGAGCTCTGCTGAGACACGAATTACCTCACCTGTGATTGTTTCAGGTTTTATTCAAAACATGCACTGTTGGGGGTCCGGAGTTGAGAAACCCTGGTTTAGACCATACTGCCATCCAGCTACCTAATGGTAACATTACATTATTTTGACCTAAAAGTTTAAAGGTTAAATCCTAAATATAATATGGTTAGTTGTCCGAATATGATTGGACAACTTTAATGTTTTCGGGGTATGTCTGTTAAGCCCCCCATAGACAGGCCGATTCCCGGCCATAGTTGCAGACGACCAATCGGCGTGCTCGCTCCCGCCGAGCACATAAAGGTTGGTCGGCGTCAACTATAAGGGAGACCACCCTGAGTTTGTTAGAAAAAAAGCCGACAGGCTGGATCGCACATGGATCCGTCCTGCTGGTTCTTTTTCTGCACGATCCTGCTGCAGGCTGTTAACTCGGAGGGGGAGTCTCCTCCACGTCCGAGTTAATTGGCTACAGTCTGACAGGAATTGCATGTGTTAGTGGAACACACGGGATTCCTGTCCTCACTGTAGCCGACTCCTCACAGCGTGGTGACGTCGCCACGCTGTGAGTAGTCTGCTTAAAGTCGAAAACTTTACCTAAAGCCGGCCATAGACATCCAGATCTATGGCCGGCTTTAGGTAAAGTTTTCGTTAAAAAGAGATGCACAGGGATACTCAAGGATCCAGCCATCACAATACCAAAGAAAGATCCAGCCATCACAACACGAGGGTAATCCAGCCACTGAAATGCAAGGTTGGTAAAGTACATTTTTATATTACATTTCTCAACAAGCTGGCATGATACTTAGAAGTGCTCTGTTTATTTGCAGAGGCCAGAGCTAGAATAGTCTATGGTAAGAAAAACCGTTAGCCTGTATCACAACCTTAGCTTGTTACTTTTGAGAAATAATTGCCTTTATCTGAGATTTTGGCATAGATCGTGCAGAGTCTAAGTTTCATGTATCCCCTGTGTGTGATCTGTTATATAACTGAGAGCTTTTTAAATGCCTCGTCTGCATTTAGCCATGACTCCATATACTGTATGTTGAGTTAATTACATGTCGATGGTGTCTGATTTTGATATCTGACTTTCTGGTCCTATATATCTTATGGTATTATTAAAGGTTATAAAGCTGTTGCTAACATAGCCCTGACAGGACATTTAACTAATTTTCACAAGAGACTACTTTCATTTAAAAAATTCCACTTCCACTCTGACTTTCTTTTGACCTCTTTTGGTACAGAAATCTGGATCTCAGTGGCCCACCAGGGTGGTAACATTTTATGTATGGCTTTTGGCAAAGAAAATCAATGATTCTTAAAGGCATACACGTTTAGATTTTCCCATTCGATCGACCTAAACCAACCGATTTTAAAGTCGATCGCTCAAAAATCTATAAATGTCTAGTTCGATCGAAGTTGATAAAAAAAATCGATCGGAAAATTATCAGACATGTCTATAGTATACATCGAATGTTTTTTCATTTGTGCCCAACCGATCCTTTGGCAGACATTTTGGTGTGTTTACGATCGACTTCCTTCGATTATGCTTTTAATCGATCGAACCAACATCGATCAAATATCAGTGTCTCCATGAGGGAGGTAGTTTGATTGTACTTCAATCGATCAAACCAATGCTGATCAAAATTTACAATCGAATCTGATATCCATCATAGGGAAATCTAAACGTGTATGGGGGCCTTTAGTTCAGTCAGGAACAGAGCAGTGTTGAGGTGTGATATTCAGGAAGGGTGCAGGGGAGGGAAGTGTTGGAGGAATGGGGGGGGGGATTGGAGTGGTAGGTCCGAGAGGGGGACCCCAAAAAAATTTACTATGGTTCCCAGGCATTCCCTAGGCATGAATACATCATAACAGGGCTAAGCCCAGCATAATAACTGAAATACTTAGTCTACGCAGTGTGGAAAACTGTGTGGTTTACTCATGCGTAGACCATGGGGAAAACCATGCAGTGCAGCCGCCCCCTGTAATCTACTATGGGGAAAGACGTGCCAGTCTACTGGCGCGTCATGCCCATGGTTGGGGGTGGCACAGCAGTGGGAGCGGATTCACAATGCCCGCCCAGGCATTGGGGATCCGGGGCCATCCCGCAGCCGCACAGGAGACACGTGCCGACCCAATTGGTAATTAATGGGTGTGGTGTGTTATGTGCACAAACCCATCGGGAAAACATCAGGCACGGTTTGCCAATAGCGATGTATAAAATCTATGGCCATGCACACGTGTGTAGTGAATACCCAGCCTTAGTGATGGTCATAATATCCAACATGTCACACCAACCCCTCATTAACTGTTCCTCCAAAAGGCACTGTCGAGGACCCACTATACTGTGACAAATCATACATAAAACACAGACAACAAGCCTTGAAAGTGTTACATAAATTGACCTTAAGCATATTCTTATTAACAAATCTAAAGTAAAAAAACTTGAAATTAAGAGGGGGGATGGGTGGGTGATTCTTTTCTCAAAATGGCAACCTACCTCTCCCCTCTTCTACCTTTTACCGCTTCCCAACAATAGTCATGACACAAAATGTTCCTTGCTTGACGTTGGCCCCCACAAGTCAATTCACCCCAGTGTGTGCCCCCAGCTTGGCTCTGGGTGCCCCATCACACCTGACTAAGGTTTATCAGATGACATTTAATACGTACCAGTTGTCGCAGTGTATAGTGGCGTTTTCCCCAGGACTGTAACGATGACCGTTGTGAACACAGGGACACTGGCTCTCCGTAACACATTCTCCGTTATGATTTAGAAATAATCCTTTTTGGCATACACAGCCTGATACACACAGAGGGCTGTACTGTTACACCATATCATTAAACAAAGCAGAAATAAAGAAGGAAATAAATTATATAAACCGTAATTGGAAATAGAATCTGAAATAAATAAATTTTTTAAAATCTTTCTGGAATGCATAGGGATTGGAGGTCTTATCACATGGGATGGGAACAAAGTACTGACACTGCATGAACAATCCAGGAGTAATCACTAGAGATGGTCAAAATGAATAAAATGTGATTCTACTTAAATTTTGAGTTTCCCAATCGAATTTGATTTGACTGCGAAAAAATTTAAAATTCGCATAAGGTCAAAAATTCACATAAGGTGGAAAATTTTGATTTGCTGTGTGAGCTTGAGCTATAATAGAACAATCAGTGTACATAGTAGCAGAGCTTTACAATCAGAGCTGAGATTTAAACCCAATTTATACACAAACGTGTCTACAACCCAACCCTTCTCTACAACTCCAGCAATTTTTGTGAGGATACCATTTTCAGGGGCTTTGCAATAAGCTGACAAAGTTAGCTAGCACCATGCGAATTTTCGCCAATGCGAATTTTCCAATCACTCCCGCATGCGAAAATTTTTAATAAAATGGCGATATCCGCACGCGAAATAGCGGCATGGCAAATCAAAAGCAAAGTTCTTGTTTAAGTTGATATTTCAATCGAAAAATCAGGCAGATTTTCGACTTTTTCGGCGAAAAGTCGAAATTACCCCATCAAAATTCGACTATGCGAATTTTCGGCGAAAAAGTCGAAATGTCTACTTAAAAATTCGCACTGCGAATTTTTCGACCACCCCTAGTAATCACCCATTTCCAGACGATAGTCAGGGCAGGTGACAAACAGGGTAGTCAAAGACTGTCCAGGGGTCAGAAATGATAAAGCAGACAAATGTAAGCAGAGCCTGTGGAACAGAGACTGAAAGATCTCTTTGTTCAGGCAAGTTCCATGTTGTCAGAGGATTTATTTAGTAAATTGTCAGGTGTTCTGATGGACAGGACTCCAGCTATGTGATAAGGAGTCCTTAAGAGAAGGAGCAGGAGTTACATCAAGTGTCACCATCTCTTTCACCAGCAGAGGGAGCTGATCAACGAAAGGATTTTGTCCTCTGAGGTTTGGGAAGAGACACAGAACTTGTAGATGGCACATCTGCAGCTATGGATCACTGGGTGACACTGCGATCTGTGACACTGTCTAGCTGTTGCCCCTTTGTTGTTTGCTTGCTATAGTTTAAATTGGAAATAACTTTCAAATCCCTTCTCTGGGACTTTGTCTACATGCCATACACCACAGAAAGTGTATGCCATATTTTCTGGACTATAAGACACACTTTTTTACCATTAAAATAAATGGGAAACTGTCCCTTCATCTTATGGTCCAAATATGTGGAAAATATATTTTTAAATTTCAATCATCCTGGGAGCAATAGCTCTGCATGCAGGAGACTGAAATGTGTTCCTTTCCCTCTAGCCAGGCAAAAAAGCCACATAGATGTCACGAACCAGCAGGTGTGGACCCACTATGCCACGAGTGCTACCTCTTCTAAGGGCATTTTCTAAGTGAACCCCCTCATTCTTCACAATACCCCTGATGGTGGGGATAGACTTTCCAGGGGGGAACACCAGGTCGCTAGCTCTGGAGGGAAGGCACAAGAGGCAGCTGGTCCAGAGAGCAACTGGGAGAGTTACCAGAGACACAGGCATTTATCAGCAGGCCAGGCCATAACCAAGGATCAGGGCTGGCAGCAGAGGTACAAGTCAGGCAGTCTAGGTCGGCAACAGAAGAGTCAATCCAGGCAGACAAGGGTTAAACGTGTCAAAGTCTCAGAGCTCAGGCAGGAATCAGAAACACAGGAACACAGATAGCAAGCACACTGTAGGCAGAGATGTTGGACACTGAGGCATAGTAGAAAAAGACTGGATCCCTTATATATATGCAGGAGGACCACGATTGGCCAACAGGACACATGACCAATCCTTTCAATCCCAGGAAGTGACACGCACTGATTCCCTAAGAAGCACTGCAAGGCAGCATGTTGACCAGGACTCAACACAACTGAAATCATCGTTATTTTTTAAGCACAGTTTATCACCATTAACATTTTATATTATATGGGATGGAGCCTTTCTATTTAATCTGCTCCGAGACTTTACCATTTTCATTTGATTCATATACGATAGAATACCACACATCCTGATGAAGACGTTTGTTGAAACGCACGTCGAGGTTTGATGTTACACTATCCAAATCCAACATTTGAATTGAATGCATTTGTCAATGATTCCTAGCCTGGAGATTCTTGACATCCAGGACTACATGTGTTTTAGAGAATAAAACGGGAAAAAATTTTTCCTTAACTTGGACTTTTTGACTAAACTGTAACATTTGATTTGGACTTTCATCTATGGACTCTTTTAATTTGAAAATGCCCCTCGGGGGTATGGTATATAATTAAATATGGTGGCTGTTAAAGTCCCCTCGTCTTTACTTTCAGTAAAGAAAATTAACAATGGTGGGATGTACTAGTTCATTCTGGTCGTCTCAACCATTCCATTTTGGATATATTCCTTTGGGATGCTGGCCACACACTGGGTAATGTGGTATTGAAACTGAAAATTTTACAACTGAAATCATCATTTAACACTGTGCCCAGGGCCGCAGCGGTATGTAGGAGGAGAACGGCGGACAGTAGCCACCGTTACAATAGAAACATGTTTCAGCCTTGCACACTCTGCTGCAGTGAAAACCTCCCTCCTGGCATTGGCCTTTGGCTGGAGGAATGTAAAGTGAATACTGTATGGACCAGTCCTGTCTACTTTGCTGGAACATTCTGTATCATCACTTGATATGTGAATGGCTGTGTCTCTCTCAAGCTATGGGATGTGTCTTATGGTCCAGTTTGTCTTGTATTGCAAAAAGTATGGTTATTTTGTGCTCAACATTTTATTGGTTATCCAAAATAAAATGTTTAATAATATAAAATAATTAATGCAATTGCATATACTGTATATATCTAAAATTGTGGTCCACAGCAGTGTCCTGAGGAAGCCCTTACTTGGCGAAAAGCATTGGAATGTTTTGGACAGTCAAAAGTAATAAGCATTGAATTAAGACCTGTTACTTACAATCTGAGCCGGTAATTAGGCATTGCCAGACAGATCTGTAGGATTCAAATGTTCCATCCATGCAATTGTATTGCTTTCATATGAACATATATATTTTTTTTTTTATTGTGGATAACCAATAAAATGTTGATTAAAAAAAACATAGGAACAAGGACACGAGGTGCACAACCTTGTGCAAGTTTAGTAATATTAATGATAAAGGAAAAAGCTTATATACTGACAATGATGGAGGTACAACACAGGGTTAGCAAGGAGTAGTGATCTCCTACAGGAGTAGCATTTTCTGTGTGTGCTCAGCCGTGTGGATACCAAGATTACGTCACTTCCTGATTACAGATTATATCACTTCCTTGTATATTGTAGGTCTCTCCTTGGTTAGAGTCTTCAGTATGATCAATGAGATGTGTTTCAGGCAGCAATCTACAATTGGCTTCAGCCCAAAGTGCTTCCCATTGATCTCACTACTCCATGCCTAGCCTGCTTTTTGCTTCCATAATTTAGTATTTTAGTATATAATTTTAGAGTATTTTACCTTTCCTCTATTATAGACAGAACTGAGAGACAGGCAAAAAATATGTAGTGGAGCAGAGTCCTAAGTCCTAATATTTAGCTTGATTCCCAAGTGATCGATTGCTGCTCGTGTTCATGGCGATTGAGTGTTCGGAAATCGAATGCGGCCAGCTTGATCAAACTGGGAAATACATGTTAGTAAATCCCTGTTTGACCGCCATTCCTTTGTATGGAGACCAGGGTCCCCATTTAAAGCATCAAACAGGAATACATTGCACAATGTGGTGAGCTTAATTGACTGTTCGATCAGCATGACGAAACAACATCATGTTCAAGCGGGTATCGACCAGTGTATGGCCTAAGTGTTACACTATGATGCTTAAGGCTGCCCATAGATTGGTCGATAAACGATAGTGATGGTAGAGCATAAGTATGGTCTGTGTGGAAAGCAGAGCAATATGTGGTTAAAAAATGCCTACTTACACACTGAACTGTATCACAGCTCTGCGGACATTCGGCTCCTTTTGCATTTTCACCAACTTGGTCACAGTCAATGTAGTCCATTGAAGGAGCACACTCTACAATTTACAAAAGTGACAGCTCAATATTAGTTATCTTTCAAAATAAAGATATAGTCCCAAAATTTTGATTAGCTTAGTTAATTGCAAAGCTCCTCAACATGGTATGATGACCAAAAGTGTAGGGAAGGGTTAAGGGAACAGTACAATAAATATTGCTTTAGCAAATGATATTTTTGCATACATTAAAGAGAGAAAAATAATTAGGTTTTCAGTGCTTTGTCTATAAAAGGTTTGCCATCAATGTGCTAGAGCAGTGATTTTAAAAAATGGTTTCGTCAACCCTTCTCTCCTTATCCTGCATTTTTGGTATTGGTAATATAAGGGTGATTTAGTGGATCTACTTATAGGTGTGCATTGGGATGGCAATATGGGAGGTCTGAGGCCGCTACATTCAGGTACTTTTTGGACCCACTGTAAAAGAAGTTGGAGGCCAGTACTTTCAGATATATGTGTGTTGGGCAAGCTATTTGCAGAGGTTGGTACTTTCATATGTATTTTGGATCAGCTATATTAGGAGGTTGGAGGCCGGTACTTTTAGGTGTGTGTGTTTGACCAGCTATAAGGGGAGGTTGTATTGTGCTACTTTCAGATGTTTGTTGGACCAACTATATGAGGAGGTTTGAGGCCGATTCTCCCAGGTGCGTTGGACCCGCTATAAAGGGGAGGTTGGAAGCCAGTTATGAAAAATAGATGGACTCCCAAACACCAAAAAACTTAAGAAATACAAGAAATACCAAAAAAACACAAAATGGCACAAAAAAAAAAACCTCTGAATTGATGCCCAAAGCACAAACAAAATATAAAGAACAAGTCCCTTAATTGTGTTGTACTCATTTTGAAGTACTGAATTTTCAGGCCTACAAGACACTGCAATGTTTAGGGCGCACCTCATACATGGGCTGGTATTTGATAATATGTGTATGTCGGTACAACTCCACTTAACAAAACTAAGACTGTGATAAGACTAGATTACCTGGTCTGGGTGTCTCAGTGCAGTTTAGTACTCCTTTGTTGCAGTTACTGTATGTAAAGACAAATACAATGCAAATATATTAATATTTGTTTATTCAAAAAAATACAAATATCAATAGTAAAGTGTTTCCATAAAACAGAAAGATAGAGAGACCTCCCCTGACTCTTAAGTTCCAAGGTGAACACTTTAAGCTCCCTAGCGTTCTGCCCGTACCGCACCATTTTTAACCGTGCAGTATAACCCTCCTCTGGCCGCTCTATTGGGGGCTGGGAGACCAATGCACCTCCATTAACATGGAGGACTATGGCATGCCCCCCCCCCCCCCCCCCCCCCCCCCACTTCCACATCACAGCTTTCCAGGGATATATTGGGTTCACCCGATTGCTAGCGTTTGGGACGAACCCAAACACCGAATGAACTGAGTTTGTTTAAAATGCTAGTCACCTCTTTTATAGATTTTATTGATAGACGAACATTGGCTGCGGCTGTTCGCAAACAGGTGAATCGAACTTCTGCAAATACCCGCCACCCTCATGTTCGCAGTGAACCTCCATTGACTTCAATGGAGGGTGAACTTTTCAAACCTTCAGGTCATTATTTGTAGCCAAAATACCAATAAAAAAGTTTCAAAATGGTGCAACCACTGGGACAGTGTCATGTCAGATGACCAAATGTCCTGCTTTAGTTTGTGATGGTAAACTACAACTTACAGCACACCTCAGGATTATGACACAGAGCACAGGTTCCATAATGCAGCATACCCCACCCCCAGTAAAGGACTGTTGTGGCTCAGTAATGATTAGCTGCTTGTTACAGAACACATTAGCTATATCTACAGATCACTGGATGGAGTGTAATAGCAAAGTAGCCCAGCGATCCCTCAATCAGCAGCATCTCTCCCTATCTATCTAGTACTGGAGACACAGGATAAATGTAAAATGGCCAACGGGCTGCTTCTTTTATAGGGCGGGGGGGGTTTTCTCCAGGAGGAAAAAATGTGTTATTGGCTGTACTGTCCCACCTGACTATTGGGTGAGGGGTCAAACTCATTGCTATATTCTGCCGAGCGAACTTTTCGGCCATCACTACTCTTTAAAGTTTTACCTTTGGGCACCCAAGTGCCTACATGCACCTATTACAGGCCAGGTTATGTGAAATGATCTTAGTATTACATCCAGATAGTAGAAGCAGCATTTGGCAGGCACAGCACAACCATTGTGTAAACCCAGAATTTTAATAAATTCAATGAATATCTGCTATTTGAGTATTCCCAAATTGTGAATATGGTGGCGGATATGCACAATTTCAAATATTCACTATATTCCGCATTGGGATGCTTATGGCTATGGATTGCAAATATATATCCGCAATGTGAAAATAAATAGCATTTACCATTTATTTTGAAAGTAATTGCGAGGCAATTATAATTGTGAATATATTTTCGCAATCATGAATATTCTTGAATAGTGAATCGAATACTCAAATCAAAATATTGCAAATTCACATATAGTGATGTAGAAAAGCAATGTGTTTCGAAAATCTCACCACCATATATTACCATATAAGTCGACCCACATAGAGAGGCTTGTGAGCAGCTACATTCAATCCCTTATAGTAGCAAGGACAGTCTTCCTTCTTCACACAGAAGCCCTTTTCATCTATGTAGGTTCCTTTCGGGCAGACACAGCCATCAATGGTCTGGAACGTCAAGCTTTTTGTGGACTCTTGCTCAGACAGTGAGTGGCAGGTGGCCATGCAATTGGTCACATTATAACTAAATACAAAAGTTGGGGGACAGTGATGTAGGAAGTTTCCTAGAAGAAAAGAAAATACCTGACAAGGTTACCTGAAAAGAAAATACCTGACAAGAAAAGAAAAGAAAATACCTGACAAGAAAATACCTGACAAGTCTATCAAATTTTTTTTACATTGGCATGATATAGTGCAGGGGTAGGCAAAGTATGTGGCTCTTCAGCCCCTTCAGTCTGGCTCAGTGGTGTAGGGACCTGTTCGTCCAGCTTCCTTTTCTATATAATTTTTTTATTTAATGTCTGGGCACTGCCTCAACAGCAAAACCACCTCCCGAGGAAGAGCCAGTGAAATGAGACTATTTTGTCCTGCCACCTCACCAGCGCATTATTCTCTGGTACTGACAAATAACTGTTAGTCTGGTCGTGTATTGTGCAGCTCGGCCCCCTCCTCTGCTCTGTATCAAAGTGAAGAGGGACATGTCCTGAAAAGCAGTAGAGATCTGTGAGGGAGGGAGCATACAGTGAGAGGATGTCTTTGGCTGCCTAGAAGGGGGTTCTATGGTTACAAATAGGTGAAGGGCTGAAGGGCTCTCTGTTTACTGTTAAGGGAGGGGCTCTATGGCTACCGATAAGGGACTTTTTGGTAGCCCCTGGCTACCTACAAGGGAGCTCTCTGTCTACTTCTATGGGGGCCGCCCTTAGATTCCAGGGCTCCATGCTAGATAATTTTTTTCAATAAATAACACTGTTATTATGTATGCTATCAAGCCTTATAAGTTTTCATTTAACAAAGGCATAAGTGTATTAACTTAGCAAGCACCAACCACCCCCCCCCCCCCCCCCCCCCCCCCCCCCCCCCGGCAACAAATCTCTGGCTCTTAACATATAATTTGAGCATTGCATTGTTGGGATTTGGTGCTTCAGAAAAAAAGTTTTCCTACCACTGATATAGTCTTTTGGCAGCCAAAGCTCTACTCTTTTTTTACTACATAATTGGAATAAATACTTTGCAACACTGATAAAAAAAGCTTTTCAGAAGGCTCAAGTTTGCTTAGATAAAAACATACATTTTGAATTTGTCTTTTTAGACAACCCATAGTGCTCTGAGAAATCTGTCTAGTTTGTTAAAGCAGACCTATACACACCTTTTGTACTTCTGTACTGTGCAGCAGCTTAACCCTATATAATGGAGATAATCTTTGGGGGAAGAAAACGTAATGAGACATTTTTCTCCTCCCCTGTGAAAATGCAGCACTGTGGCTTGGAGAAAATGCAAAATCTGACATTCAAGTAAACACATAATCATCCTCTGAACACAAAACTACACAGAGGCATTTTTCCCATTGAAAAACCTTGACTCCATCTAGTGGACTCTCAGGATATTGCTTTTATAAGGCAGTAATTTGGGAATATGTTGCATGATTCCAGAAAACAGGTCAGTATATATTTTTAGGATTGTACAATGTGTAGCAGTGTGGTGGTTTAGAGGTAAGATACATTTGATATACATATACAGCGCATCAGGAAAGTATTCACAGCCCATCACATTTCCTACATATTGTTATGTTACAGCCTTTTTTCCTGAATGGATTTAATGGGTTTTTTTTCCTCAGAATTTCACACCCCATTATGACAACGTGAAAACGTTTACTGGAAGTTTTGGTAAATGTATTTAAAAAATCATGTACTGTAGATAAGTAATCACAACTTTTGCTCAATACTTTGTTGATGCCCCTTTTGCAGCAATTATAGCCTCAAGTCTTTTTGAATATGATGCCACAAGCTTGGCACACCTATCCTCGGCCAGTTTTGCCCATTCCTCATAATTGAACCCATTTTGGAAAAAGGCTGTAACATAACAAAATGTGGAAAAATGTGACAAAGTGCTGTGAATACTCTCCGGATGCACTGTATATAAATCTATATATATATATATATATATATATATATATATATATATATATATACTAATGTTTTTTAGAGCAAAAATGTATATATTGTTCTGTGGGGCTAGAATGCTTGCTTGTTAACTTCTAAACTCCTGAGTAGTTTGCCTGAGTAAAGTCCACCATACACTTTACAATCTTACATATAATTTCTGTACAATCTACTTTTGTTCTACCATAACCAGGTAATATGAGGAACTTTGTATTATATTATATTATACTATGTATTCTATCAGGGAGGACCCAGCTCTAGAGATGGTCAAATTTTTTGACTAGCTGACTTTGTGAGCTGATTGCAAAGCTTCTGAAAATGGTATCACCACCAAAATTGCTGGAGATGTAGAGAAGGGTTGTGTAAACATTTGAAAAAAAAAGTTTTGCTCTAACACATGCAGTTTTTGCATAAATCAAGTTCAAAATCAAAGTCAAAATTCTGATTTCGACATTTTGACTTGACTTTGAACTTAGTTTGTGCAAAAACTATTTGTGTTAGTTTATTTGTAGCATACCCCCAACATTTTTCTACATCTCCAGAAAGTTTGATGATGATACCATGCTCAAGGGCTTTGCAATTAACTTAAAATCGTCAAAATGGTCGACTTAAAAAAAAAATTTGACCATCTCTACCCGGCACTACATAGTTGTTAGTTCTTAAGAAAATTGTATGGAGTGATCTAAAGGTGTACGGGGAGCTTTAGTTCGATGTGAGTTTGTATACAAACTACACTCAGGGCATCTTACCTGTCCGGAGGGAGCCAGCTGCGTCTATGTGTGTTGGCTTCCAGCCAATCCTTCCAGGTTCCACCTTTTTGGAGTCTATTTGGAGCTGAAGAGGGGGGTGGGGCATGCTGTTGACATGAATATAAATGCAGGAAACTTGGGTCCTTACATCCCTGGGGTCATCGATAACACCTGGGATCTGAAGGGGAGAGGGGAAGGTTGGGCAATTTAAACAGATTACTCTGTTTTCTGTTTTGATTACCTCTCCCACTTAAAAGAATGGTGAATGGGCAGAATGTCCAGAGAGTAACAGTACATTTGGAAAGTTTAATTCATTCTCATTTGATGAAAAAGGTGGAACAAAGTGAAAAAAATGTGTACTATTTGAAACAGATACTTAAGCCTGTCTATTCTTCTTTTTACATTACAGCTCCAATAGAAGTCTAGGAAGCTGTATTGAATTGGCATTGCCAGGGAAAATAATGTACCAGCCCAAGGGAATAAAGATGTGGTTTCCATTACAGGGCACTGAGTATAGATTAATGTTGAAAAAAGTTTAATAATAGCAACATCCGCCTGTGAAATAATATCATTTCAATTGGTCACTCTATATATGCATGAATAGGAGTAAAATGTTCATATATTATTATTTGTCACTTACTGCAGACATTTTCTCTCCATCCCGTTAGTATGACGCCAGACCCGGCACATGCCCATGCATAGGAAGAGAGGGCGGCACATAGACAATCCTCTGTTCTTTTACAAGCGCAAGTATCAAAGAGACAATTCTAAAAATGAAAACATTGGTAAAAAAATATATTATATACAAATATACAGTAAGTGGTTATTGGTAATGGCCGAACATATGGACCCCTTCCCCCCACATTCAGATGGAAAAGAATAGCTTATTTGCCCACATGGACCCCCCCATATAAAATCTTAATTTTTTTTATTTCGCTTGATGTGTGGTATAAACATACGTATGTGATAGATGTAATGCGCTCTATATATATATACATGTACGAGTGTAAGCACCTTATACTATAATGTACCGTGTGATTTGCAAACTATGTATCTCAATACAACCCCCCCCCCCCCTTCCATTTATAATGTGCCGTATATATATATGTTTACGAGTCTAAGCACATTGTATTCACAATGTACCACGTTATTTGCAAACTATATACTTCAAAAAATCCCTCCCCCCCTCCCCCTCCCCCCATATCAAATGTGCCTTTTTTATATATATTTGTGTATGAGACTAAGCACATTATACCTTGCTTTTGAGCTGGGCTGTACAAGGTTGCTAAAATTGCTATTGCTATATCAGGGGATTACGTCACACAGTTCATTTATATGTTTCTTTGGTTTTTGAGTTTATTTTTAATAACAGATAGCTGTAATGTCCTGAGGAAGCCCACTGTTTAAGGGCGAAAATGTTGACCATAATTTACAGTCCACACTTTGGAAACCTGTCACCTGAGTGACGTGTAACATCCTGTACTCCACTACTGTACTAATTGGAGTCATCCTGGACTACCTGTACTCTGTACTTTTTATATGTGTTGATGTTCTAAAATAAAACTTCAAATATAAAATAATTTTTTTTACGCGACTACTATCCACGAGAATTAATAGGGAAGGTCCACCAGTTAAAGTCCCCATCGAGGGTAAAACCCCCTCTCCCCTTTTCCCTTCTCTTTGAATTATCATTATAAGGGGATGGGCGACCTAAACCCTAGATCACACAGTTAACCACGACCCTCTCCCCCTATTCGAAATTGCTTCCTCTCCTTTTGGATGTAGGAAACTTGGTGGAAGACACCATACCCTCACGGTCGTGGCCTTAACGATCCGTTTCACAACGGATGTGCCAAATTATTATTATCTTTCTTTTTTTCTTCTCTGCTGCTCTTTTAACATTTAATCTTATCTTTATGTTAGTGCATGTTATCCATCAAAACACTAAAACATTTACCAGGTTATTTTTTCAATCTTATATTCGTCCATCATGGCAGATTTTTCTGGTACTTGTTGGGATGAATTCCTCTCCCAAATTTAACTAGAAAACACTCGATCTGAACAAACTGATTATGACATTTCCAGCTTTGGTTACCGATTAAGACGTATTATGGAGAAAAAATATAGGTTTTCCTGGCATCTAAAATTCTTTCAAAAATATATTAACGCCGGCTGCAATCCTTTTGGTTTAAGATTAAAAACTTTTCTGAATGTCCCCAATTTTGACGAATCTCTCAAAGGAATTTGGGAAGACAATCTGACCCGGTGTACAGAGGTCATGATGAGAATCATGTCCGAACATTACAGACGGGCAATGATTAAGGTAGAACAGGAGCTCCAAGCTCTTTATTTGGAGTTTCCTGATTTAATGTCTAATCCTGATCTTATTAACAAAGAAAAAGAAGTTAAGAAACACCTACATAACTTTAACCAAGACATTCATTCCTTTAAAGAAAATAAATTCCAAAAGGATCGATTGACCTTTCAAATTGGTAAGGCATATCGTTGGCCATCCTCTTATGTAGGAACTAACCAGTCTCAACAGTCCACAAATAGGACACAATCAAATAGGACTACCACTGAAGATTCAAACCCTCAGTATGATCAAGAAAGTGACTCTGACTCCTCCTCCTCGAGGACATCCTTTAGGAAGTCAGGAGGGAAGAGAGCTAAGGACAACTTCTCAAGCAAACAAACCCAGTAGCAAAGTAGCAAACGGAAACCTCATTCGAGACATTTCTTATCTAAAATTAATGTAAATAACATAAAGCCTCAGCATTCTCGAACAAAGGAAACGGCAAGCAAGAACTCTTCAAACATAGTTTCTCACGTAGACCCTCAGCAGGTACAAATGGTGGACATCAACCCCAACCCCCAGCTGGTACAATCAACTTCCTTGTCTTCTCCCAAAGATAGTACCCTTGAGAATCTAGAACTCTCTGATATACAAGCACAGCTTACCACCAATTTAAATGTAGCACAAGAAACCTTAACGAAATCTGATCTACCAGCTTCCATTTCAATACCTCTAAGCCCACCAATGAAAGCAACCCAAGAAAACCTTTTACAATCTTTACAAGATCAGGATATTTCCCTTACCATAGCACCTCGAGCCTTACCAATATCCCCATCTTCGTCTTTTTTAGACAATCCAACATCTCCACGGATCCAGCATCGGTATGCTTCAATAGATCAATTCCTGTCAACTCAC
>CM070041.1:41389156-41407355 GCA_036250615.1 Ptychadena robeensis | reverse complement strand
GTACTGTGTCCATAATAAATATGGAGAGATCCCTGTACTCTGTCCATAATGAATATGGAGTGATCCCTGTACTGTGTACATAATAAATACGGAGAAATTCCTGTACTGTAGTCATAATAAATATGGAGAGATCACTATACTGTGTCCGTAATAAATATGGAGAGATCCCTGTACTGTGTCCATAATAAAAATTGAGAGATCCCTGTACTATGTCCATAATAAATATGGAGAGATCCCTGTATTGTATCCATATTAAATATGGAGAGATCCCTGTACTGTATCCATAATAAATATGGAAAGATCTCTGTACTGTTTTTATAGTTACATTTTTTTTATGTAAACTAAAACATTTAATGATTACATATAAAAATGGAATGAGTTTCGAGGTCTTCGGCAGCTTCCACCCATTCCAAAAGGCTAAAATAAATGTCCTAAATAAAACACTTTAAAATATTGTTATTAATTGTAATAGATAAATAAGTAAATGCATATAAATGCCCTTTATCAGACCTACTTTCACAGTGGTAACAATGTCCCCTACCCCGCTGTTATTCATTCTGTGCAGATGTCTCCGGTGCTGATGTACTAGAGGTGCCGGTCTTGCGAAGGGATTTTTGTTACTAATCTGTTGGGCAAACACAGTAGCATGGGAAAAATGTTCCCATGCTGCTGTACATTCTCAATAGGTTACTTGAGGTAATATCATAACAATTATTTGACATGTATGTGGCTATACATAAATTTTACAAGGTAAAAAGTATAACACAGTAATGATGAATTATGCTTACCACAGACCATGGATTTTAGGATGATGGTCAATGACTTCTATTAGCAATTCATTTAAGTTTAATGATAGTTGAGAAATGGTGGGCAGACCATTGACCATTGCTTGCTGAATCTGTATATTGAAGTCTTCATAGTGTTGTCCACAGTGGGAAGCCAGCATGTAGTTACATAATCCCGAAAATCGATAGATATTTCCATCAAATGTCTTGTAGTGGAAGTTTCCCCAGGTACTACAGATCAAACTTTCCTTTGCTTTTAAAACTAAAAAATGGCAGAATAGCATTAACACATAGCATTAACACATTTTAAGTACATATCTCCCATATGTCATGAGGATCCCACCCCTGGGTCGGGTGAAGACCTTCCATGCCCCAATACCTGTATGTAACATAGAAAGGGAGGGGGTGTTACCAATACCCTGTTTTAAGTTGCCACCCCAAACACCATCCTGTGTTAAGAGTCTCAACAAGGGAGAAAGTAACGCCCTCTCCATTCTCCCTTATCACTACGCACAACCTCCTGACAGGGCTAAAGCCCTTGTCTCCTAAACCTCCTACAACTGAGCCATCAGAACTTTCGGGGTCCCATACTAGGTACTCTTTCGTGTCTCCCCCCAACTAATACTAAAACAGCATGTCCAGACAGCAGCATCGTTAGCCATGCTGACACCACAACAACAGTGGCGGCTATAGCACCGGCTAAGTAGCAGACCGCTGGGCCCCCCTAGATGGTCTGGCCCGGGCTGGGAGGTCCAGACTGGGCCTACTCACCTCTTAATCTTTACAGCCACCCTCCCAGATAAGTATTCCATGAAGTGGAAGGTACCCCGATTTTAAAATCCAGGAAAAATCCGAGATTTATTGAAATCGGTTAGGGTTTGGGAAAGACACATTAAGAAGGTCACTTTCCAAGCCAAAATGGGAAGCTTGACAGGTATGGCAATATATGCGTACTTAAGAATTGTAGTATAACTCTTACCATGATTAGAGCCTAATAAACTTCTTCGTTGTCTCACATAATGTTTTTCAGGTAAGAAAAGATCTTCTGCTTGGTAACAATGGTGTGAGCTTTCTATAAAAATAAATACACAAAAGTCAATAAATTGGAAAGTTGGAAATGTTGTCCAGTAAATGAAGTATTTCAAGCTACTTTTTCCCTTCTGAAACTCATCACCCAGAACCTAGAATATCCTTTATTTGGAGAAACCTTTTATCAACGTAACTGTTAAGTTTGATCAGTAGAGATGATCACAAATTTTTAACTACGGTACTGTATTTTTTAGACTATAAGACTTAAATCAATGAGAAAATGTCTGTGTCCTATTGTCTGAGTATGTAAAACATCCTTTTTTATTAAGCCTCTGCGAGTGCAAGCACCCAGACGAAAACTTGTGTGCATCCAGTGCAAAATAAAAAGTAAATGCACAAAGTGAACAACACTCCAACACTCAGCCGGCAAGCCAAGTCTCCCGGGTAATAAGGACTGGGTGCCCCTTTCTCCCGCGGCTGAAGCCTGGTCTCCCAAGTACTAAGGGCCGAGTAGAACCCTCTGAAGTGGGCCCCAAACCTGGAGAGACTGCCGGGCCAGAGCCTTAAGCAGCCTCTCCCCACCAGCAATCCAAAAGGACTAGTCAACCCATACTACTGAACAAACAAAACATGCAAGGGGGAGTGGGGGGACAGACGCACATAAAAAATAAATTAAATAAATATGTGCCATGTGCAAAAAGCATGGGGCAGGCCTAGCAGCCGGCTATAAAACTTTCTCAGGTTGGGCCGAAAGGCCGCCCCCAGGAGGTGGTTGCTGAAAAGGAAGTGCTTTAGTGAGATGTGTCAAACGTGCCATAAAAGGTGGTCCCCCAACGATGATTTTACGGCACCTCTGGGGCACCTCCCAACCAGAGGCAAATAACACCGAGGCTCAACCTCGACCCCAGGCCAGACACAAATGCAGCAGAGCTGCCCCCACTAGGTGGCATGATGGCCGGTACTGACATGCATCCTCCAGAGAGGACACGGTTTCCCAACACAGCCTTCTAATTAGCCCACATGACGCAGTCAGCTAGAAAGACCGATCTGCGTTGCCCCATACCGTACCATACCATACAGGCCATGCCGGATCAAAGAATGTTTGAGTTACCCCAGAGCATCCCTATCACTGGAATAAAGAGCTGAAGCCTTCCACAGGGAACTGATACTACAGATACTACACTTGATTTGAGCCAAAATGCAGAGAAACATCCTTGGAGCAATAGTAGGAGGCTGGAAGTTTCACCATTGCATCTAACAAAGCCAAAAAGCTACTGCCAAGAAGGAAATCTGAATACACTGACCAACTTATGGAGAGACACATTTTACAATTAGATAGCATGAGTTGTGTATTTACATTAAAATTCTGCATTGCAATAAATACATTATGTGACACAGGCACCTTCCAAATGCAAATAGCTTCTCATGGGTACGTTGTTAGAGTCAGATTGTAAAATGTGTCTCTCCATAAGTTGGTCAGTGGGTTAAGAAAATGGGTACTGCTAGTTTGTAGACACATTCTAAAGTTTCAGCCCGACACACTCTGGAGATCTCCCTATTGGCATTGGACTTGGCTTGGCTGGAGGAATACAGAGTGAATACTGCATGGACCAGTTCTGCCTTCTTTGCAGGAACATGCCATTTATTCAATGTATATGTGAATGGCTATGTCTCTGATTCTTCTTTTTTTCCCCTAACTTTATCATCAAAACTTTGGGGTGCGTCTTATAGTGCGAAACATATGGTATATTTTTTGGGGGAGTTAATTTCAAAGCCCCTGAACATTAAGGTCAAGGGAATATTACATTGCTATTGTTTCTGCATAAATTATGTTCAAAGTAATGTACATATCCAGACATATGTCATGAAGTGTTATTCAAGCAAGTAGAAATTGAAAAACATTTAACCATCTCTAGTTATCACACTATTAGGGGGATTTTGCTCATTCTCTATAATAGTTTAACCCACCAACATTAATTTTCAGATCAACATAGGAAAAACATTTCTTCTTATTATATAAGTCTTGCATTTGTCAGTGAATTTAGGTAAAACACGAATCGTAGGTAGTTATTTTCTACTTATTAAGGGGGATTTTGAAGGAAATAAGTGGCCTGAACATTTAGGGTTCATGAGCACAGAAATTGGAAACGATGTTCAGGTGCACAGAGAGTGATGTGAACAATAGATGCAGGGTAACCCCATTCGTATGGGGAACACACACTATTCAGCGCAAGCTCCTTAAATGGGGCAAGTGGAAATATGGCCAGCACCGACCAGTACTTGCATGTCCAAGGGTAGGATGCAGCAAATCGGCAGGATCATGACCTGGGTAGTATCCCCAATGGCAATGTGATCTGATACATGCAATAGGGGCCACGTGCAACCCTACTGGAACCCTGGCACCGGTCTGTGGTGGGAGGAACAGCTGCTCCTCATGACAGGGGCTTGCGTGCTATTATGCTCACCAGCTGCCCACATGCCGGATTAGACTGAGGCGGGTACCAGGTCTCGGAGAGGACAGCGTGCCCAGTTACTTTTTCTCCTACAGACCTTTTCCCACTGAGCTACCTCTGGGAGGCGGGATGTCCGCTTAAGTACTGCTGGGACCCTGGGGAATCATGGGATGGAGCCTTAAAAGGGGACACTGCCTGGCATGGTATGAAGTACAGAAGTCTAAAGCAGCCATACTGTTATTTATGAAGCACTGTTTCTACTGTGCAAAGCCCAGAGGAAGGGGGACTGTGGAGCTCCAGAAACGTGTTGACTAATTCTCAACTTTTATTAATAAATCCTTGGACTGTATATTCACAAGATTGTCAGACTGTGTTTAGGTTGAAATCTTTAGAATGGGCTATAGACAAATGAATGGGAGGTAACTGAGGACTACATAAGAAGAGCCTTTTATAAGGATTTCAAGTAAAGTATTTTTCTGAATATAGAGCGGCTTTGTGTATACTATTTATCTATTAGACAGAACGGGTCCTTGGCCCAATGCCCTTGTTTAATTTTATCATTTTTAAACAATGCTTCCTTTGTTCGTATGTGTCACAATATAGTTAACATGACCTCTTTAGTGTTTAGTTTAACTATACAACAAAAATCGAGGCGATTGCTGTGCAGGCAGACATGTGACCTTTTTATATGGGCATTGATATTGGGCAATAGATCTGCTTGACGTTAGTTTGATGTGTTGAAAAAATATATTAAATGTACTGATAAGGTTTGTGTTGCAGTTCGTTATGCCCAAATTTTTGCCTAATTTTTAAATATGAAATATTCTTGTACAGTATTCCTTGTCTTGAGATCACCATGAGTTTAAGGGTCTTGAAGGGAGCAAAGAATAAGGGTCTACGTAATACAAAAAGAGGATATTGCTAGTGTTTACCCCGAACCCAGCTCGGCCTGGCAAACTCACCCCAAGCATTGTGAGGGAGTACTTACCCATACCCAACGACCCCGCGGCGAATCTAAGTATCGGCAGACCCGCCAATATCTTTTCGGGGGGGGGGGGCACCATTCACCTCCATGTTATGAGTCTATAAATCCCCATACATGCCAGATAATAGGAAATTAATGTATATAACTGTATACAGTATTACAGTTAATAAAAATACCAATAATATGACATTTATCCAAAGTCTACCAATCCCATGGATGCCAGATATTGGGAAGTTTAGCACTACAATTGAAAAAGTTATCAATTATTCATTAAACATATAGATATATATAATGAATAATGAAGAATAATGATAAATCTTGCTAACAGTTTTACAGTACAAATCCACACATTTACTTTAAAACTCATTAAAATCGGTGTGCCCCCTCCCCCCTACTCCCCAGCAATCGAGCAACAATGCACATATACAAAGTTCTTCTTGATTTGTTTATCTGTTTTACTGAAATGCTTCCTGAGATCTGTGCAGAACAAAAACAAATCAAAACTCGTTTTTTCTTGTCCAATATCAAAAGTATTGAAGCAAAAAGGTCAACATGACCACCTGGCAATTCACAGTTCTAGATGGCATTCCATGTAATTTGCTTCATGATATTTTTTGCACAGTTGTCCAGTGTGCAGCTAAAACTATAGGAATGGATAGAAGGGAAGGGTTAGAGCCCCTGAGTGTTATTATGGTCTTTGTCCCTGATTTATCTAGGAGACCATTATCCACTTTACAAAAGTCAGCAGATTTTAGTTGTATACAAAACTTCTTTGCCCTTGTGTGTTCAACTCAGACACACAGGGGTCAAAATTAAAAACTTGGACACATTTGGGGGCCAACCTTGATATTTATTGATAACATGTCTACAATTTATGATTTTTTTTTCAGATGAAACAATGAACCTTCTAATATGGAATCAAACTTACATTTTGCTTAAACATTAAATCTGAAACAAGCAAACACATGTGACATCAAATGTCAGATAAAAGACATAATACATTTAGTAACATAATAACTAAAGCTTAAAGTTGTAATTCGGTCGTGAAATCAGCCGCCAAATCGATCTAAGCCATTGCGTACATGTCCGTTATTCTTACGGCAATTTAATAACTTTTGATGGAGTCTAGTGTCCCCGTCCAAAGCAAGTGCCGGCACACGCATGGTCGATCTGCCAGGAGATCAGCAGAAATTCGAAAGGTGTATGGGGCTTTTATTCAGCGACGGTACATCGCTGTAGGATAGAAAGTCTTTATTAGATACATTTACTATTAGTTACGAGTGTTGAGGTCGAATATTCAAATTGTAAATATATTCAGCGAATATTGGCTATTCGAGAATTTGCAAATTTTGCAAATATGGCATCAGATATTTGCAATTTCGATATTTGCCATTGGGATGCTTATGCATGTATTGCAAATATATATTCGTAATGTGGAAATAAATAACACATGTGACCATTAATTTTGTAGGTAATTGCAAATTCAAATATTGCCTATGCCGCTCATCACTGTAAGTTACATCAATAAAAAAAACTGCTCTTTGCAAGAAGAGCAACATTATAAAAAAAAAAACATCTTCCCAATATGTACAAAGAGCTGAATAAAAGTCCCAGTTAGTTATTTGGAAAATTGGACAATATTGGTCCAGATTTCCTTTAATAGGAATCTAATTGGATAATAAGATTTATATATATATATATATATATATATATATATAGTATTTCGTAAAAGGACATAAGGACACATACGTGAAAAACACAAAAGCCATTGTACATTGTTGAGTTTTTTAAATATGAAGCCCCGAGATACCCTTTACACATATTGTAGTAACATAACAAGTCACTTCCGATGTTTCTATTTTAGAATTAGATTACCTTCCAACCTATAGTTTTTACCTACCTTTACATATTGAAGTAGAAAAGTGCAAAATCCATATCCATAGGGCAGTCTGGAACTTCATTGTGTCTATAATTCCTGGTGCACACTTGAGGGATATCCGAAAAAGGAATCTCCCCAGTGGCCTTTTCAAGCTATGGCTTTATAGCAGCCAAATTGGCCGCTAGCCAATGAAACTGTTTCACAGGTGGAGTTTAGCTCTAGTACTGTATGCAATGCTTTAGGATGTCCAATGTGTATAGTAGAGATGGTCAAATTATTTGTGAGTTAAATGAAAAGCCCCTGAACATGGTATCATCACCAACATTGCTGGAGATATAGAGAAGGGTTGTGGGAACATTTAGAAAAATAAAGTCTTGCTCTAGCACATGTACGTTCTGCATTAACCTCCCTAGCGCTCTGCCTAGGTCCAGATTTCTGTACCAAGAGCGCACCATAGACATCCTGAATATAATAATGTTTGAAACACACAATTATGTAAAAAAATTTGATTAAAAAATTATATATATAATAAAAGGTATTATTTGAATGATAAAATATCTAAAATACGTATTTTGCATGATAGATTTCAAAACAGTATGTATTTATATTTATATATTTTTTTATATTCATAATAAAATTTTTACTCAATTGGAAATGTGTTATGTGGTTTTTTTTACTTTGAATTGTATTGGATACAGTTATCACTGTATCCAATATAATGCCCATTGGCACCCTCTCTCCTCTGGTGTGATGAACACACCGGGGGAGAAAGGGTTAACTGCAAAGGTAACATCTGGAAATCCCGCTGGGAATATCACTCGGGGGGGGGGGGTCGAGGCGTCCACTCTCCTCCTTCAGATTGGAGCCGCCGTAGCAGTGCAGAATGGTAAGTCTGCACTGCCGGGGCTCTGATCTGATTCGACTGACAGCTCCATCTCGTCCATTGCAGGACTGACAATCAGAGTTGGACAAGATAGAGCCCTTAGGAACGGCTGGGGGGTTAATTAACTTCGAAGTAGATGTCAAAACTTTAACTTGGCTTTGATTTTAATTTGTGTTAGTAGTATACCCTCAAACTTTGTCTACATCTCAAGCAAGGTTGGCGATGATACCATGTTATGGTGCTTGTCAATTTACTTGAACAGCGGGTCTCAACCTGTGGGTTGGGACCCCCTCAGGGCTAGAACGACCATTTCACAGGGGTCACAGCGTTCACTGAAAGCACCATTGCTCCTAACAAGCCACAGTGCTGATGCCCAAAAGCTGGATGGGAACATAGAAGGAAGAGCAACGCCTTCTGCTTCCTAATTTAGGAGAGTTGGGGCATTACTTTCCCTTCTACTCTTCACATCGTTAACACAAATGAAAATATAAGAGGGAGTGAAAATTATATATTACATTCACCTGATTGTGCCGGAAGTGAGGTCACGGAGTGTAACTTAAGGTATTTGGAAGGCGTAAGTGACACTCCACATCGGCAATACAAAAAGTGACACTTTGTGACATCACTTCCTGAGTTGCAGATCTAGAAAAGGTTGAGAACCACTGTTCTAGAAGGACTAAATGGTCTATAACTTAAGCCAATCACTGATCTGGCCTGTGGCCTTTGGTAGAGTGGTTGGGATGATTTTATGAGAGTTTGCATAAAAGAATTTTAAATACCAACAGACTCTGAGGAACAAGATTCTTTGGTCTTATGGCACTTAGGTTGAAATAGTTGGTCATAATTTTTTACATTTTGTCTAAAGGAAACCAAGCAGAGCTTATCATCTGCCCAATATCCCAACAGTGAAGCATGGTGGTGTCAGCATCATATTTCAGGGTAGTTTTTAAAAAGCAGGGTCATGAATGAAACAATGGAGATGAAATTAGCAAAGTATAAAGATACCCTTAATTAATTCCTGTTAAACTACGTAGGTTTACCTTCCAACATAATAATATGATGAGCGGCATCACTAATATTCGATATTAGTAAATATGAAATTTGAGTGTATGGCCATGCATTGCAACAATAATAATTTTCAAAATAAATGGTCACATGCACTATTTATTATCGCGTTGCAAATTAATATCGTTTCTAAAAAGAGATAGACGTCAAGGTAAATTAGGCTTTTATGGTGTCCCGGAAGACGATTCACACTGCAAAGGGAGCAGACTACTATGAATGATAAGGCCTATGCTCAAGGGAGGAGCCCCCTCTGCTGGTCATTATGTGGAATTGTTTGCAACTGTTTTAGAAAGAACCATGCACACCCTGTTGAATATAAGAGAGTTATAGAGTTGTTAGATATTTTACTTAACCATGTGTAAATGTATATTTTCAACAACCTTTCTCTCACAGAGATTTAAAGCAAAAATTAACATTTTAATACTAGTGCCCAGAATAGTTAAAGCTACAGTTTATTATTTTTCTTATGGGTAAATTAGTGGTAAACCACTAGAAAAAGAATAGGCTTCTTGGAGGCGCCCAAATGATGATAAAAATTTCCTTTATTTGCTAAAAAGAGGTATTTTCTATATACATCATATATAGAAAATACCTATTTTTAGCAAATAAAGGACATTTTTATCATCATTTGGGCGCCTCCAAGAAACCTATTCTTTTTCTAGTGGTTTACTTCTAATTTACCCATAAGGATCTTATCTCCGAAGTTTTTTGGTACTTGGCATCCAACTAATCGGATCATTATAGGCAAAGAGTGCGACCTCCACAACACTGCGTGGGGACAGTGAATGAATATCTCCACCTGCACTTCAAAACATCAAGAGTGCTAGTTGGATGGTAGATACATCATATGTTATACATATTGGGTCCAACCATAAGCTAGCGACCGTAATAGTAAGTAACCCTTCTAACACACTGAGTTCACACATGCTGCCATAAAAGTTTAATACCTCATACTGCTCCTCATTGGTCTTTGTGTGTAACCCAATATATATTTTTCTCCTTTCCCTTTTTTTCCCTTCCCCATTCCGTGTTGGGTTATATACACACTTTTTGGGACGAACTCTCTCATTGAGATAAAAAAAACCAATCCAGCCAATCATCCAGTTTATTATTTTTGCCTTCTCTGGTTTCTCCTTGGCCAACCAATCTTATTCTTCTAATTGTATTCTTATTTTTCTTTTTAAATCCATTGATATCCTCAATGTGCCAGTGTGTTAACCACCTGGATGGCGGATTACAAAGATATCGTGCCCTTCGGCCCCCATACACATCCCCATATGAAGTGACACCACCTCCATAACATTGAGGTTATGGTGCTAATCATCCCCCCGCTCCTCCGGCATCGTAGATGAGGTCATCAGGGCAGACCTGGAAAGATCGTCAGATTTGTTGATACAGAGGACTGCTATGGGCGTTCACTGTACAGGTGACTTTGCCCAATGTTAGCTCGGGGTGAGTTTTGGTAAACAAAGTTAACTCGGGCTACATGACTAGGAGGTTAATAAGGTAATAGCTAGTTAAGGGCTTTTTCAGACCAGCCACGTTTGCATTTGCAGAGTGGCCTGATTAAAGTAAGATACACAAGTTTCTATAGGAAACCTTTTGTTCCTCCCACAGTGGCCCATCATTTGCATTAACGGCAACAAAGCACATTACAGCCAATGTTCTGCAACACAAATTTTTTACTACAATGCAAGTGTCTCCCATACACTTGTGTGGGAGACGCAAGCACAATGCGAAAATGCTGGGTTTTATTACAGGTCGTGGACGTGGTAGTGGTAAAAAGTGTGACCGCCCATGATGGAATAGTCTTTCAGGGGTAATCAAGAAGCTGGAAGGCACGATCTGCCAGTGGGTGGTTCTTCCCTCAGCCTTCCTTCATTTTCTGTAACTCAAGTTTAGCTGATCCCATTGTCCGACAGACTTAAGGGAAGTGATTGCAGAGCAGACAGCATTTCTCTGTTGCCTGCGCACACCTCTGTATACAGCTGTATATAGGGGTGCGTCTTATATTGTGGTACTTCTTATAGGCAGCAAAATACAGTACTTTCTGACAAGGAACTAATTTTGCAAAAATTGAGAACTCGATCCAAAAGACACAGACTCCCTCTCAGGCTGCAATCAGTAAAACTTACACGGACATCACCGGTGCTGGGACCAAAACTTGATTAGTCTCCTCACCACTAGTGATCCGCAAACAGGAGAATCAGACTTTTAAAAAAGTCCAATGGTCGTCAGTTTGCAGGAAGATTCAAATTCCCTGTCTGGTCGTGGAAAAAACGAAAATGAAGTCACTGACGTCACTTCCGGTACCTGGAGCGCATAGTTCCCGGTTTTGATATCCTGACGTGAAGTCACTGGTGAAAAAAATTCTTGTGGAAGAATAGTACTGTTCGCCAGGGGAAGAAAAGCGAACATGTTATGTTTGCGGCCGAACTCACCACCATCACTTTCCAACAACATAAAGATGTCCCGCTCTCAGGAAGTCCACATTTTTTCTTTATTTAGAATTACACATAATACATACCCAAACGACCACCCTGGAATCTCCTCCGCTTACACGTTTCACTCAATGACGTTCGCAGAGATCATTGAGTAAAACGCGTCAGAGGGGAGGAGATCCCAGGACATTCGTTTGTAAATGTATTATATGTGATTCTAAATGAAGAAAAGATTTGGTCTTTTCTCCTTGAGTGTGGGACCTCTCTATGCATGGTGCATTTGATGAAGGCGGTATTAAGCCTGCCATACATGCACCGATCGGCGGCCGATTTTGCTGCCGACCGATGGGCGTGCACGATGGACGAATCGCCGATCGGGGGTGCCCACATGGGGCGCCAGATCCCTGTCACCCCACAGAACGGACATGTCCGATATTCTCTGGCCAATGCCGGCCGATGCTGTCAGCTCGGGATAGCAGCGTGATGACATTTTAGTCGTAGGTCTAGTAGAGAACACACTTGATGTATGCAAAAACGGCATACACGGTAGTTTTTTTCCAGATTTCTGCACAGCTCAGTGCCGTGAACGCGCACGACGCTCAGCTGTGCAGAAATCTGGAAAAAAATGACCCGTGTATTCCTACCTTAAGACAGTGATGGCAAACCTATGGCACATGTGCAAGAGGAGGCACTCGGGACCTTCTCTGTGGGCATGCACATGAGCCAGCACAGAGGCTGAGAGAGGAGAGAACTGCAGCACATTTCTCTCAGTGCTATCAGTTCTCTTCCTTCCTTTTCTGATTGCACATAATCCCCCTCCCCCTATGCGTAATGGGAGTGAGAAGAGAGGAGAAAGAGAAGAGAGGAAATGTCATGTCTGACATGTCTGTGTACAGTGGTGTACAAAATTATTCAACCTCCACTGAAATTGAGTGTTATGGCCATTTTGACATTGATTTACAATGAAATGAAAGAGGCGCTTGTAAGTCAGACAAATATAACATAACATTAATAATTAAATAACCACAAATGTCTTTTCTGTGCTCACATCATTATGACATTCATTCTTAGCACTTAGTACAACATCCTTTTCCAGGTATAACAGCTTTTACATGTGAAGCTTGACACAAGTGTCTTGCAGCGATCTACAGGTATCTAAGCCCATTCTTCATGGGCAAAAGCCTCCAGTTCAGTCACATTCTTAGGCTTGCGCGCTGCAGCTGCTTTCTTCAAGTCCCACCAGAGGTTCTCAATCAGATTTTAGTCTGGTGACTGTGATGGCCACTCCAAAATGTTCCAGCCTTTAATCTGCAACCATGCTCTAGTGGACTTGGAGGTATGCTTGGGATCATTGTCCTGTTGAAAGGTCCAACGTCTCCCAAGCCTCAGGTTTGTGACAGACTGCATCACATTTCCTTCCAATATATATCTATTTTACTCGAATATCCAATCAAATATTAGTAAAAATATTTGTGAAAGATTGTGAATTTGAATACTGCCTTCTGCTCATCACTGCACATTACGTGGGGCCACAGGCCACTTCATCAGGCTTGGTGAGAAATGTCTTAGTGTTTGGTTGCCCTTTCAGGTCCAATAGAAACATTTCTTTCACTTGAATTTAATAACTTCAAACTCTGGAATGTGTTCATTGAACCTAAATGGTTTCAATTAAAATCTTGCACTGAAGAGGACAGAAGTTAATCTAGAAAAAAAAATGTCTTTGTCCCAAACTTCATGGAGGGCACTGTATGTCTCAAAAAAACAATTCAAAAGTTCATGTGTTCATTGTGAATACTTATAGGAATGTCACCGCGACCCACACAGCAAATGACTAGAAGAGTTCTTGCAAGCATCAAATTGATGACTATTGTGTGGTAACAATAGAAGCTTCTATGAGTATTTGCATACAACAAAGACTGTGACGGCCTATAAAGCATAAAGATCCACAATGGGTTTGCCAATGATATTATAGTCTAACATGAAACATTTTTGGTAAATACAAAATTTTATAAATATTGTCCTGCATGTTGTTGCTGATCCGCCCTCCATTGCTGAACCTAGAATACTGGAAACATAACATGAAACGTGAATCTGAAGTCAAACCCAGGACAGAATTGATACTTAAGCTAGTCATACACGGGTTAATATGTGTGCAATCAACCCGCAATCGATCGCAGAGTGGTAACATGGTTCTTTGCACAGTGGTGCTTTGCACATTGATTCCCATTTGATGGAGACCCTGCTCTGGTGCAGTGTCATAACACTGTCTGGGAGCTGCTGACAGACAGCGGGGAGAGCCGAACACACACAGGATGGCTGCAGAGCACTACACTTGCCTATGTTGTGTAATTGAGCCTTGTATACCTAGCTTTATTAAAGCTTCACTTACAATACCTCCCATGTCTTTCCTTCATTTATTTATTTTTATTTAACCTCCCTAGTGCTCTTGTGGGGTCCAGATTTCTGTACCAAAAGCGCACCATAGACTTAAATGGAAGTAGGCCTGTAACTTCTCAAAATATATCCGTACAAGTGTCTAGTAGGCATCCTGAATATAATTAGAATTGTTGTGTGTTCCCATTGTCTCCCTTTCTGACGTATCGGAAAACTTTGGCGCAATCTCTCCACAAGTGCCTTCTAGTATTGCACCATTTTACTCTTCCTCTCCGCCAGAGGAATGAGAGATAAGAAGTTCTCTTTGTAGATCGAGTCGAGAAGGGTGAACGCCCAGTAATCGTGTATAACACAATGGTCATGTGAAGGCAGCCTAACACAGGGCCACCATGTGAGACTCCCATCCCAGACCCGAGCAGCTAGGGGAGCCAGACGAGCTGCCTGATCGGTATGGAAAGCCTCCTGGCAGCCTCTGCTCACTGTGATTTTCCGGACTTCCGGCAACCCCTATGTATGAAGGGAGAGGGATGAAAACCCTACCCCCCCCCCCCAGGCAAGACGTCCATGTTGACATCTGGATGACTCTCAATCTCTTCCTCCTTTTCATGGTCTAAGTCATGATAGGGTGGGTGGGTTTTCTCACTATCACCCTGTGTCATTTCCTCCCTCATTATGTCGTCTGCCACATTCAGAGCATCCTCCTTAATTGTGAGCAACATAAAGTAGGTTAAAGTTGGTTTTGATAATGAAGAGGTAGTATAAAGTTAGGGGTAGGTAGTATAAAGTAGGTTAAAGTTGGGGTAGGTTTGGATGAAGTAGGGTAGATAATATAAAGTTAGGGGTAATTAATATGAAGTAAGATAAAGTTGGGGTAGGTTTAGATAAGCTAATGTGTGTCTGTACACTAGCAGTACCATTTTGTGAATCCACTGAACAACTTATGAAGAAAAACCTTTTACAATCTGGCAATAACAACTTACCCATGAGCAGAAATTTACATATGGGAGGAGTGAGTTGTTGAGCGGCACCTATCACTACTTTAAAGTTTAATCCGTTTGTCTGGGGCTTGTTAAATTCTTGATAACCATTTCATGCATCCAAAAGAAGCAAGAGGCTTGGGTCTACCTGCCCTCCAAAAGTACTTTTTGGTATAATTATTCAAGAGGTTGTTCAAGAGAAGGACGTTATACCTGCACTTGTGTTTGGAATGTCCTATCCTGACCCCATTTTGGACATTTCTTCTACTTACCTGTCAATACATCCTCAAGAAATTGCTCCAATTTCCAAATATAAATGGTCAGTCTTACTAAAATTCCCCAATGGAATTTTGTTTTGCTTTACTTTGATGAAATGGCACTATTATTCAGAATATACCCCAACAGACTGAATTTCTCAAACAATCTCAAACCAGGATGTAAACATATGGATATTGTTGTACCTGCCATCTAGTGGGAAAAAGTCAGACCTAGCAAAGGACAACGGGCAAGGTATGTAGTATCCTTTGTAGTAAAGTACAAGTGTTTCTGCGTCCAGTCGCTGTGTCTGTTGGTTTGCGCTACTGCGCATGTCCCCGACGTTGCTAGGGCAGCAGGGATGCAGAGCTGACAAAGTCATGCGGCTCTCATGTGATTTAAAAAAAAACGTTACAAGGGAGAGTGGCTCAGTAAGAACTGCGCATGTCCCCGAGGTTGCAAGAGCAACAGGGACGCAGTGCACAGTGCATGACCGACAGGTCGGACAAGGAGGCTGATAAGGGAGAGACTTAAAGATATTAAAAGGGCATTGTATGAGGAAACTTATACTTGGAATTGCATGAGGAAACCTATACTTGGCAAACCCTTTGACTGTAATTATTGTGGTGAAAAAAGCGAACAGTAGTGATTCCATATACGTAATTTCGAATATCCGCAGTTGTGGACATGAATTGAGATCTAAAACTCGCAATTGTGATCAAATTTGCGCAAAGCATGCAAGTCAATATAGCTCGGATATTCGACTGGGAGAATATCTGTCATTTCCGTTTTAAAAAATCAAGTCGCGATTATATAATGGCGATTCATTGCAATGATTGGGATCGCGAAAATCGCAATAAATAACGAACAGTCGAGATTCGCGTCGGATATCCAATTATATATTTGCGAAATGGCGATATTCGAGTAAAATATTCGAAAATCGAATATTCAAACTCAACACTAGCGAATAGAGCCATGATAAATTTTTAAAGGAAAAAAGCTATTGCTGTCAGGAAAAGGAACTTTTAAACAGAGGGAAAAAACTGTCACATTCAGCAAAGCAAATCTGCGACTGTAGAAACGCTGTTATAGGCACATTGCCTGATTGAAATCTGCGACTGTAAGTGCATTACTGTAAAAAAAAAAGAACATAGACACGCTATTAAAGGGACATTTATAAGCAAACTGACTTTAGTAGCAAAGTACGCCTACAGAAAATCTGAAGATTGATTACGAAACCTACCAAAAAAACGGAAACTAAAGTCACGTTTTAAATGGGACATTTGCAAATAGAGAGACTGCAGACGCAAAACACACCTGAATGAATTCTGTGACTGTAAGTGGGTTACTCTAAAAAAAACAAAACACTGATATAGGGACATTTGCAAACAAAACAGCACCTACACAATCAAAACACGTATAAAGGAAATCTGCCACTGAAAGTGCATTACCGTCAAAAACAAGACGGAAAAAAAGACACCGTAAAGGCTGGTGCACACTTAAAAGTGCAAGCAATCACACAAAAAAAGCAGCGGATTTCATTAAAAGTTTAACAGATCAATTTCAGGCACTTTGCTAAAGAATCTGTAAGTTCAACACACGTTTATAGAAGTGTTTTAATGTAGCCATTTCAATTTTTCTGACGTATTTTGAACTAAAATTTAACAGCTTTTATCCAATCCAAATCAAAAGAAAAGAAAACAAGTGTAAACTTATGGAAAAAAAAAATTTTTTTTTAATTTTTTTTTTTTTGTGTACCTCTAAAGCCGGACATAGCGCTTCGGAGAGATCGGCCATTTCTGGAGACTCTCGTGTGCAGCCGGAGATAGATGCAACTAGCAGAAACGCTCAGCTAGCTGGATCCACTTTTGAACTAGATTAGAGAAAGACATTTCTCTAATCCAGTCCAAAAGTTAAAAAAATATAAAAAAAACGAAAAAACTATGACGTCACTCGGGGACCCGGAAGAAGCCGGCGATGACGTCGATGGAGGCGGCAGCCGGACCAGGCAAGCTCCTGCGCTGTGCCCGAACCCAGTTTGGGTGTATCGCTAATTGCAGTGTCCTTTTACCCGAACTGGGTTCGGGCATATCGCTAGGGAGGTTAAAGAAGTCCGCCGTCCGCCTGTTTGTGGACAGGGCCCTCTGAACTCGCATAATCGCGCTGCCCCCCCCCCACTCAACAACTTCTGGCAGGGGGCCCTAAGGCAACAATTTTGCATAGGGCCCACAAATGCTAGAAACACCTCTGCTTAGGCTAAACAGTAGGCCAGTGTAGCACCCCTCTGGTGAGAGGGGACTAGAGTAAAGGGTTAACTGTGTTCCTAGAGGTTGTTTATTAGTTAGGACAGCTGCCTAGACAGGATGGCTGGGGAAATGTATCTGATTTAAGTGTTTACAGGATCTCTGTGCAGAAAGATACAGTTGATCTGCCCAGAGACAGAAGATTCTGGGATGGAGGTGAAAGTTATAAATAGGAGAGATCACCTCTGTTCAGGAGTCTTCCCTTGGGAGTCCCCCTCTGGGGCCCTGGAGATGTGTTGCTTTGTATATCAGGCCAGGTGTCGTTTGCCCTGGCTGATGTCTGTTAAATATAATTTTATTGGGATATATTTAGGGATCATGTATGACTGAGAAGGACCCATGGTAATCGATCTGTATTATTTTATCTGCCCAAGTGTTAAGAAGCAAAAGACTGTGAGAACTTGTATACTAATTGGTTCCATGTGTAACTCTATCCTTCCAGACTGAACAAAGGAAGTTTTGCACATGGTGATATTCCATCAATCATTAGGACAGGCGGGCCAACCATGTAAAGATTATAAATATATAAAAGATATAAGTCAGGATATAAGTATACGTACAGTTATATTTCCTGATTAGGATATATATGTATAGTACAGTATTTTCCTGTATGTGACTGTATGTTATATGTAATATTATGTTATAACATGTATGAGAATTGTTTAGGAGATACAAATTCCTTCTCCCATCCAGGAACATTTGAGAGGGATGTAAGGAAACAGGGGGGGCTTGGACACTTACGCAGAGACA
>CM070041.1:41348524-41367005 GCA_036250615.1 Ptychadena robeensis | reverse complement strand
TCCTTCTGACAATGAGTGACAACATTGCCATTCCTTCTGACAATGAGTGACAACATTGCCTTTTCTTCTGACAGTGAGTAAATAATTAATATTGTTATTGGAAGTTTTAACAAATCACTATCTACTATTACATTTGGTGTAAGAGCCCCCCCCCCCCCCAGGGTCTCTACTTATATTTCTAGCATTGCAATATTACGATTTGGCTCTTTGGTGCAATACGCTTTCCTTCCCCTGACTTCGGGAGGGAAAAAAATGTCATAGTTTAATAAAACTTAAGCTGGCCATACACCGGCCATTTTCTCGCTTGATTCCCGAACGCTCGCTCACTGTGTGCCATTGTGGGGATCGTTCCGTGATCAAACAATTGCTTCTTATATTATATTTGATGATATCAATAAATATTATATTATAATTCTCTTCTCATATACAACTGTATATTCTTGTGTAAAGTGTGTGATCTGGAGTCTGGGGATGATTTATGGTGACATACCTGTTTGCAGTCTCAGCTCTGATTGTAAAGCTCTGCTACTATGTACACTGATTCTTCTATTATAGATCAAGCTCATACAGCAAATCGAAATTTTCCACCTTATGTACATTTTTGACTTTATGCAATTTTAGGCCTTATCTGAATTTTTTTAGTGTTTTATGCAAATTTTTGGCATTATGCGAACTTTCGACTCGAAAAAGTGTCGAAATTCGTTTGGGAAACTCGAAATTTAAGTAGACAGGAATTTTTTTCATTTCGACCATCTCTAGTCCTAACATAAGGTAAGACAATTCAAGCAAAATAAAAAGTCTATCAATATCAAAGCATGAGATAACATGAAAAAGCATTAATAGTTGTAAAGCGCAAATCTGTGTGTCAATCAAGTAGGCAAGGCCGCACGGTAGCGGCCAACAATGCACATGTCTGTAGGAGTCATCTCAAGTGGCCCTCCTAGTGGGAGGAGTGGCGATCTCTGCCGCTTTGAAAGTGGGGATCTCAAGGGGCCAGCTCTGTCATCCTCTAGCCGGCGGTGGTGGAGTGGGCGATGAGCATCGAGAGATTCATTCATCGAGAACCAGATCATCCGGGGGGTGCAGGACATCTGCCTACCAATACAGCACTGGAATATTAGGTAAGTCCAATACTGCAAAGAAGTTAGTCGTCGGGTGTGCAAAGTGTGACAGCGGAGCCTCGATGAATCACATACAAACAGAAGGGAAAGCACCAGCCATACTTGATATCTCTCTGACGCAGGACTTCCAAGATGGGTCGCATGGCTCTGTGGTGTTGGAGTGTGACCAGAGACAAGTCCGGGAACAGCTTGAGTTTGGCGTTTTGGTATAGTACACAAGCCCTCCCTCTGACTTTCTGCATAATACTTTCCTCCCCGCGGCAGATCATCCCTAAGGTTGCAAGGTTTCAACGCTCCGTGGGCTCTGACGAATTCAATTGGGGAATCAAGGGGATGAACCAGGATTTCGTTGAAGATCTCAGTGAGAGCCCATTGAATTTGGTCTGGGGTGACAGTTTCTGGGAGTTCACGAATTCTGATGTTAGAACGGTGGTCCCTGTTCTGTTCTCTTAATCTTCAATACCCCTATGCATGTGCAACATTAGTTTGGTGGTGTTGGTTTGTTGATGTTGAAGAAAGGCGATGTTAGAATCACACACCTGACCCGCGGCTTCTACAGCCCATACTTCGGTTCACATCCAGATGCTTCAAAATACCCTTAGTATAGATCTTTGGGTCTGATCTAGTAGAGTCACCATCATCCGCACCATCATCTGATTCTTGCTCATGTAGCCCCTGTCAGAATCAGGAGACTAATGTGCTAATATTTAGGAGGGAAAAGAGCAGGATTGTCACCAGCAGGTGCAGGGATGCTGCCTGTCAGTGAGTGATTTGGCTCCTTGCCCAGTCTGCGAATGTATCTTTTTGTGCCTAGATGCTAGAGGCTCAGATTTGGCGCCTTCTAGAATCTGGGAGGAGAGAAAGTTATAAAAGTGTAGAGTCAAGAGGCATTTGGGAGTCTTAGCCCAGGGAGCTTCCCTGCTGGGGGCCCTGGGGGTGCATTGAGGCGACGGAGGGGTCGGAGGGGCCCAGAAGTGTGTGTGAAGTCTGGACACTCGGCTAGGCAAGGAGATCCTGTTATCTGGTCTGCGGAAGATAAAGGATTACTGAGCAAAGCAGTCAAGGGCGGCCTACTGGAGCTAAAGGGGAACTCTGTTGCACGTTCTAGAAGAAGACTGGTCAGTGAGAGTGAAGTCTACTTCAAAGTCCCCAAGAGAGGTTAGCCAAGACAGTGATTTGCTTGTGTGGAGAAGAAGCTGCCTAGTGAGGTACTAGGGCAGTGTTGACTGTGATTACTCGTGTCTGGAGAGGAAGCTGCCTAGTGAGGTACTGGGGTGGCCAAGACAAGTGATCGCCGTGAGTTTGGAACAAGCTGCCAAGTGTAGAGCTAGGATCTCTGGTGCTCGAACTGCCTTGTCCCTTGACCCTCTCTCCCATGACGACATGTGCCAATAAACTTTCTTCAAGTTCAACTACAATACTTCTCATTGGTCATTTCTGCTACCCGGTTTCCCATTCAACACAGCGGCACCCACGGGTGTCATCACTACACTCAGTAGATGCCTCAGTGTCCCGTTTCTTTTGCAAATTGTGCGGCGTGCCACCTGAGTTAGATTTGGATAGAAAAATCTCTGGTATATGTTGCCCGATTGGGGTGCAGAGCATTGCGAGGCGCCTTGAGAGGGAAGTTGCTTGCCAATTCACGTAGAAATAGGAATGACCACGAGGATTAAGGTGAAAATTGCCCATGCATTGGGACTCACCCAGCCAGCTGGCAGACAGCAAGAGCAGAGAGCTGTGTCATTGGTGGCAGTAGCGGAGGTGTCCTTAGAGCTCTCCGTGTGGTGTGAAGAGCTATGAGTAGCCAATCGTTGGGGGCCAGTCAGTGGGGATGCAGAAACAGCCTGCTGGGGACAGTGGTCACAGGAGGGATCACAAAGTTCAGTCAGTAGTTGCCCAGGGTTACAGCTGCAGTCAAAATGTCAGAGCCCCTCAGCAGAGCCATGTAACAGGGGTGCCCCTATGGATGGGAACAGCATTGGGGAACTGCTTGAGTGATGCCCCAAAGGGGTAATGGGAGATAATGAAGACAGCCTGTAGTCCTCGATCAGGACTAGGCCGCGGGGTAAATTTTTTTTGCCCACCCAGGGAGAAGATGAGATGAGTCACTTACTGGGCCCCTGGTAGGTCACTGTGCCATGTCCGGAGGATCTTTCAGGTTCAACAGGGTCCTTGATGGCCGGGATCGCGGGGCGGAACGCCGGATCAGCGCGCACTAAGCCCAAGCTACGGCCTCGATTTGAGAAGGCAGTGCAGAAGTGCGATGAGAACAGTGGGAGAGGTGATCCAGTTGCTGAGACCGGCCGATGGTGACCTGGGAAGATCCTTTGGACTGTCCGCATGGGCCAGGACCCCGCGCAGCAGGCCCAAGCCGTGGTCTCGATTAGTGGAGGTCATCCGGCAGTACGGCAGTTGCGGCAGTAGAGCCACTCCAGCTGGTGTACCCGGCCGATGGGGACTAGAAATGCTCCTGCAGGGAGCGGGGAAGTAATTTTAATGCCCCAAATAGGTCATTTAGAGGGGTAGACAGCGGAGCTCGTTTAATGTGCTGTCTCACCTTCGCTGTCCAGGCAACGTTCCACGACCATCGGGTTCTGACTACCTCCCTACCTATGGCCCTTCTCCCCTGATCACTCAGTTTAGATGGCAGCCAGAGTCCTGGTGGTTTTGAATTTCTTACATCTTACAGATGATGGAAGCCACTGTGCTCATTAGGACCTTCAAAGCAGCAGACATTTTTCTGCAACCTTCCCGAGATTTGTGCCTCGAAACAATCCTGTCTCGGAGGTCTAGAGACAATTCCTATGACTTCATACTTGAGACCTTCTATAGACAGGTGTGTGCCTTTCCAAAGAATGCCTATTAACTGAATTTACCACAATTATCTGCAGAAACATTATCAAGGATGATCAGGGGAAACATGATGCATCTGAGCTCAATGGCAAAGGCTGTGAATACTTATTTACATGTGCTTTCTCAATTTAAAAAAAAAAAAACTTTTTACACCTTCTCATAATGGGGAGTTGTGTGTAGAATTGTGATTGGAAATGATTGAAGCCATTTTGGAAAAAGGCTGAAACAAAATGTGGAAAAAGTGATGTGCTGCGTATACTTTCTGGATGCATTGTATCTAGAATCATATTTTCACTTAACGTGCTTTTGGCGCAGAAACATCATGTTGTCCATGCAGTCATATTGGGTGTTTCCTTCTTGCAGGTTATTTGATCAGCCTTAATGTATTTAGGGAGAATATTGCTCACATGTGTATTTATGGCCCCTTGTCACTAGGGGGCAGTGTGAGGTAATAACAGGACTTCTGCTTTTAGTTTCTATAGAAAGCTATTGTGATTAGGAAACATGAAACATGGCCCTAAACACATCAAGATAGTACCCGAACAGCCAGCAAACCAAAGACAGGCGTCCTAGATGCCACCGAATAAGTGCAGACTCATTGATACACCCATGAACTTGTCAGTGCTCAAATGTACAGTAAAGACATCTGTGCCAAAGTTTAGGCTTGGTCAAAATTGGGCCAGGCTTTTGCAGAATGCTGGCACTGTGGGTACTCTCCGGCTGGCTTCCTCCATGTGTTCTGGGATTGTCCCAATGTTGTTGGATTCTGGGCGGAAGTGGTGGCAGTTATGGCTGAACTCACTATGATGCCATTGACCCCTTCCGTGGGTCTCTGCCTGTTGGGTCTGGTAGAGCTGGTGGTTCCTTCGGTGGTGGCTCCCACATTTCTATCTGTATTATGTACAGATTCGCTGTATTATGCCAGGAAATTAATTGTCTTGCAGTGGAAGCGCAAAGACTCGCCGACCCTGCAGGCTTGGAACGCATTCATTAATGCTTCTCTTCATTTTTACCAGTCTACGTACGCCAGTAGGGGCTGACCTGAAAAGTTTGATAGGGTATGGGGAGCTTGGGTTTTTACTTCATCCTCCGCCTGAGATGTTGGTACCTGCTCTCTGTCTGACGCTGCAGAACCTATGGCTCTTATGATGGTGTTGGTAGTCTCCAGAGGTGTATGCCAGAAGGTGTGAATGTGTATGAATGTGATTTGTTGCACGGTTAACAGTAATGTATAATGACTCTGCTGGAGTATGTCCTGTTCTGGATACACATTGATGGTATAAGTCATTAGGTGTTACCATGCTTAACCCTCTGAGCGTTTCATGGTTTTGAGGGTTTTTTCAAAACCATGCCACGGGCAATCGCGGCGGAGCACAATGTGCCCAAGTTAATTCGGGGGGGGGACCCTCAGAAGGTTAAGCAGCTGACCTAGACCTCACCACCTCGCTTGTTTACGGGAGACGCTCGCTGACCGGACCCTTCTGACCTCATACCTAACTACGAAGTTTTTCTACTATAGTACCTGACATACATGTTACCAGGCTGCGTCGTGCGGTCGCCGCTTGTCCCCTGAGGGTGGGGGGGCCTCCCGTTCCACCGGCCTAGCGTCCTTGAGCTGAATTAACCTCTCCTGTTATCTGCACGCCATGACGATCCGCCAGTTACTCGCAAATTTCTGCCAGAGATCATTGCCCCCTGAGGAAGTGAATCAATATCGAAACGCGCGTTGGGGCCCATTGATCCCCTTTGGTATCGCAGGGTTCACACACTGCCCGGAATACTGATGGGGGCACTGTTTGTATGGCTCACGAGCGGCTGAAAGTGCAGCAGTTGTTGTCTTTTGTTCTATTTCCATGTTGATTTTTGTTTTATGTATTTACTGTATTTTACAATGATGCTCTTAGCATTGGTAACAGCTAAAGCGTCTTTTTCTACTTAATAAATACTGTTACACATTGTACATACTGTTTCCACAAAAATTTACCTTTAAAGTCCCCTAGCCTCCGTACCCACGGAGGAAAGTAAACTTGGTTCGGGGTGGTCTTCACCCCATCCCTATTTTGAATTTTGTGTCTTAGATTTCAATAATTTTCAAATCTTTTAAAGGACCAGATGTTAGTTTTCAAATCTTCTATAAAACCTGAGAATTTTTTTTTGGCTTTCTGTTTTTATATAACTGGAAGTATAGAGACATCTCATGGTTAAACTAAGGTACTGCATGGTAAAGTCTGGATTAGAAATGAATAACTAAACATCACATACAAATGGACGACCCTTAACTGACTAACTTAATTCATTCCAAAGGGTTGATTGTAAGTCAAAAGCATTTTTACCCATAGGAAATAATTGAAATGGGAAATCAGTTCTGGACCTCCAAAATGACCGCTTTCCTAACCTTTACAGAAAAAAAAGATGTAAAATGTATATATACAAGAAACCCCAATAATATTCCTACTTTTATAGCAAATAAAGTTATAACATGTTCCTAGCCTACCAAAACAACAATTTAAGACTCTTAATTCTGCTTAGAGGGAACTTCCTAGTCATCTATGGGGTCTTTTCTTACACCCCAGTGTATGCTCATATATCTGGGCTCAGGGGCAAGTTTCTGGACACCTCTGCGGTCCTTGAGTGCAACCCCCAGGCAATAGTGTTTGTACTAGTAGTACAGAAGTTACTGCTCTCTACCACAGGAGGGCGCCTGGAAAGCAGTCACTGTATGTGACATCCAATGTCAAATAAAATACATGTCTGTGCCATTTATTCCTTTAACCTCCCTAGCGTTCTGCCGGAAATCGCAGCTGTGTACACTGCTTAAAATTCCCTCATGTCGGCGGGGAGACAGACGCCCCTCCATTAACATGGAGGTCTATGGCACAGGCCACACCTTCCCCCTGCCACCATGATGCGATCAGTGCGGCAACCCCGGAAATGCTGCAGCAATTTAGAAATTCACTACAGCTTTCCGGGGATATATCGGGTTCAATTGATCCCCAATCACCTAGTATTTGGGAAGAAGCCCCATACAGACTGGGTTCGTCTCAAACACTAGGGAGGTTAAATTGAAATTGAATATATGAGTATTAGTGATGGCCAAAAGTTTGCGGCAAACATAGCATGTTCGCAGTTCGCAATGGCGGCGAACATTATGGGCGTTTGACCCGCCCCCCTATACCTTAACATGGAGACAAAGTGCGACCCCACACCCTATAGTCAGGTGGTACAGTACAGCCAATAACACTTCCTTTCGCTCCTGGAGGACACCCTCCCTATAAAACAAGCCCCCCAGCGGCAATTTTTACATTTATTCCGTGTCTGCAGTACTAGAAAGATAGGGAGAGCTGCTGCTGATTGAGGGATGGTGGAGCTACTTTGCTATTACACTCCATCCAGTGATCTGTAGCTATAGCTAAGGTGTTCTGTTACATGTAGTTCATCATTACTGAGCAACATGCTGTATTATGCATTGCAGAGAGATCTGACTACATGCGATGAGCTGCAGAAGGTGCGGTCAGGTAACTTTTGTCAAAATCTGTAATCTAGATGTGATTTCCGGCCAAAAATAACCAACACGTTTTGGGGGCTCAGCAGTCCTTCCTCAGGGCTTTGCACAGCAGTCAGAGAGTACTGGACTGTTGGTGATGGTTCAGGTTCCATCTTAGATTTCTGGTTAGTTCTGTAGAGGAATGAGGCTCTTTGTACCATGCAAAGCCCTGACGAAAGACTGCTGAGCCCCTGCAACGTGTCTGATGTTCCTTCATTTGCATTTTCACATTAATAAAACCTTGGACTGGACTCTAAAAGCAACATGGGTTAGCGCTTTTCAAATCCTGTGTCTTTACACTATTGGTCTGCTTGAATGAGTTTAAGCAAGGATTATTGGTGTGTACATATGTGCAATACAACAGAAAAAAAAATGGCTATTCGTTGTAAACAGACGTCAAAAACTAATATCGGCAAGCTCGTACCTGGGCATCAACACCCCGCACACCCACAGCTGGGCCTCCTGCTCCGGACTTATCTTCAGGTTTGTAGTTGATATAACAATGTGATTGTGTACCCTGGGTTGTGCAACATTCCCCTTCCCTGCACTTATCTTACTTGTATTTTATTTCTCTCTCCATTTTCTCTCCAATAAAACCACTGGTCTATCTCCTGAAGTGACAATTCAAGGCAAAATGCGGTGAGAATCTTGACAAGCTGAGCAACTTTGACAATGTTGATTATTGCGTGTTGGACTGAACACTAATTTGCTATATACTTTGTTATTTTTGATCAAACATCGATACAGGTAACTGGATTATACCGTATTTTTGAGACCATAAGACGCACCCAGTTTTTAGGGCAGGAAAACCAGAAAAAAAGACTTAATGTTTTCACATCAATTGGGTTAATGCAATGAATTCAATGAATGCAATATTCAATTCAGCCAGTAGATGTCACTAGCAGAAGTACACTCAGCATGTCATTCTCCACACTGATCAGGAGAAGAGGGGGGGGGGGGCCCCCAGCAGCTGCAGAGTCTCTCCACTGCTCGCCTGATCAGCTGTTACTGTGTCCGTGGAAGCTTCAGAGCGATTGCCACTTCCATGGATGGAGAGAGGGAAAGATGCCAGTTCATCTATCCCTCTTCATTGCTTATGGGCTCTGAGCTCTGCTGGCAAAGGCAATTATACAAGACAGATGGGAGAGCCAGACACCGGCCAACACCTCTCAACTAACATCTCCTCCAGCTCCCCAGCTAATCTCCATTGCGGGAGAGCTGGCGGGTAGCCAGGGCGCAAGCACCGGCAGCCAAGTCGCCGCAGGGGTCAGGCATTCGGACCATAAGACGCAAGCACTTTTCCCTCAAAATTTTGGGGAATAAAAGGGCATCTTACGGTGCGAAAAATACAGTAATTTATTTTGTAATCCTAACCTTACTTTATTACTTAATTGAAACATACTACTGGTGAAAAGTCCCAGGGTGGTTATTAAGGGGAAGCTTCGGCTACAAAGGATAGTGGGGTGCCACATGTGGAATATAACATTTGATTTTCGGCATAAGGTAGTTTGATACCTCATGTGGAGGATGTATGTATACAATTGTCATTTGTATTTTATTGTTTTGTTGTATTTTGTATGTAAAGATTCCCCCAAAAACGCAGTATGATCAAGAAAAACAAATTGGCAAACAAGTCACTGGCGGGTGCAGGATTTATTCAGTGCATAAGAGTCGTCGTACAAAAAAGGAAAAATGTACATTGTGTAAAACGGCAATGTTACAATTCTGGTAAAAACAGGCGTAAGACTAATGCGGAAATCTGGAGCGGTAGGAGGAATGATCGGCCGTGACCTCAATGCTGGGATACAGTATATAAAAATATTGGACAGGTTAGTTTCCAAGTCGCTCCTAGGAAAGACAAAACAAAGATGACATTTCAACTTTGTACATTGTTACTTAATTAAGTGAAACTGCTGTGTATTGAGAACCCAACCAAAGTGCACATTAAACCCTTCTGGTTACAGGCTGTAGCCAGGCATGGCACAATGACAATTTTCCACCACATTTTGACACAAGTGTAAGGCTATGTCTCCACGGCGCTATTGGCACTCCCTGCACGAAGCACATTTCATGTCGGCAGACCAGATCCACACCGGCTGTTCCCGCAGTGTACTGCCGATCTGCTGGCTGGAGGATGACGTACTGCCAAATTGAACTTCCGGCCGGCGATTCGGCTTACCACCGTGGGAACAGCCGGTAATGTGGTTCAGGTCTATGTACTATCCCCAGAGGGGGAGGGGGGTTGGGGTGCGGATGAGTCCTACAGGGTGGAAGTACTGAGGAGATATTGCTTTCAAGTTTTTACACATCAAACCTGGAACATCATGGACATCTATATGCTCTGGAGCAGTGATAGAACATAGAATAAACCAGTTAGTGTACAGGGCTATGTAGTTGGTCAGTTTCTGATACTCCCGACTCCTCTGTATTTAATATGCTAATGTATTTATCCATCCATTGTAGGAAAGGAAACCTACATTAACCACAGAAACCAACAGTGTACTGTAATGGCCATTTAAAGCAGAGAAAGAGAGTTAGGCAGAAGATGCTGTTGCTGTTTCCTTAAGCTAGGCACCACGCTGTGATTGATTGGGGATCAATTGAACGGAAAATAATGTGCACCACATGGGCACATCAATTCCTGTTCAATGGGGACCCGTTCTCCCCAGCTTGCAGCGTGTGAATCACAACATGTCACAAGCTGGGGAGAAGCAGCCTGTCTCATACAGCTGCCTCACTCACAGCTTCCGAGTGAGGAGTGCTGGCTCCGCCCCTTCACACTGACAGCCAACAGCTGAGCAGAAGGCAGCAGCCGCAGCTGTTCCAATACTTTCCATGAAGACTCATGTCTCCATGCAAAGTACTGGACTGTACAGGGTTCCAACATGTTGGAAAACCCTGTTCAGTCTCAAGTTCCTTAAAGCCGGCTCTATTGATCCCGCTTTACCTCCCTAGCGCTCTTGCAAGGTCCAGATTTCTATACCAAAAGTGAACCATAGAATATTAATGGAATTTTTCTTCATGCTGTAGGCCTGTAACTTCCAAAAATCTGCCCATACAAGGGTCTAATAGACATCCTGAATATAATATTTGAAAAACACAATTATACAAAAAGTACATTAAAAAAATTATAAAATACATAATTTGAATGAAAATCTCTTGAATCTATTTGGTATGAAAGATTTTAAAACAGTATTGTATATACGTAATATAATTTGTTTAATATGTTTGTTTATAATAACATTTTTATTACAATTGGAAATGTGTTTTGTTTTACTTTGAATTGTATTGGATACAGTTATCACTGTATCCAATACAAAGTCATTTGGCACCCTCTGAAAGGGTTAACTTCAAAGAGCACATCTGGAAACGACACTGGGGGTGATTTTCCAGATGTGCTCTTTGAAGATAGCCAAATTTGTATATGAATGTCGCCCCCCCACTGGCCATTCATATGCAAATTTGGCTGGGAGAGGGGTGCCATTGGCCGGCTTGCTTTAGTGAAGCAAGCTTAGAGCATCAGATCCCCCCGGACAGCACAGAACAGAATGTGCTGCTGCGGGGATCTGAGCTTAGCTGGTATGGTACTATGGGGCGACATGTACCAACCATATTATTCCAGAACCCTGGTATAGAGAATAGCCGCAGTTTTCCAGGGGTAGATCTGTTTTTTTCGACCCCCATTCCAATAGTAGTTGGGACAAACCCAAACTCCGGACAAACTAGGTTTGTCGCAACTGCTGGGGAGGTTAATTTTCAGATGTCTTAAATCTTGTGAACCTCCCTGGCTGTTTTCACCAACACGGTGCTGGCAATCAAAGTACATAGAATGTTTCTCTGAAAGTAATACCTATCCAGAAACTAAGACCAAGCTTCTATCTTCCCTGTGCTTCTAATAAAAAGCCTCCCAAAACAAGACCTGCCCCATCCCAGAGACAGCTGCCATATTTAGGGAATACATGACAACCTGCACACTCAAACATAGGGGCTTGCAGGTGCCAAATGTTGACCCAGTAAACAAAGGCTGCCATCTGCTTTGCTTGAGGTTAAGGACGGAAATTACATCCATTATGATTTAATTATTGGATAAAATCCAACTAAGCAGTCATGGTAAAATGGTTTTAACTTAATTCCCGATTTTAATATGCTCACAGGCATGAAACATCTCATTTATGATCTATACAGACTCCATGAAACTCACCTTTAACTTCTTTTCCAATTTCTCAGCATCTTCAGCAAACTTCCTGATCCCATCAGACAACTTCTCTACAGCCATTTGGTCTTGATTGTGTTGCCAGCGGAAATCCTTTTCAGTCAAGTGAACCTTTTCCAGGTTACAAGCCTGAGCTGCACAAAGGCAAAATACATTTTCTTATAAATCTGCTCCTGTCCCCAGGGGAGAGGACATAATGGAGCTTGTACCCACTACGAATGCATTTTACTGGACACAGACTGTACAATTTGTTCTCAACTTCATTAGCGGTAGAGATGGGCCCACAAACTTCAAATGAACCAGAATCGCTCTATTAAAATCGCAAGCGCGAGGCGATTATCGCCTATGGAGGGGTGTCTGTTTTCCAGCCCACAACATGGATGGGGTTGGGGGGGAAGGTGCTAAACTCAAGCAGAGTACAGCTTACTCTGCTGCGATCGCCCATTTTTAACAGCATGGTAGAGGCTGACCGCTAGGCAGGTTTAAGCAGACCTACCACCAGAAATCATGTTTTCATGAATGGCACTAGAATTGCCAATAATAGGCAGGAATGCAATGAGAAAAAACAAAAACTTACATGTAATGAGCAATTTAAGAAGATAATCCCACAGCTCTTCTCCCTTCATGTTTCACTTTAGGCAGAGCAAGGCAGCACATCACAGGGAGCTTTGTTTTCTCAGTAATCTTCTTTGAAAATTCCCATAAAGGATCACTGAACACCCCCCAGTGGCCATCTGCGATATTGCACCCCCAGTTTCATGTGTTGCCTTGCAGCGAACCAGGAAGTGAGGAGAGCTGTAGGGTTATCTTAAATTGCTCATTACAGGCAAGTCTTTTTTTCACTGCATTCCTCCCTATTGGCACTTCTAGTGCCATTCATGAAAACATAGATTTCTGGTGGTAGGTCCACTTTAAGTTCTTATCCATTAGCAGAACAGGTCCAGTTCTGGTACAATGGGGATATAACCACAATACTGTACCGTATTCAGCTACATACCACAAACATAAGCTGAACCAGACCTTTAACCTCCCTGAGGGTACACCCATACCCCATTTTCTGTTCCCAAAGCAGTACAACACCAGGGATGGGAGGACCTACATGGCATCATCACTGAAGTAAAGCCGGTGAACAGCCAAGAATGCACATACTGCAGGACAGCACGTGCTTTCCTGGATCAGGTAAGCGACCTCAAGTGTAAGTCAGGGTTGCCGATATAAATAATTGAAATATACCCTGAGCTACAGTTTCCAATCAGGAGGTAAACATTTTAAAGAATTGATCACCCACCCATGTGACCTTCAACCTTTTCAGCTCCAGACCGACTAGTACTGAGGAGTCCATAAATTGCCATCTACAGAATGAGCAGAACACATACTCACCTTCTTTTACAGTGAGTGCTGGAGTGAGCTTGGAGGAGTCTTTGCTGAGGTCTCCCAACAATTTGGGAGAAATGGTGAGATAATCGCATCCAGTCAAAGCTTTAATCTCCCCGGTGTTACGGAATGAGGCACCCATCACGATGGTTTTGTAGCCAAACTTCTTGTAGTAGTTGTAGATCTTGGTCACACTTTGCACACCTGTATACAAGCAAAAGTTGTAGTTTATATGCTTATGCGGTAAACCATGGCCTACTCATACTATATACCGTACCAATGTAACACTTTGCCTTAAGCCAAACACCAAATATGAAAAAAAAAAGGACAAAAGTTTTGAGATGTAGCTGACCCAGACAAAAACTACGTGGACTGCTGCCAAAGAAGAGCACCGGCATGTGGTGACAAATCATCTCCAGAAAAACCCACATTGATGGGATAAAAGGCCAACATTTTTATGATTTAGAATACAAACACAGTAGATCCTTGTGTTACAACCAGATTGCTTTAACCTCCTGAGCATTACGCTTGAAGCCAGTAGCCATCTAGTCAGAACCAGCGATTGTGCCCAAGCTCTTCTGGCCCTGAGGCAGACCCACCCCCAAAGGGAAGGGGGCGGCGCTTTTCCCTGCACACACCGCCAGCATTTAGAGATCCAGGGGGAGAGCTGGGAATCAGTACTCCGCCACGATTGCCTGGGCAGTGGCTTCCCCCCCATAACCAATGGTGCAAAAGGCCTTTAACACCCCAAAGGTTAAAACAGATGTATACTCAAAAAATAAAAACTATTTTATGTTAAAATTTCACCTGACCTGAGCTGGTATGATGCTGGCATAGTGCGCCACAATCCTTAAAAAAACAAAAAACTTGCCTGCTCTTCCCTGGAATCTTATGAGAGATTCGCTCTCTGCATGCCAGGCTTCCGCGGGCTAACTCAGAGTGCAATATTATAATGGTTTTCTATGGGAACATTTGTCTGTCATTCCTTCCTATTATCAGCACTGAATTTTTGATGGCAAGTCTCCTTTAAGACCAACTAACTACAATAAAAAATAAATATTTCAACTTACAACCACAATTATGGCTGATGCATCCCAGGTTTTTGTTTACAACCATGCAAGAGAAGTCTATTGATTTTTTTTTTTGGTTTCTGGTGGGATCTGCACATATAACTTGTTGGGAACAGGAAAACTATTTCTGGTAAATTACACTTACAACAGTTTTTTTATTATGAAAAAGTTCTTAAGGTGGAGCTTTGGAAAGTTCAGAACACATTATGGAAGTGGTTCCCAAACTTTCCTTGCAGGGCCCCCCTTTTTAGGAATATTATGAAGCCCCCCTGCCTTTTCAAACACAGGTTAAAAATTATGGCCCCACCCGCCTCCAAGTTTGGGAACTACTGCATTGTGGCATCCCTGATCAAGTCTAGTATCTGTTCTCATCAGTGTGACCGAAACATCTATCAGAGGATATGGGTAGCACTAAAGTGGAGAAAGCTTCCGCCTTATACCACCTAATGACTAACTATGGCAGTTTGGCAAAGGGGGTTGAGCAGAATGCTCTTTATTTTCTTGACCCCAGTAGTGGCAGACTGGGCCCCTTAAAAACAGTAGAGGACAACAATCTTTTTACTCAAGCACACTTTTTAAGGCAGCTGCCTCCTGTCCTGGGACAGCCTTTTAGCTATGACCGGTGGAATCCTTCTAGCCAGCCAGAAGACCTGGCCAGTGATGCTCACTGAGCACTTTTTGTTCACTTATACAGGTATTTTGCAATACCTCCCTGGAAAGTGATAGGGTGGAACTGTTCCTCTTTGAAGGGATCCACTTGTCCCTAGTGCTTGGGAGACTGGACTCTGGGCATAGTCAAAATTCATTTTTACTTCCTACTAAACTGTCCCAATGGCTGAAAGTTGCTCCAAAAACCTACCCTGTCATCTGTGGAAGTCCATATATTTATTCTATGGAGCTTCTAGGTTTTTAGGTAATGGCTGCAGTAATGCAAACTGCCACCAGGGGTTGCCAGATACAATGTCTTTCAATGGACACAAACTAAATAGACATGAAGAGCTGTGGTTTAAAAGAATGCGCCATCTGACACATCGACTCAACACTGCATGGTGGCCAGAAAGAGAAGAAGCAATAGGGAAATATATCTCAGGCAGTTTCTTTTTATCCTTTATTTACAGATTGACCAAATAATAGGGGGGTTGGCCAGCTAGAGCCAAAAAATAAATCTGGTGGGTTTAGGTACAAAGCTCAGACACTTGCCCGCAGCACCATGGTAAGTCTATAATGTAGTGGTGATTGCACAAACATAAAATTGATTTAATAAAAGTTCTATACTAGTGATAAAATCATGGCCCATTATAAGAAGACACCTATCCTGAAGATTCAGCAAATAAGTTCTATAGTTATGTGACTGAATTCAGAAAAACCCATAGTAGTCACACAGTTTAGTTTATGTACCTGGGTCTTCATGGGGTTCATAGCTCTTCTTGCCAGAATTGGCTACATGCCAATCTAATATCCTGCCCACAAATGGAGATATGAGAGTCACCCCGGCCTCTGCACAAGCCACAGCCTGAGCAAAAGAGAATAGCAGCGTCATGTTGCAATGTATTCCGAACTGCTCTTCAAGAACCCTGTGGGAAAATATCAAAATGTAGTTTACAAAAATAAAAAATTCAGATGGTGAAGCTTGGTTTTAGCTCTAGTCACAAGGAACCACCTTCATTACTAAAGCAATGCCAACCAAATCATGACTCAAATGTCACGTCTTCCATTACGTTATACAGGGTGAATCAAAACTAAAGACAAAAGTATTAAAAAAAAAATTCTCAGCTCCTTAATTGGGGGAAAAGGTCTTATAGAGCAAATGCCCAACTTGCATTCATCTGGCTACTGACAACATCTCATCTCAGCGTCCTCCCCCCCCCCTTCCTGCTGTCTTTGACAGCACTGAGAAGGGGGAGGTAGTGATCAGAAGAGCAACACTAAGGCTAAATTTACACTGTCGTCAAGTTTAAAGCTTCCTAGACGCTCTCCAGTGGCAGAAAGGCTTTAAAGAAGCTTTAAAGCAAAGACCTTTGTACAAAATGTACTCTAGCTGTAAAGACCCTGCAGGGTGCCTTGAAAGGTGGGATAGCCCCTCCCAGGTAATTTTTTTTCTTTTTTTCAAGCGTGAAGTCAAAAAAGTTCTGCAAACCTGCTGCAGAAAAAACATTTTCTATTCTTTAAACTACCTCATTGACTTTCATTTTAAACCTAAAGCAATGTTTACAAGGTGTACAAACCTTACAAGAGACAGTGTAAACTTAGCCTTAAGGTGCCCATACACAGAGTGGCGGGTGCTGAACAGATGACCAGTTTGAGTGCAGCGTGGTGAAGTTATGCTATGCTCGGGTGCTTGACGACAGGAATCAAGGCACACCACTTTAGGTGCCCGGATTCCGAGAGGAGGGAGCATGGAAATAACCTGAGCGACACGGGCTGCGGCTGTCAGCAGCCAGGTTTCTCCTTGAATACTTTTCAGATATTTGCTCCATGCTGTGCATCTATTGTGCTGTAATCACTCCCCTTACTCTTCACCTAGGTGTCCTCTATCATACACTGTTTGATTTTTCCTTCGATTCCTGTTCAGGAATCTAATGCAGCCCCACCTTGAGCAATCGACCACGCTCAAAGGAAAAATCGATCAAACAAGAATTTGACATTCAGTATTTTCCAGTTCATTTGCCATTACTTGGGAAAAGTACCAGCCAAGGACCTATTGCCCCAAAAGTGCAATAATTCTGTGATTCTTACATATGGAACAACTAGAACTAAGGTGAAAAGATGTACCACCGTATATATGCTGTATACAGGGGTGTGTCATTTTCTACTATGCCCCTTTGTGTGGGAAATACAGTAATTAGGTTATATTCACACATCTCAAGATGTATGATGTAGTCTTTATTAGACTAGTGGCAAGACACTAGAAACTTCAAGGAGAACAAATGACAATGCGGGCTGAATATTGGAAAATTACACTATGCCTTTTTAACATTCTGAGCGTTCTACCAGAGTTCTCAGGTTGATGTTCATCCATCAAGAAACTCAACCCGAGACAACTGTGGGCAAACTCGCCTGTCCGCCAGATTATCCGACGATTCTCTGGATCAAAGTACACGCTGATCCTTCCGGGTCCCCCACGATCAAGTCATCTGACGCAAAAGGGTCAGGGGGGTAGGTGGCCCCATAGACCTTCATGTTAATAGAGGTAGCGTAGATGAATTAAATACTGAAACCTCTTAGGGTACCAATTTTAGTCTGGTGCTTTAAATTGTTGCCACAATCCACAATCTAGCATAAAACCCAATAATCCCACATGGTTATAGTATGAGATCCTCTCCCTTAGGGGTCTTCTCTGACACATTTTACTCTAATACAAGCTTATTAATATAAAGATATTGGATTTGTGCGGACTTTCTTGAATTTGTGGACTGATGAGCTTTGGAGGCATTCATGGTACCAAAACCAGTGCATTTTAGAGTCTGACAAGGAGTGCCAGTCATATCTATGTTCACTGAAGTTTAGGCCACATACCAGTCTATAGGATGAAGCTCCTACAGTGAAGAAACTTACTTGCCGGCTTGTATTCCCTCCCAGGTTGAGGACAACTTGATCAGGATTCTCTCCTTGTCAATGCCGGCTTCTTTGTAAAGTGCAATGATGCGCTTGGCACGATCAATCATCCCGTCCTTGTCAAATGACAGTCTACGGGACAGAATTAGACAAAGCTGTTATGATCACAATATAGACAATTAAAAAGCATGAAAATAACTCAATCTAAAACAAAAAGCAGCATCAATCAAGCTTGATGTGTTCAATCACGGCATGTAATTCCGGCACTCTGATTGGCCAAGGTCAGTGCAGAAGTATTTGGGAAACGGATGATGACATTCAATGCAAGAAAATCCTAGTGATGAGACCCAAACATTTTCAGGCTTCATAGCCAAGGAATTAAAGGAGTCAACCAATTTTCAGTTGGCTTAACTGCAATACATTCATCAAAACAAAAACATGCAGTAAACACAGCATCAATAGAATAACTCAGCCTTATTGGTCACTGAAAACTAGCAATGGTATCCTCCTCCTAAATTCCTGATACATTAAAGCTTAGGCCAGGGGTGGGCAAACTAACTCTTGCCCCAAAATGGGACGGGCCAGACCAATAGTCTAACGGCCATGCACATAGGTGTCCCAATTCCTCACGTACCTTGCTTCTGAAGCTGGGGCATGCAGCAGAGACATTAAAAGTTTTAATTTCCTGTATGCTTTAAACCAGTGGTTCCCAAACTCTCCTTGCAGGGGCCCCCCCTTTCTATTTAGGCAC
>CM070041.1:41338230-41348472 GCA_036250615.1 Ptychadena robeensis | reverse complement strand
ACCTTTGAGCCCGCCCCCCAGTTTGGGAACCACTGCTTTCAACAAAAATCACCGTCAGGAAGGTAAATAAAAAAATATTTAAAATAAAAATGCAACTGTCATATTTCAGTGAAGATACAGAGATGGAGATGAGAAGACGCACTGGCACCCCTCTGCTCATTCACCGCAGGCGAACTTTCAGACCCCTTTTGCCATTATGCAAACTCAGAACAAGCAGAGGGGACCCCAAGCGTCTTTATCAAGGCAACAATGGGCCAGGTCTGGCCCCACAGGCCTTAGTTTGCCCATGCATAGCTTAGGCAATAATGCCAACTACAGTGGAACCTTGACTTGCAAACTTAAGTGCTTCCCAAGGGTTGGTTGTAAGTAAAGACTATTAGCCCCCCTAGATAAACCCAGTACGTTTGAAAAACTAACTGAATGCACTAGGACCGTAACAAATGACTATACCACCAGAAATCTGTGGCGATTCTCTATACAACCACATCTATTCCATGAGTCCGGGACCGCACCTTCTGTGATGACGAAGGGGCTGGGGCCACACCATAGACCTGACTGAAATCTTCATTATCTGATATTGTGAGTTTTTCACAAAGCATCTGAACATGTTATTATATTCAGGATGTCACCAGACTCCTGTATGGACAGACTTTGGGAAATTACAGGTTTACAATGTAAAAAACTTTTTTTCCATTAAAGTCTATGGTGCGCTTTTGGTACAGAAATCTGTATCTCAGCAGTGCGCTAGGGAGGTTAAATGTGCCAAGTTTACAGGAAACAATTCCTAATCTCCATAGCAAGTTGCCATGCTTGGCTTTCAGCAACTTTCAAACTTCTCTATCCTGCCACCCCACATAGACTTCTAATTAAACCCAACTCCCCAAAATACAGTTTTCTGCTGTTAGATGTGTACATGCAGCAATAAGCATCTGTGGGCATGCTAGTTATGATAATGTCACACCTTGACACCTGCAATTCATGTTCCCGCTCCATAAAGACCCACCGAGACTGGTATTGCCACCCTAGGACAAGAACTGCATTATAATCCTTTGACTGGTGCCCGGATAATTTAATTCACTTAGATATGTTGAACTTCAAGCATAAGCTGGCTATAGACTGTTCATTTTAATGCTTCTTTCTCGGCAGATCCGCCACATGTGATGTCATTATGCACGGCCGGTCAGCTGTGCATCCTTTGTGTGCCGTCATTTACCTTGGATGGGGGTGCTTGCCAATCAATGAGATCGGCCTAAAAAATTACAGACACGTCTTACAGATTTGCAGCAGATTTAGTGGTAGATTCAGCGCCGTGAGCACGGATAGCAGTCGATATGTGGCAAAATTTGCCGCAAATCTAACCATCTATGCTATGCATGTAAGCAGCAATTTATAAAACAGAACCCACCACCTGAACGGGACTCTGCCGATTGCAGTGGATCCTTTCATTTGTTCCTATGTCCTGTAGGTACGTACTTGCTTGAAAGACAAAAGCTTGGGTAGGAAGTGTTCAATGCACTGGGAAGGGTTGAATATACGCAATGTCTGGACTGTGAAGGGGGGTGGTGGTGGCATTTAGTTTTTTTTTCACACTATAAAAAGCCCACCAATCCCTCTACAGGGAAGAAATTTAGTAAAAGGCACTATAACAAGGCAACAAAATCTTATAACTTTAGGGCTCAACGGTGCTGACAGTGTAAACCCAAAGCAGAGAGTTGTATGCTATTTTGACAGAACAGAGTGTGAGCAGGAACCATTCTAGGGTTATGAGCACTGTGGTTCTGTGCATTGAGAGCCCATTGCTCCCCCATTCATTTCAAAAGGGGCAGAATAGAGCTAGGCATATACAACTCGATTTTTCAATACATTCAAGCACAATCGTGCACGCTCACAGCGCTCGATTCGATTACACAATTGAGCTGGCAAACCCTGTTCAACTTCTATTACTCTCGGTCCCCATCCAAAGTATCAAACGACAGCAATGATCCACCACTGCTTTGATATCAAGGGACATAGAGTCATTGGGCTGCATTCAGCGGCTCCTCTGTCCTCTGGAATTGACCTGTGTATGCCCAGCATAACTGCGCAGCGACAACCCTCAATTCGAAGAGGTTGGTATATGTATTCCTTTCCAGGGTAGGGGTTAAAAGGTTGAGCAGGCATGTGCTTAGGTTCTACAAATAACTGAGCACCTGCATGCAGGATCAGCAAAATGAGGGGCAAAGCAGAAGAGGGTAAAACTTAACCTCCCAAGCATCCTTCTTGCGATATCTCAGGTTGAGTGTGACTGATCATGAAACTCAACCCAAGATAACTGCGGGTAGACTTGCCTGTCGGACGAAATCTTCTGGCAGCTCTAGATCCGCATAGGTGCCAATCCTCTCGGGTCCACTCCCATCACTTAACCTGTGATGCAATCTGAGTGGACCCAAACAGATCGGCATGTACGTGGATCCAAAGGGGCGGGGGGCGTCACTTTATCCCAGCACCAATAAAGGCAGAATCATGCTGGGCATCTCCTGAAGAGGGTAAATCACAGCAGCATTCAATGTGCTACGCCGTGATCGCATGCGCCATGCTTTTTTAAAAAGTGTGCAATGCTCAGTAGGTTACTGTCTCTGCGACATGCACATGGCTTCCCTTCCCCCTCCCAGCACTAACATACCAAAGAGGATGGGATCTCCTGCCTGCACAGACACCATTTCAGCTGACTACTATCTCTGATCGCCAATAGAAAGTGTGACCCAGCAGTACTGATTGTGTCTGTGCTGGCAGGAGATCCCCATCCTCATCTGACAAATGCACACAGCCAACACTGCAAATTGACAGCAGAGATAGGGGGCAGACAAGTTACCTAAAGCAATGGTGTATGGGTCTTTTCACATGTCTGTATATAGGCATCTTTCTAAACATTTGTGTGTGTGCGCATGTATTGATTTTCAGTGCATGTTCTTAATACCTCCAGAAATGGTTGCCATAGTTTAAAAGAACTGTCCTCCTACTGACATATCAGGTGACTTTTTGCCAGTTCACATGTACACGTATATAGATAATGTGTACTGTGTTTATACAAGTGCATATAAAAGACCATCACCTAGCATCGACTTCAGTGGAAACTCGACCAGGAACAACTTTCAGGATTTCTATTCCAAATGACACAAAAAGCTTGTCCATGACATTGTTAATCTGCTCCTGTTCAGACCTAAGAGGAAAACAAAGTGATTAATGCCAAATTCTAGACAGATGATCAAGCCGCTCTGACCGACACAGTATATACATTCAGGGAAAAAAGTATTTGATCCCCTGCCAATTTTGTATGTGTACATCAATGACGCAGGCAACGTAGTCCGGGAAACAGACACCCCTCCATTAACATGGAAGTCAATGGTTCGGCCCACACCCCCGCCCCTTTGGGCAGTTCCGCAAAACCCAATGCTGCAGCAATATAGAAAATCGCTGCAGCTTGCTGGGGTATATCTGGCGGCAGACCCAAACAGCAGACAAACTGGGTTCATCTGAACTGCTAGGGAGGATAAAAAAGGTACAGGGAAGAGTAATATATATATATATATATATATATATATATATATATATATATATATATATATAAAAACCTCCCGAGCAGTCATGACAAATCTAGTTCCCCAGGAGTTTGTGTCAAACTCCAAGCGAGCAGAGTTTGCATGACCGCCCCACATGCCCGGAAAGCTGCAGCGTTCCTCTACATCGCCGCAGCAATTTCAAGTACATTGTACTCTGTTGCGATCGCCCATAATGTGCCATTAAAAACGGCACAGTACAGGCAGACCGCTAGGGTGGTTAAGACCAGATCAAAGAGGTACACTGTCAAGTCTAAACCTTTAGCATGACATCAATACTTAAAGAAAAAAAAAAAATTTGTATTTATAAGTAATTACCCGCCAAGCTTCTTCCCGTACTGGATCGCCTCTTCCACCAAATGTTGATAGGCTGGCATCTGGGCAGCTGCCAGTATCAGAGATGGGTTAGTCGTGGCATCTTGTGGCTTGTATTCTTCAATAGCTAATGGAAAAAATATATATTTCTGTAAGTTCTATGTTTATGGTCCGTCGGTGGATGGATCTTCCCTCTGCTTCAGTCCTAAACTAAAACTAATAGCACGTATCATTTTGGAGTTTGAATCCACTTAAATCAATTTCAACTACTTTGGAAAGTTACCCAGAAATATAATTTAAAATACTGTGTTTTCCTGAAAATACGACCATGTCTTATATTCATTTTTGCTCCCAAAGATTCCCTACGTCTTATTTTCAGGGGATGTCTTATTTTACCATGAAGACAAATAGGGCACTGGGATACAAGGATGGGGGGATCAGAGGGGGGAATCAAAATGGCACAGGAGACTCAGAGGGGGGATTACCATTTTAGTAACCCATTCTGTTCCTCCTGCGATTGCTCCCTCTGACCCCCCCTGTGCAGAGTAACAGTACCATATCTTCAGGTGTGCCTCAAGGCACCTATACACCTTACAATCTTACCATACAATTTCTGTACAATCCACTTTTTCTTCTACCAAAACCATGTAATACGAGGAGCTTTTTAACCCTTCCAATCACTATGAATTCTATCAGGGAGGACCAGGCACTACATAGTGATATATACCTTCCAATCACTATGTATTCATCAGGGAGGACCCAACACTACATAGTTGTTGGTAGATCTAAGAAAGATTGTATGGATCGATCTTAAGGTGTATGGGGGGGCTTAAGAAATTAGACATATCAGTCATTTCTTAGATCTATTTCCCCACCGATATACGTCTGAATATAGCTTTTAAGCATTAGATGTGCATTGGACTTTGCGGCAGTTAATTGCTCGCACATCTAAACATGTAAGGCCACTTTTAGGCCGAGTCTACACTACGTAGTGGAAACCCAGTGCCCATGCAATGTGGATATACCCCCTTTACTGGCGATTCATTACCCAGGGCCAGGCATGGTGTGGTGCGTCCAACATCATGCGGGACACAATGGTCGCATTGTGCACTGTGAATAAAATGCTCCTGTTGCGTTTTCGGATGCGTTCTGTTCTGCCTGGTAATGCCAAAATGGCAAACAATTGGCAGGCACCATAGACCCATCACGCCAACATGTCCATAACATCCAGCCTCTTGTCAGTGTAGACTCTGCCTAAGGGTCCTTTCACACTACGTAAACTGAGGTGGTTTTTGGCGTACCGTGCCTGCTTCGGGCAAAAAAATAAAACTTATTGCTGCGCTTGCATTTTCCAAGCAAGTGTATGGGAGACATTTGGGCGGCGAATGCATAAAGGGCGCTGCATTGTCTATGGAAACCTGTACATCTTGCGTTAACCCTAGCAGTGCTGTGTTACTATACCACAGCTGCAAGGTGGCTATTAAGAACGAAAAGGGTTAATCCAGTGCCTTCTATACCAGCCTCTAAGAATAACCATCATAGCTGCAGAGAAGACCTAACCCGAGGTAACCTGGAGAAGTTAGGTGTGTGCTTGGAGATGCAAGTACAATGAGCAAACACATGAAATCCTACTCACAGTGACTATGCAGAAAATGGCAGACAAACGTGTAACCAAGCTTTTCATAATAAGAGGAAGCTGAGAATGTCTACAGGTCCACCTACCTCCACCAGATGTACAAGGCATGGTCTGATATCGGACCACAATCTTCAAGGTCAACAATGTTTTGGGAAAGTCACATTCCTCAGACACAGAACTACCACATTGTGGACATCCAATAAAACAGGGAAATACAAAGTTAATTAAAATTAAAGTGTAAGCTCTGTTAGCCGGAAAATTTCTAGACCGCTGCGTGTATCTAGATATTCAGACATAATGCCGTACAGATGTAAAAGCGTCAGAGGGACAAAAAGACTGGAGGAATGCTTCTTTATGTAGGGTGGGGGGCATAGACATGTAGACATAAGGGGCTGCAGGACTGTGCTCTGCCAAAACACAGGAAATTGCATTCCATTCATTTTCAATAGGCACACACTCTACAGCAGTGGTGGGCAACTGAGTTGATATGGAGGGCTACATCGATCCAGAACCCCCCCCCCCCCCCCCCCCGACATATCTCAGTGGACCAGATCCCAACAGTCAAACCCCTACAGCAGGCACCTCCCCTCCTGCCCCTGGGTGCAGCACTCATATGTAGACCTAGGAAAACTGGGTCAGCATGTGACCACTTCACAGTTAAATTGCTATGCCCTATGCATTACCAGTTAGGTTTTGGAGGCCACATGTGGAGGACCAAAGGGGGGGGACCTGCCCAGGCCACATGCAGCACTGGGCCACCGGTTGGCCACCTTAATTCTCTACAGGGTGGGCCAGTTATATGATACATCTTAATAAAATGGGAATGTTTGGTGACATTCACCTTCCTGTTTGTGGCACATTAGTATATGTGAGGGGGGCTTTCCAAGATGGGTGGTGACCAAGGTGGCTATTTTGAAACCAATTTTGTTTTTCAATAGGAAGAGGGGCTGTGAAATTCCATAAGTTTGATGTGTCACAAGAAAACCAATGGTGTGCTTGGTTTAACGCACTTTGGACCCGTTTTTTATAATGGCCCGAACTTGTAAATAACTCATGAAGAATAAAGTTACGTTAAAACCACAGCACACCATTGTTTCCCTTGTGAAATTCCCAAAAGCTTAATGTGTCACATGACCCTCTCCTATTGAAAAAACAAAAGTTGGACTCAAAATGCCCACCATGGTCCCCACCCATCTTGAAAAGTTTCCCCCCTCACATATACTAATGTGCCACAAACAGGAAGTAAATACCAACCATTCACATTTTATTAAGTTGTACCCATATAAATGACCCACCCTGTACATTCGCGCGTGCGTCCCATCGTAGTGCAATTTCTTCCGTTTCTAATGATACAGCCGTGATGGGACGAACGCAGTTCATGGGCATTATCAGTGTGCCGCCTTTTGCCAAATTGTAGTGGATCCCTAGCCTAATTCCCCACAGAACCCACCAAATTTTTAAGTGTCATTAAGGCCAAGTCTACACAAGTGCCAAACATGGGCGTTTTAAACGCCCATTAGGTGCGGCCATAACCCAGTGGACATGTTTATGATGCCTTTGTTTACCTTCATTAGGAAAGCCATGATCATTTATCCGCATCACCAAATCTGCGCTTCATGAAATGAAATTCAACACAGTGGGTTCCAACACAGTGAACACAAAGTCCAAGTGCTCACCCCCATTTACCGGTAACGCAAGGTACACGGGTTTCCATAGGAAACTAGTCGTAGATTTAGGCTAGAGGTAGACTGCAATTGAATGCGCCAACATTTTCTCCATTTAAGGCGATAACGTGGCCTCTTTGAATCATTGGGCCAACTAAGGTACACGATGATGCGAAACCAGGGTAGGTCACCCTGCCAAAACACCAGCATTACCTAAATCGCTACATCCTTGGTAATGTCCAAAGAAGAAAAAAACCAAATGGCAGATGAGTATCACGTCCTCTTCTCATACAAGAACCACCCACCCCCATTATGTAGTGGAGATGGATGACTACATGTTCATAGTCCAACTCTGCTCATTGAGATTATGGCAAGGAAGCACTTTCATGAAGTTAGCATCACCCAACATCTAACAACCGGTACATCACAAGTAACAAATGAACACAAGTTTCACATCTATTGGCACATCAACATTTCCACATTTCTGCTGCAAGAAATTGCCAAACCAGGTAGGTGGTGTAAACCTGTTTGGCAATTCGTAAACTTCCCATAAAACAAGGAACTTGCTAAACCGAGCAACGTGCATGGTGTGACCCAGGTCCTGAGTCTGTAAATCATTACAATAGTGTACAAAATACAACAATACCAGAGTATTTATTGTGTATTTGAATACAGAATCTGCAACTATAGAAAGAACACAATTGCTGGAGTGCCAGGTGGGTGCCAACTGTCGATATTGTCAGTATACAGGGTATGACCATACCCAATCTATAAGCATTTAGCAGCACCCTCCAAATATCAGAGCTAAAGCCAACTCACTCTGTGCCGTACAAAGGACTTTAACCCTTTACAAGAAAAATCTGACCAATCATCAACTCAGCATTTTCACATTGTATTCGGAAGACACCGACAACCTACATCTGAGTTAATCCTAGACAAAGCTTTAGCCAATAAATTGGAACAAATACTTCTCCCAAACGTTTGCGCCTTTATTTACCTGCCTGTGTATTACCGCTCCCTGTTTTCACCAGGTCGGCCGAGGTAACCACGATGCAGCACTTGGGCTGGCATGGAGTCAGTTGGCTCTTTGGCATGTCTCTACACGAACGCAAATTCTGCTCTGTTGCCGTTTAGCAATTTGTTTAGCGCTATAGATAAAAAAAAGTTTGCCAAAGACTACTTAAAGGCCTTTTTGTTTCTTTAGGACTAAAAGCAGCGACCAAACCATGAAAAATAGCTCATCGCATGTGCATGATCACTCAAGGTTTCCCTTTAAGGGCAACATTCTGTCCTGCATGATAGATGGCGTTCGTAGGTTGGTTTTAGCGCCTAATGCCATCATTGGGATCATTGTTTTAAATGGGTTAAGGATGAGTTACAGGTACCAGTTTCATCAATTTACTGGCCATGTGCCATTGATGCCCTCTTTACAGGCTACAGTTTCTCCCATTCATTTGTACATTCACTATGGCACAGTTTAACAGTGTGGTTCACTTCTCCCTACAGTGATTGGCACACCAAACCCAGTGAGATTTGTCATGCCTGCCACCTATTGTATTCCTCAACCTATTAGACTGTAAGCCCGTCCGGGCAGGGTCCTCCACTCCTCCTGTGTCATAACCTGTACCTGTGTGTACTATATTGTGTTGTATCTTCACTCTAATGTATTGTACAGCGCTGCATAATATGTGGCACTATATAAAGAAATGATCATAATAAAGTGTCCATCACCAATAGTGGTCAATGGTGGTGGCCCACTCAAGACCAAAGAAAATGAGTATCTTAGAGTACCCAACCATAACTATTTGCCGGATACCACTAGACATCTAGAGGTCTTGCCTAATTCATGGCTTTATAGGGCAGAGCTCTTGGTACAAGTCTGACCTAAGTAACATTAGACAGCTGGTTATAACCATTAACAATTTGTTTTCTTGAGAAGCAGTGACTGCACCGCAAAAACAAACCAAAAAATCAACCAAAGCAGGTTAATTTGGCAGAGAGCACAAGGGTATGCCCTGCCATGGCCTACAAGGCAAAATTTGTATCTGGAGTAGCAACTTCACCATGAGTGAACATCCTGACCTGTGGTATATGAGCATCCCAATTGTACCACAAGGTGATGGAAAGTGGTGGACCAGTCATGTGAGGATGGTGGGACACAGGTCTACCAAAAAGTCCTAAAAAAAAAAAGGAAGACCCAACTTGGAGAAGCCAATAGCTTATATTAAATATATCACTGGACATCACCTGGAAGTATTGCCTAGTACATGACTTTATAGGGCAGAGCTGTTGGTGGCACAAGTCCATTAATGAGCTAGCAGACATCCATTGGAGGAAAATTGACTATTGATAGTAGGCAGGTTAAAGCACCCAATGTCCAAATTGTGATTATGGTTTTTAATTGGTTAATATAGTGGCTTATTATAACAAAACATTACAGTTCAGGAAGTACACAAACATAAGCACCGCCATGTTTAACTTCCTACCGCTTGGTTGAACAAGAATGAGACTGGCTTATCCTAAGTCCAGACTACAAGCGCTGGACCAAAAATCCCTGCACATGGCGATATTTTCTGTTGAAGCTCTGGCATCAGAATGGGGAAGAGATGACTTCAGCCAGTTACATAAGATTACCGAATTGGCCAATGCCCCGGGGTGTCCATCATAACAAAGATCAGACCACAGATCTGCAGAACAGATAATGACGCCATTCGCATATGAGCCAATAGGAGACATGCTAATGACCTACTCGGGGTCCAATTTTAAACCTGAGCTCCAACCCCAAACCTTTTAGTGTTCTTATAGTACCCCCACCCCCAAAACATCCACCCTTCCTGTAGTAACCCCAAATCATCCAGTCTCTAGAATAAAGGCCCAATCTTGCAGTATTTCTAGTCACCCTATGGTACCGCCAAAACCATCCAGCCTCCTTATAGGAACACCCAAATCTTTATGTCTTTCCTTGCACCATCCACCCAGCCCCAGAGCTTCCAAGTCTTCCTATGCAGTCCTATGGTAACCCCCCCCCCCC
>CM070041.1:41295592-41325703 GCA_036250615.1 Ptychadena robeensis | reverse complement strand
CACAAAATGTGCATTACCATACTACAGTCTTCCCTAATGCTTGAAGTATCATTTAAAACATAGGTTTGTTTTATTTAAAAACATTGAAAACAATGTCTTCTATCTATGCCTGCTGTAATTTTTCATAAAAAATGCTTATACAAGTCAGTATAGGTTAAAAATGTTATGTGCGGCCCTTTAGTGATCCCAAGGATCTGTGCTACAGGGGGAGCACATCTCAACGAGACACCTGAACTACAGTGTGGTATTAGTACTAGCACAACACTGTATCTCGGGAGAAGGAGGGGGGCAGACAGCTGCACAGTCTCTCATCTCCTCTGTGTCTGTAAAAAAGCTGCATCCTCAGACAGCCAAGAAGTGACCACCCGCAGCCGCAGGGGTCATGCATTCGGATCATAAGTAGACATTTTTCCCCCCGATGTTGGGGGTGAAGAAGTGCGTCTTATGGTTAGAAAAATACGGTATATATATATATATATATATATATATATGTATTTTTCAGACTATAAGGCGCACTTTTTTGAAAATTAATAATTATGGGGAAATGTTGCTGCGTCTTATGGTCCGATTATGTGACCATTTTTGATTTTTTTTTTGGTTGAGCGGCATATGGTATATTCGAGTTCGCGTAATTTCGCGAATATATAAAGCAAAATTAGAAATTCGTAAAAATGTTATTCTAATGTATTCTATTGTCTTACATCACGCCTGGCTGTTCGCAATTATTCACAAAGATTCGTGAACCAGCTTAACAGCTTTTCTTTTTCATTCTGTGATCTCAGCCAGTACGAGCGTTGTGTGTATTGCGTGTATCCATTCGCAATGAGAACAAATATGCGCGAAGTATGCTGGTAAATAATGTTGAAGCATAATATGACGAGTATCCACCATTGCAAATATCCGAGCGCACATTTGTGATATATTGCGAATTATCGAATGTCAGATATTCATTGAATATATTCAAATTTTAAAATAATATCGCTCAACACTACCTGGGAGCAATAGCTCTGCATTCCAGGAGGCTGAAATTTGTTCCATTCCCTCCAGCCAAGCCAAAAAGCCACTGCCAGAGGTAGATCTGCATAAGCACTAGCAGTACCCATTCTCTGAACACACTGACCAACTCATGGAAAGACACATTTTACAATTATATTGCATGAGTTGTGTATTTGCATTAACATTCTGCATTGTAATTAATACATTTTATGACACAGACTCATATTACCTCCCATATGTAAATAGCTGCTCCTGTGTAAGTTGTAAGTGCCAGATTTTACAATGCGTCTCTTCATAAGTTGGTCAGTGTGTTTAGTGAATGGGTACTGCTAGTGTATAGACACATGCTAAAGTTTCAGCCCTGACACTCTGCTGCAGTGAAGACCTCCCTCCTGGAACTGGTCTTTTGGCTGGAGGAATATAGAGTAAATACTGCATGGTCCACTGCTGCACACTTTGCTGGAACATTCTGTATATTCACTTGATTTGTGTCTCTGATTTTCTTTACTCATTTTCTCTCCAAATTTTGGTGCGTCTTATAGTGTGAAAAATACAGTGTGTGTGTGTGTGTGTGTGTGTGTGTGTGTGTGTGTGTGTATATATATATATATATATATATATATACACATGAGTGTAGTAATGTTACTAGTAATCACATGATCAACCTACATTGATTGACACTTACACTTTACTAAAACCTTTAGCTTCTAGCCAGGCTTTCACCTCCTCTGGCTCTGACTCGAAAGTCAATGGGATGTGAACTTGCTGAACTTTTTGCGCTACAAAATTCCTTTTAGGCGGCTGGTTGGTTGTGATTTTCTTTAAAAGTTCGTCATTCACTTCATCCATGTGGTGAATTAGCTCTGCAGAAATAAAATGAAGACATTGAGAACTATTGGCTACAACGATTACAAGCAGAGGAAAGCATCGCCATAGAACGTACAGTAAGTGGAAATGAAAGAACTGTTATATTCTAACATGACCTCAACTTATTTGCTCTCATGCTGATTGGCCGGGCGGTGCTGCCGGTGATTTGTGTATAGCTGTCTTTATTTATCGCTTCACATGCTGAGTTACTGAACACGGCAGCAGACTGTCCTAAAATAAGCCACCTTATCTGAATCAACAACTACTGTGTATACAATACATCAAACCTATTTTAAACTATCTTAACCTACTGTAGAGTGGTGTTAAATATAATAATGATTCCCCCTGGAAATACATTGGTATAGCGTCATACACCTGCAGAATCAGGGAAGTGTCCCCTTTACGTTCCTAGACCATGATCCCCCTGGACCCCAAGGGAGGGGTCTGCCCCCAGGAAGCTGCTCAGTGGGGAAGGGTCTGATGAAGTAGGAGAAACTGTGCACGCTGTACACTCCAAGACCTGGTACCTGCCACAGTCTGGTATGGCGTGCGGGTAGCCGGGGAGCGCAATAGCATGCAAGGTTAATCTAAGCCCCGTTTACGAGAAGCTGCTGCATCTCTCTGCTTCTTTCCAGTATTTGGCCCCCGTGTGGAGAAGTCCTGATCACCTCTAGGGATACTGCCTGCACAGTGTTCCCGCCAACCTGCAGGCAACCTGCCGTATTCACCCTTTGGACATGCAAGTACTGGTCAGTGCTGGCGCTATTTCCCTAGGCCTCACCTAGGCATAGTGGTCCCTAGATTAATCAGGGTTACCCTGCCTTCCTTTGTTGTTTACTTTCACTCTGCTGCATGTCATAAGTTATTCTGATTATCTGCAAATCCCCATGGGTCTCGTTCGAAATGTTGACGCATAAGCTGCCTCTTTCATTGGTTGAATCCTGAAACTTTACACTGGTATTGACCATGAAATGGGTGGTAATAATTCCGTAGGAAGGTATATAAGGACTAGAGGCCAGAGTTTGTTCTGAATCTGTTCACTTGAGAGGAATCCCTGTGGGAGACAGGCTAAACCTCAGCAGTCTGTGGGACTATAAACACCAGCCAGTGTTGGAGATCCTCTACCCAAAGTTAGGGTAAGGTGAGGGACAACCACAGAGGGAGAAAGCTATGAGGACCAGGCTCAAATTCACTCCTCGGCAGTAGTCATCCACTTTTTATAGGTTTACGGACTGGGATGTACTGTGCCAATATCCTAAAAATGCACCCTGCTGTCTGCGCTCAGTGGCAATGTTTGGGTTGTATATATTACCTGACCAATAAAGTACCCAAGTTTAACATACCAACGTGGGCAATGGGTTTTCTCTCATAGAGGCCAGTCTATAAGCTTAGTGAAAGGAATCAGTATGGAAGAGTCGGGCCGCCATCTTCACGAAATTCGCGAATTCCCGAATAGCCAATATTCGTCGAATATATTCGCAATTTGAATATTCGAGCTCAACACTATAGGTGGCCACGCTGACCACGTTGATTAGACTGGAATCAAGGCACACTACTTTAAGCCTATTCAATCCTTTTGATGGGGACCCTGCTCGGTTGATCCCACTCGAAAACAGTGGTGGCCGCATTAGATGGGCACTAGATAGAGCATATCTATGCATGTATGGACACCTTTAAGCTGAGTACAATTCTATAGATCTACAACCAACTTACTTTCTTTGGTATTCTGACTGGTTGACCATCCAGCCATCTCACTTCCCCATTTATCTCCGGCATAACTACTTGGGAGCTTAAATGCAGGGCTAATAGGACTCCTTGGGGTTCCTTCTCTGTATTTGTTAGCCTAATAGAACAACATAAGCACATATATCAATCAAAGATGAGCAATCCACATGAGCAATTAAGATATCATATAGTCCTTATAGTCCTTTAGCTAGGCACACATGGGTAGATTCCTGTGCAATCAACCCCCGATCAATCACAGCGTCACGCTGTGATTGATTGGGGATCAATTGAAAGAAATTCAATGTGCACCACATGGGCACATCGATTCCTGTTTAATGGGGACCCTGGGAACCCGTTCTCCCCAGCTTGCAGCCCGTGTGAATCACGGGCAGCCTGCCTCACACAGCTTCCAAGTAAGGAGTGCTGGCTCCGCCCCTTCACACTGACAGCTGTGCAGGAAGGAGGCAGGAGCAGCAGCACATCCAATACTTTGCATGAAGACTCACGTCATGCAAAGTAATGGAGATTGAACGGGGTTTACAACATGTTGGAACCCCGTTCAATCGAGTTTCTTCGAGCGGGCTCTATTGAACCCGCTGAAAGGAAGGCACACACGGGTAGCTTTGTAAAAAGAATATTGAGCGTGCACCGTTACAGATTTACCCATGTTTTACTTTCAATACAACAAGTTTCTGAATTTGTTATAGACTATATCTTAAGCTGGCCATATACCTTATGATTTCCTTTAGATCAACCAACAACTATGTAAAGGTACCCATACACGTTGCGATTTTTCGGGGACCGCTGCAATATTCGATTTCGATGCCCGATTTTTGCTTTAGTGCTATTTTTAAAAGTCGGTCGGATGCCCGACTTTTCGGCCCGAATAGTCACTGACCGATCGGCTGCTTGGATTGGGAATCTTTTAAAAGTGGCTGACCAACCGAAAATTACAGGCATCCTCATTCAGGACCCGACCGACTTTTCGGCCGATTTTTCTAAAAACAGCATCGGTCGGACTACATCTGCATGTTAGGAATCCCGAACGATCGACCCACCCTTCCGACCGGATCGGTCGGAAGGGCTAAAATCACACGAAAAATCTCAACGTGTATGGGTACCTTCATGCGGGTCCTCTGGTAGACTTGATGGGTTAGAAAGTCCCTCATATGACATGGTTTTGGTAAAACAAAAGAAGATCTAAAGGAAATCTAAAGATGTATGGGGACCCTTAAGCCGCCCATACACGTATATGATGACGCAATCACGCAGGGTCAATCGGCCGAAACATCAGGTCACAATCGGCCCAGGCACCCTATGTGTGCCAGCGCTGTCTGTCGGGTAGGGCAGACCCGGCAGACAGCATCTAGAGACACCGGCTGTGAGAACAGTAAGCCTAGCACAAAAAAGCAAGCAGACAGGCTGATTCCTCAGCCCCGGTGGATCTTAGATCCCTCGGAGCTGAGGAGACATACCCATACTTTAGTTGGGGACACTGTGTCCCTGTCTAAAGTATAAGACCTATCTAAGAACTATGGACATGTCCGTAATGGCTTAGATCGATTTGACTGTCGATTTAGGCTCTTTAAACTTAAGATCGGCAACCGTTTAGCCGAAAAATCTAAGCGTGTATGGAGGGCTTTAGAATTGTTTACATTTATGGTGAAAATCAGATAATAGGACAGATTTTCTAAATAACCCAGTTGACTTTGGTCAGTTCCTTGGGAGGGGACACCTATAGAGTTATTGGATAGTGGACTGGCTGTCTGGACATTTGTATGGTTGACCAAAGGACAAGTCCAACTTATAAAATCTATTATTACCACGCCATATGGTCCATCGATCTGGCTTTCTTCTGTTGACACTACATCAAGGATGTTATATGGAACATAACCCTCTTGCCCAATGCTGTTTCTCAGCTTCCACCACTGTTTGTTGTCTTCCAGAATCTGCAAAGGGAAAAAAGCAAAGACGTTGATTTCATGGAAGCATCAAGAAGGTTGACCTTTAGAAGGCTTATTGCTCTTTGAAATTTGAGGAAAATAACTAAGTTTGTCATAGCGATGTTACCTCCAGTACTTCATCTTTCATTACAGACAGTTCATTGGCATTCCTGGCAGTGAAGTCATAGCGAATTTTGGCGCATTTCTGTGGCTGTGCAGGCAGTGGTGCTTCATAACTGGAAGAAAAATATGAAAAAAACGATAATACATATATAATAATATTAATATGTAACACTTTAACAGCAGGTTTTGGGTACCGAAACCAGGACCACACAGAGAACCAGTATATGGTAACACACAAAACTTAACTGCAATCAGTTTCTGTCTTAACAATAAACATCAGTCAATAACTCTTTAACTCGCACTTAGTCACACCAAGCTGTAGCATAGGAAGGATAGCACACTGGTTAACAGTTCTTATTCTAGGCCCCTGGCACACCAGCAGACAAATGACAATCAAGGCTAGAGTGGGCCCTTCTTGGTTACCAGGACCTCTAGTTGATTTTGGTTACCACCCACAGCTTTTTCTGATAGATGAGAGCCTCAAAGCCACCCCACTTTCTTATGAGAACGTGCCGGCTCAGCGGGAGGAAGGGAATATAGCCCCTGACTATCCTTCGCTCCTATGGCAGGAACACTGAGCGCCGAGTGTCCTGCAGGTGAAGCCTTTATCATTTCTATACTAGGCCCCCCTCTAGTGTCGGGATGGCTTAATGTCGGTTCAGCCGGACTTCTTCTCCATCTTATTCGGGTGCCCTCTCCACTAACACGGCCAGGGAAACGCCCCCACTTCAACTCATGAACTAAATTGTGTACCTTTTTATTCAGTACCAAGGCCTAGTTGTAGCCAGGAAACCTCAGATTGCTACAGAACAAATTGGAAATCCAAGATGGAACTTTAACCATCACACCCATCTAGTCATACTGTTATTTTTGAGGTTCTATTACTGCAGTGCAAAGCCCTGAGGAAGGTGGGACTTCTGAGCTGCCCGAAACGTGTTGGATGTTCCATCATTTGTATTTACTTATTATTACAACCTTGGACTGGATTCTATAAGCTCTGTGCATTGGCGTTTTTTATTTCTTCATTTTCATTACAATACTGACTAAAGCAGGGTACACACATGAAGATATGGGTCAGATCGATGGCCGCTTCGAGCTCTGTGCATGCTCACGGCCATTCCAGTTTTCGAGCGGGACCAATCAATCCAGCTCGAAAACTGGGATATTGGACATGACCGTTGATCACGGCCCATGTCCATTGCTTTGCATGGAAACAGCAGGTCTCCATGCAAAGCATTGGCTGAGTTGGAGAGACAGCAGAGCTGTGTCCCCGGCTCCGCCGATATCTGACAGCAGCGTGATGACGTCATCACGATGCTGCAGGGAACATTGGACAGCTCGAATATCCGTCTGTACCCTGAGCCATCTGTACCCAGAGCCGTCTGTACCCAGAGCCATCTGTACCCTGCTTTAGAGTTCTAGTAAGGACATTGGGACTAAAATCTTCTGTCAGCCAATGGTCACAACGCCTTTATGTGCATACAAAAATGTAACTGGGCCAGCAGTCTATGTCAGACCGTGAATCACAAATTTCTCAAAATATGTACCTGCTAATTTTAGGACTTGTACCATATTCTGCCTTTATGTCAGGCTGCTGAGTCGGTGGAGGCTGCTGCCTGAAAGATGGAGTCCGATAAGGATTTCCATTTGGAGGAGAAACCTGAAAAACCCAAGATGGGCATTTGAATCACATTCAGAGTTTATGACATGCATTAGATGTAAAATAGTACAGAGATAGCAATTAATCAAAAACAGATATAGAAATTAGGCTCCATTTACAAGGTAGTTTTTCTTGTAAATTTTCAAGCAATTAAACACTGGAAAGTCAAAAAGTCCTAATGAAATCAGCCTATGAGAGTGATTTACGGTACCCATAGATGTATAGATGGGCACACGATAGATATTTTTTGCATTGTGGCTTCATTAGGACTGGTTCACCATTTTTTATGTGCTGTGTTATGTGCCACGTTATTATAACTTGGTGTTAGCATTGGGCGTGTTATGTTGATGCATTCATTGATAGCAAATTGACAATGAGCTATGACCCGTCTGTGTATCAAGGTGCGTCATAGTCCATAGGGAATTACAGACATCATCTTCTCCACAGTGTCTTTCAACGCAGTGGACATGAGGCCTTAGGGTTTTTTTCCCACATACTTCCGCTAAGCGTATAAGGGGTCCCAAAGTAGCAGATAGACTTACTTGCTAGGCGGATGCTGTGTCTTCACGGCGCCAAGCCACTCCGCCAATGCAAGGCTCAACCTAGTCGAGTACTTTGAGCCTCTGCACCGGCGGATGTATAAACAGATTATCTGCCGAGCAGGCAATATCAATGTGCTACGTCGGGAAACTAAATGTGGAAACTAACCCTTAGTTTCCATTTTGGAAGGCTTGCAAAAACAGTTCATGCACAAAATGGAATAGAAATCCAATATCCGCTCAATGTAAATTTTTTATATAAAGATATATGTTTAAAGATGGTGTCTCTAAAGTCTCCTTGATTTCCGGCCATATATACCAGGAAATGTGGATTTCTTCCGAACAGTCACCATCCGGAGATCACAAGTCTTTACTAGTGATGAGCGACATAGGCAATATTCGTATTTGCGATATTTCATGAATAATTTTACTATTATTTGATTCGATATTCGCGAATATTCACAATTTGAGTGTATGGACATGCATTGTGAAAATATATTCGCAAAATAAATGGTCACATGTGGTATTTATATTCATATTGTGAATATAAATTTGCAATGAACGGCCATACACTCGAATTGCGAATATTCAAGATTGCAAATATTCGTAGAATATATTCGCAATATGGATATTTGAGCTCAACACTAGTCTTTACTACGCCTGCATTGTACTATCAGTGATATAAAGGCATTACCCTTTTATGACGAAACAGTAAACTTTATTGCAATAGGTCATGTGTCTTAAGTCCCTGATCTCGTCTGTCTTTTACAAGACGGGAGCTACCCCGCCTCCCTCCACCTCCGTAGCTGCACACCACTATGCAATGTCTTTATTCACCAGCTTGGGCCCTCTTGAAACTTTTTATTACCCTCCTGGACTTACCTAACTCCCTTACTACCTGCATTACTACCTATAATTACTAGGTGGGTCTACAACTCCAACGTTGTGATCACTGCTGACAGCTATTTATTATTTTTGACTATTGAGATCTTAAGCCCCCCATACACCACATACAATTACCATGCAATTTCTGTACAACCAACTTTTCTTCTACCAAAACCATGTAATATGAGGACCTTTCTACACCTTACAATCACTATGTATTCTATCAGGGAGGTCACTATACTACATAGTTGTTGGTAGGTCTCATGGAAGTTGTATGGAGGAATCTGAAGGTGTATGGGGGGCTTAAGTCAGAGTCCACATCTCAATAAATACCCACGCTCTTTGTTGTACAGGACTACTTAAGCGCAAAGTTATTCGTTGTCGTTAGACTAATTTTTAAAGAATTTTCTGTTGACATTGAAGGTAACAGAAAAGGTGCCACTTACATTTCTTGGTCCATGCATCTCTATTGGTTTGGGTGGCTGCAACAAAATGTATTAATTGCTGTTAGTATTGTTAGTATTATGTTAGTATAAGGAGTGCTACATTGGTTACACATAACTAACCGAAATGTAAATAAAAGAAATGAGAAATTGCTGGTGTCAGTACATCATAGGAATACACACATTGGGCCACCTGGCTCAACTAGATGTAATGATATCCCTTTTCCCATAGGCTCTAAGAAGTTCTGGATGAGGACCTGTCAGTGGGGGATCGGTGAGTTCCTATACCCTATGCACTTATAGTTAGGTTTCAGGGGCTGCAAGTGGTGGACTGTGGGGAGCCGCTGAAGAACGGCCAAAGGGCCGCAGGTTGGGCACCTGGATCGTTACATTTATCTTTGGCACAATGAAGTGAGGAAGTAATGCTTGTTGGCATCCGTGTCAGATTGCCAGAGAATCCAGAGAAGTTAGATTTGTTATTCCCCTGCCCTATAGACAAAGGCCTGCTCTAGTGGCCTACCTTATACCACTGCATCCAACGTGTTTCATTGCACCTAATCATGTAAAGCTTGGGTGCAGCTGCTTAACCATGGAAACCAATTCCATGAAGTTCTCTAACACAAGCAAATCTGAGGTCCATATTCATTTTGAGGATCTGTAGCTCTTGCCTCAACAGAAATTTGGTAACTTCCATATGATGTATGTGCTGACCCAGAGCTGTTTCTAGCAAAATACTTGACAGGGGCCTCCTGCTGACTGGGGTGGCTACCACAAAAGTTGTTGAGCGGGGGTGGGGGTTGTTACCAACATAGTTCACATAGCGGGCGAATGGTCTAGTGCTGACCCTACTCTGTGATTTAAAGTGGGATACCACTTTATTTACTTTCACTTTGTTATAATACCAACAGCGGTTAATGGTGAAATAATTTGCAGCCACAAAATCTCCACAGCACCACAATGGAATTCACTGATGTTATATACCTGTGGAATGCATGAGTTTAACGATTTGAGGGGTGTGCCAATATTTCTGGCAATATAGTCTAGGTAGGGTGTGGTTAGAGGTAGATTAGGCTCTAGACAATGTGCTGGAGGTGCCAACGTATGTAACAGCAGGTTTTGTTGCCAAGATCTTATTACAGGAGGTGAATGGGTTGATATAATCCATGAACTGAATCATCCTGAAAGCTGAAACATCACAATGGCTCAAAGCTCACTAAGGCCATGTTCCCAATCACGGCGCAGAAACTGGGGGGGGGGGGACAGGACATCATGCCTCACCCCGCCCATATAGAGTGAATAAGCATGGTTAAAATGCAACGCTTTTTTTTTTACCGCGCCTATTTATGTATATGGCTGCGAACAGGGGCATGCGCCTCATTTCACACCGTGTCCACGGTCATTAGGCTACGGAAAACTGCGTGTAGACCATGGGGAAAACCGCACAGTGCAGCTGGCAGCGGAAGCGAATTCACAACACTCGCCCAGGCGTTGGGGATCCAGGGGGCGCCCCGCGGCCGCAGTGGGGTCACGTGCCGCGCCCATTGGTAAACAGTTTGCCAATACATATGCATAGGATGTGGTATTGCTGGCACGTCCCAAACTGCTTTCAAACAGCGGGTGGGCACTATGGGCACGCACATGCCGTCGTGCCTATAAGGCCCCATGCGGTTGCTGGGGAGCTGTAGTGTAGACCCAGCCAAAGGCAGTATTCATGCGTTCAAAAGCACCTCCCCACTTAATGTTATTCTCTCAGGTGAATGCCTGAAAGTGACCAGTGGATGCCTAGTGTGCGGCAGGCTACGGCAATTTTTTAGGTGTCCAGGTGAAAGGTGCCATATTGTCCCCTCAAAATGTTTTTATTAACAGACAAATATTGTTTGGTTTGTAAGGTTTGGTGTTGTTGTTTTACTGCTAGATGGTTTATCCTGCTGAAAGCCTACTGGTCCCCATGAAAGGCTTCTTTACCTGCTCTACCCATAATTTATGACATAGAATATGAAAGTGTAGCATTGGTTTGTATTCTCCTGATATTCAATGTATATAGAGCAATGCTTACCTCTTCATGAATCTTGGATTTGTAAGGCTCTGGTGGATGTCCCATGTCGAGCTCCCAGGGAGCACCCTGGAAGATGTCCATAGGAGCTACCCAACCATTGTTGAACTTTGGAATGTACTGGGGAATCACCGGCTCCTTTGGCCATTCTGCCCTGAAATAAAAAGTTTTTCCATGGTTAGTAGCTGCTTGCTTAAGATATGCAGACATTAGTCATCCAATCGTGTGCAAGCTAAACATTAAAATGCTTCATATAAAGCTAAAGCTCTTTTGATTCTAGCCAGGGCCGTCCACACAGCCTGTCATAGCCCCAGACCTGACAGCCCGAGCCTCCGCTGCATTAGTCAATGGACACGTCATTCTGGCGTATGACTTATTGATTAAAAGAGGCCGCATTATTGTCTACCTGGCCGATAATGTGGCACTAACAGAGCAAATAGGGGGGCTTGCCCCTGTTGAATGGGAGGGCGTCAGCACATCCAAGTGCATAGTGGAGCCCTAGCCTTACGCATAAGCCACTTACATCACAACACCATCAACAGCAGTTATGTCTAAAGTATAGCCAGGAACCATGTGTGTCCCATTTCTAAGTTTCCCCCATTTTCAGTCAAAGAAAAACAATGATATGCAGAAGTTATCCGCACTAGGGTGTCACCATTTCACTCTCAGAGGAGGTGTGACATCAAGCTTCCTAACACTTTCTTTTGGTATACATGGCTAAAAAACTTGCTTCCTCAAGAACCTCAGCTGCAATGTCAGTGTGACAGCTGCAGCACAGTTCAAGCCCCCCCATGAATGGTACAGCCCTGAGTTTACATAGAGCTCCGCCTGCAGCCATGTGTTGCGCCTGACATGCAGATTATCCCTACTATCAGAGTGCAGAATTATCATGAGCAGTGCTGGTAATCTTCTGAATTATATGCTAGAGGAACGGTCAGGACTTCAGTTTCAGTGAAACGTGGCTGGACACCTGGAAGGACCACAAGTCATCCGCATGCTCAGCATGCAACCCTTATTAGTGTTATGGCAGGGAATAGCTAATGTTTCACAATATAAATGCTAAGTATGTTCGAAGGAAGAGATCTGTCCCATTGTATCTTTCATTTGCATTTAATGTTAAATGTTCAAAGAATTTCAGGCTGAATGATCCGCCCCCCACACATTGTCACCTCACCAAACCTGGCCCTCTTTGCCAAAGGTTTAGGCACCTCTGACCTATAGAAAACCCTGTTTTGCCAAATCCTGGACCTTTGATGTGCATGGAATCATCTTTACTTGACTTACCTTGATTTTGTCCATCGTTCTCCCAAAGCCTCCCACAACTGCATTTCCTTTGGGGTGAGATGTCCTCTCAAAAAATCTGTGGCATCTCTTGATAGGAGAGGGCAGGTGATTGACCTTCCCAAATCTGGACCTCCTGAGCTCTGAATAATCTGGGAGAAATCACACAGATAAACAGTAATGAGAATCACAAAGACTATTTCTATCACTATAAACTACATGAAGTTTATTTTTTACACACATTCCAATCTAGTAAAAAAAAAAGGCCACTTACCAGTTCCAATGGCCCAAAGAGAAAATGGATAAGTTCTGCAGCACTGGGATTCTGGATATGTTTTTTCAGCTTTGCCTGAAGACAAAAATGTTGGAGTCAGCAAAGAATTCAAGGGATGATTTAAAGGTAGCCATACACAGGTCGATTTCACACTCGATTCCTGGCCGATCGATCACCAGGCACGGGCACGTGGATCGATCGACGAGGAATCGAGTGCAGCCCACCTTGACTGATCTACCTCAACCGATCGATATGGCCCCTAAATCGGATCGGCCAGGGAACCAACCTGTCGGTGTTTTCTGGTCAATCGGGCACACATCGAGGGACGTTGGTGGAGGCCCACCGATTGATCATCAGGATAATTTCCGATCGACTGACATTTGTGAATCGATCGACTGGTAACAGAATTGTCCAGGAATCGGTGGCCTAAGGTGGTAGGCACAGACTTGTATGGTCGATCGATCGACGCCTGTGACTTCACCGGAATCGATCGGATCGTCCATCGATCGCTCAGGAATCGACACGTGTATGGCTAACTTTAGAAGTTATAAATCAGTAATCGATATCAAAACATAATGCTGGGCATACACGGGTAGATTCCCTTACGACCGATGCCCAGCCGAGCGCAGCACGATTACATCATCACGCTGCGCTTGAACTTCCTCGATATCGAGGCGCAGCACTGCTGCATCATCTATGTTGCCCGAGTAATAGAAGTTGAACAGTGTTAACCGACATGTTGGTTCCCTATTCAACTGAGCGGGATCAATCGAATGCTGAAGAAAGACATACACTGCTCAATTTTTGTATAGATTCGAGCACAATCCAGCGAGGTGAACGCGCACTGCGTTCGGCGCGGCGCTCGATTGTTCAGTCAATCGAATGCTGAAGAAAGGCATACACTGCTCGATTTTTGTATAGATTTTAGCACAATCCAGCGAGGTGAACGCGCATGGCGCTCGAAATTGAACAGTGTTAACCTACATGTTGGTTCCCTGTTCAACTGAGCGGGATCAATCGAATGCTGAAGAAAGGCATACACTGCTCGATTTTTGTATAGATTACAAAAAAAGGCCACTCACCAGTTCAACAATCGAGCGCCATGCGCGTTCACCTCACTGGATTGTGCTCGAATCTATACAAAATCAAGCTGTGCATGCCTAGCTTAATTCGAGCAATGGCTCTGCTCCTAAAATTGGCCAGACCTCAAGATTTGTAGTTGCGCATCCACTAATTGTCATTGACTAGATCAGTGGTTCCCAACCTGGGAGTCAGTTCCCTGGGTGGATCAAAAAAAGTTGTTGGGTTGGGGTGGATTTGCTGTCCAAAAAATTTGTTGAGGGGGTGCTATCAAAAAAAGTTGGTGGGGGAAGGGAGATTACTACTGCACGTCCTGACAGGCTTAGCAGAGGCTGCACAGAGCCAGTTGCCATGCTTACCCTGCAACAACAGTGGCGTGCATGAGTACCCTCTGTCCCCCCCCTGATGGCGGCCCTGCTTGTGGTAGACTTAAGGTAACCCATACATGATTTTTAGCTGTTTTAGCTAGAAGGGCACAAGACTGGCACAAAGGTAGGTATGCAAGCGGCAGCATCACCACATCTCTGCTGCTCTGATCACCCCCCACACCCATACTTACGTTCTCATCTGTCTGTATAGGATGACCCAGCACCATGAAACAAGCCAGTGCCCATGTGCCAGCACTGCCCCACTGCCCTGCTATGGGCAGTGCCTGCTCTGGCACCCCACGGGCATGGAGCTCAGCCTTGTGTCCCTAGGACAATTTCATAGCTGGCAGGTCCCGGGGACAGCTTCCATTTATCAGGGATATATTGCATATAATATTTTCTTACCAAAAGGTTAATTGCCAGCTTGATCTTCTGATAACAATCAATGAACTCCAGCTCGTTAGGTGGCCGGGATCGTAATGTCAGGACCCCCTCTGTGATAAGAAATAGTGAAAAAATTATAGGTCAAATATTTGGCCAATTCCAAACTGCATATGCGCTACAACAATGCTGCTTTCCAAAGAAATGGTATATTCATAGACTTCACTGTACATAGTGCAAGGAGAAAAGAAAACATAAAAAATAACTAAAGGTGCCTAGCATATTTTAGTCAAAATACGTTGATCTGGGAGATATTCTTGCTTCCCACCGCTCGCTCACAACAATGCGTGGCGATAAAGAGGACGTACGGAGTCCTCTAGGCATTATGGACGCTAATTGCAGGTAAGGGGACACAGAGAGACTTTTCACCAAGGTGACAACCGGCCAGATTAAAAGGCCAAACGGGCCGAATCGGGCCCCCAGGCCATATATTGCCCATGTCTGGTGTAGAACATGATTGTTATGGCTGTTTGCCCATGTCTGCAATAGAATGTTCAAGTTTACTATGCAGATTTGTGCTTTTTAAACCTCCCTGGTAGCTATTACTTTTTTTATTTTGTGATACGGAAAATTTATCAATGTAAACTGTTAAAATTTAGCATCCAGAATGGGAGGACCGGGTGGTCCTTACAGGTGCTTTGTTAAGCCCCTCTATCAAATAAACCCCCTAGTGGTCAGCCCCTACTGCGCAAAAAGTACAGAGTACTCTGCTTGATTTTACCGCATTGTCCTCCATTATAATGGTCTATGGCGCGGCCCCCCGCCCCTTCGGCGTCACTGATGATGATATTTCGAGAATTGACACAGCTTTCTGGGGGTAAACTGGGTTTTTCCAATCCCTGTTCCTGTAGTGGTTGAGACAAAGCCAAAATCAACAAACTGGGTTCATCTCAACCGCTAGGGAGGTTAAAAAGCAATTGTGGCCCACAAGTCAAAAAGTTTGCCCACCCCAAAAAAAAAATCACAAAGGTAACTAAATAATATTAAAAGAATCAACCTTTGTGTCACCCATCATGTCCGCTTTACCTGCTGGTCCTTTCTTTTTATTCTTTTTGCCCTTTTTTCTCTGGTTCAGTTGCTTGAAAGCTTCGGCTGCTTTTTGGAGTTTCGCAACAAAGAATTCAATGTCATCCAATGTGCAGTTTAGGCATTGCTGTAACAGAGAGGTATGTGTGGGATTAACATGAGAAACATTATTATTTGAAAAAGAGTAAACAATCCCTCCAAAGTATCCGGTGTTCATAAACAACAATGAAGAAGCTTGAAGACCAGTACACTTATGCATTGATGACCGAAGTAGAATGTTAAAGGCCTCCATACACCACATACAATTACCATGCAATTTCTGCACAACCAACATTTCTTCTACCAAAACCATGTAATATGAGGACCTTTCTACACCTTCCAATCACTATGTATTCTATCAGGGAGGTCACTATACTACATAGTTGTTGGTCTCATGGAAATTGTATGGAGGAATCTAAAGGTGTATGGGAGGCTTAAGCCCCCCATAGACAGGCAGACTCCTCCATACAACTTTCATGAGACTTACCAACAACTATGTAGTATAGTGACCTCCCTGATAGAATACATAGTGATTGGAAGGTGTAGAAAGGTCCTCCTATTACATGGTTTTGGTAGAAGAAAAGTTGGTTGTACAGAAGTTGCATGGAGGAGTCTGCCTGTCTATGGGGGGCTTAAAGTGTAGAAACTTAGATACTATTATATAATTATTTAATAGAAGGTTTGTCCATCACAGTGATTTGGGGTCTCAAAAGTAAAAGACTTTTGGACTCCACTAGTCCAACCTGTAAATACCAATGGATACAAATCTGCAGATGATTTATGTTATTCATAAAGAACAATTGCTTGAAGACCAATACACCTATCCATGGATGATCACAGTTGAATACTAGGTGTAGAAACTGAAGTATTATCTCTTAAGCCCCCCATACACCTTCAGATTCCTCCATACAACTTTCATGAGACCTACCAACAATTATGTAGTATAGTGACCTCCCTGATAGAATACATAGTGATTGGAAGGTGTAGAAAGGTCCTCCTATTACATGGTTTTGGTAGAAGAAAAGTTGGTTGTACAGAAGTTGCATGGTAATTGTATGTGGTGTATGGGGGGCTTTATATAACATTTCAATAATTATATGATTTATTTAATATAAGGTGCATCACACTGATTTAGGATCATAAAAAGAGAAAGCCGAGCAATTGCTTCGGACTGCCCCAGTCTAAAGCCTGCCATAGACACCTCGATCTATGGCAGACCTTTAGCAGACTGATTACAGCATGGTGACGTCACCACGCTGTGAGCAGTCTGCTAAATGTCGGACAGGAATCCTGTGTGTTCCACTGACACACGGGATTCCTGTCAGACTGAAGCCAATTAACAGCGTTAACAGCCTGCAGCTGTTCTGCCTGTCAGTCTGGCAGAAAAAGAACCGGCATGTCGGATCCGTGTGCGATCCGACCTGCCAAACTTTTTTCTACAAAAGTCAAGGTGGGCTCCCACATAGTTGTGGCAGACCAACCTTGATGTGCTCGGCGGGAGCGAGCACGCAGGTTGGTCTGCTACTATGGCCGGGAGTCTGCCCGTCTATGTGGGGCTTAACTCAAAATCCCAAAGAATCCAAATATGCAGGGGATTCGTGGTTATTCATGAAAACAATTGCTTAAAGATCAGTACGCCTATCCATGGATGAAAGAGTTGAATGTTAAGTGTAGAAGCACATGTTACATTTAGAGATGGTCGAATTTTTTTTAAAAATTCGACCATTTCGCCGGTTTCGACTTAATTGCAAAGCCCCTGAGCATGGTATCATCACCAAACTTGCTGGAGATGTAGAGAAGGGTTGGGGGTATACTTGAAAAAAGGAAGTATGTCTCTATCACAAATAGTTTTTTCACAAATTAAGTTCAAAGTCAAGTAAAAATGTCGAAAATCGGAATTTCGACTTTAACTTTGAACTTAATTTATGCAAAAACTCCATGTGCTAGAGCAAAACTTTTTTTCAAATGTTCCTCCAACCCTTCTCTACATCTCCAGAAATTTTGGTGATGATACCATTTTCAGGGGCTTTGCAATCAGCTCACAAAATTAGCAAGTCGAAAAATTCGACCATCTCTAGTTACATGTTACATACTGTAACATTCCAGTTAATGAAATAACATATAATGATTTAATAGAAGGTATGTCCATCACATGGATTTGGGCTCTCGAAGGAGAAAGCCTTGCAATGCCTCGTATTATTTGACCTCACACCAGTCCTAACCAAAAATTCCCAATGGATCCAAATGTGCAAAGATCAATTGCTTCAAGACCAATGTGCCTATCCATGGATGGTCACAGTTAAATGTAAAGTGTAGAAACTAACTTATTATCTCTATTATAACACTTCCATAAGAAAAATACATAATTATCTAATAGAAGGTAAGCCCATCACACAGATTTTGGCTCTTGCAAGAGAAAGCCTAGCAATAACTTTTTTTCTTTGGACTCCCCCAGTAAATCCCAAATGGATCAAAATGTGCAGAGGATTCATGTTATTCATGAAGAACAATTACTTGACCAGTTTGCCTATCCATGGATGGTCACAGTTGAATTTTGTGCAGGAACCAAACTATTATTTCTTATATAGCACTTCCATAATAATAACAATAATATATAATTATCTAATAGAAGGTACGGTATGTCACATGGATTTGGGCTCTTGAATAGAAAGCCTTGCAATGCCTTCTATTATTTGACCTCAACCCAGTTCTAACCAAAAATTCCCAATGGATCCAAATGTGCAAAGAATTTATGTTATTCCTGAAGAAAAATTGCTTGAATGTTAAGCGTAGAAACTAAATTATTTCATATATAACACTTCCATAATAATAATAATATATAATTATTTAATGGAATGTACATCCATCATACTGATTTGGGCTCTTGAATGAGAAAGCCTAGCAATGCCTTCTTGAATTCTTTTTAACTGCCTTAAGCCCCCCATAGACGGGCAGACTCCCGGCCATAGTTGTAGCAGACCAACCTGCGTGCTCGCTCTCGCCGATCACATCAAGGTTGGTCTGCCGCAACTATGAGGGAGCCCACCTTGAATTATGTAGAAAAAAAGCCGGCAAGTCGGGTCGCATAGAGATCCGTCCTGCCGGTTTTTTTTTTCTACAACTGCGAGTGAGACCAGCTGCAGCTTGTAAACAGTTAGGGGGAGTCTCCTCCCCCTCCCTGTTATTGGCTAGTCGGACGGCAGCCCTGTGTGTCAGTGGAAGACACAGGATTGTTGTAAGACATGTAGCAGACTGATTAGAGCGGGGTGACGTCACCACGCTCTAATCAGTCTGCTCAAGGTCTGCCAAAGATCGAGGTGTCTATGGCAGGCTTTAGTCTAACCCAAAATCCTAAAGGATCCAATCGTGCAGAAGGTTCATTCATGTTGTTTTTGAAGAGCAATTACTTAAAGGCTAATAGACTTATCCATGGATGGACAGAGTTGAATGTTAAGTGAATAAACAGAAGTATAAAGCCCCCCATAGACAGGCAGACTCCCGGCCATAGTTGTAGCAGACCAACCTGCGTGCTCGCTCCCGCCGATCACATCAAGGTTGGTCTGCCGCAACTATGTGGGAGCCCACCTTGAAGTATGTAGAAAAAAAGCCGGCAAGTCGGGTCGCACAGGGATCCGTCCTGCCGGTATTTTTTTTCTACAACTGCGATGCAGAACAGCTGCAGCTTGTAAACAGTGAGGGGGAGGTCCTCCCCCTCCCTGTCATTGGCTAGTCGGACGGCAGTCCTGTGTGTCAGTGGAAGACACAGGATTGCTGTCCAACATGTAGCAGACTGCTCTCAGCATGGTGACGTCACCACGCTGTAATCAGTCTGCTAGAGGTTTGCCATAGATCGAGGTGTCTATGGCAGGCTTTACCCTTTATATAACACTTCAGTCAATTAAATAATATATAATTATATAATTATATAGAAGGTATGTCCATCACACAGATTTGGGGTCTCAAAGGTAAAGCCTACCAATGCCTTTTTTTGGACTCTAGCAAAACAAAATGGATCCAAATGTGCAGGGAATTCACATTATTCATGATGAATAATTGAAAACCAGTATGTCTATCCATGGCTGACCAAAGTAAATGTTAAGCTGGCCATAGACGTCTCAATCCATGGCCAGCTTGTAGCAGACTCCCCACAGCGTGGTGAAGTCATCACGCTGTGGGGAGTCGGCTAGAGAACTGATCCTGCTCAACCAACACAAGCGATTCCTGTCAGATAGTAGCCAATTACCTTGCAGGGGAAGGAGACTCCCCCTCCAAGTTAACTGCCTACAACAGGTTTGGCCACAAAAAGAACCAGCAGGACGGTTTTTGGGTTGGATCCTCAAGGTGGGCACCCCTGTAGTTGCGAGCGACCGACCACTATCCATTCGGCGGGAGCGGGCATTATGGCCGGGAATTGGCCCATCTATGGCCAGTCTAGTGTAGAAAAAAAATGTTCCCCTTTTATAAAACACTTCCATCATAACAATATATAATTATTTAACCTCCCTAGCGCACTTCTGGGGTCCAGATTTCTGTACCAAAAGTGCACCATAGACTTCAATGGTAAATTTTTCTTTATGTTGTAGGCCTGTAACTTCCCAAAATATGTCCAAAAATATGTCTAATAGACATCCTGACTATAATAATGTTTGAAACACACAATTATGTAAAATAAATTTAATGAGAAAACACAAAAATCAGGGCACAAAGCTTTGCTGCTATGTACTAAATCTCGCCCAAATAAAGTCTCTGGTGCCCCAGATGTGCTCATTTGCAGTTAACCCTCTCTAACCTGGTGTGATGGATGTGGTAAAATCACACCAGGGAAGAGAGGGTTACTGCATATGGGCACATCTGGGGCACCAGAGCCTTTTTATTTGGGCGAGATTTAGTACATAGAAGCACATTGATATCAGTTTTCTACATAGAAAACTGAATTCATGTACTGTACTTTTGAATTTCCCGCCGCCTCCCCGATGTGACATCATCAGGTCACTCGGAGGGGTGGGGTGGAAGAAGATGCCAGAGGATTCAGCCAGCATGTCACATCGAGGACACCGGGACAGCGCAGAACTATGAGTATGCGCTCCCGGAGCCCCGATGTCCTGGAGCATCTCTCCAGTGCTATACTAGCTGTAGCAGCGCTGGACAAGATGCTGCCGCCCTGACCACTAGGGCGGTTAATAGAATGTACGTCCATCACACTGATTTGGGCTCTAAAAAAAGAAAGCGTTCTTAGTTTTTGAGTGCCCCAATCTAACCAAAAATCCAAATGTAATGTGGAGAGAAAATGGGGGTATTTCCCAACTTGTTATCAAGCCCCTACCATTGGGTTTGATAGCAATGTAGCCTATTCACAGCATAGCAGAAAGTTGACCTGATAAAAATATAAAACATTTGCCCTTGTAGATATGAGACATACATGTTTGATATTTGCCAATATTATGGGGACACACCACTGTCTGCATTTGCTTATTACCATTTAATTTCAGCCACATTTTTGGATAAATATTATCGACCAGAGACCAGTGGCAAGGCTATGGTAAAGCCATACATCTGCCCAACTATTTAATGCCTATAGATGTTTTAGTAAGCAAAGCGAAGCACATTGTCAATATATTTTTTGTTTTTGGTTGATGATTATCACAAAAATGCATGTTAGCTTACTGTTTCTCTTTCAATTTTTTTTGCTATGGACTCTCTGGATTCTTCTTGTTCTTGGGAGATGTTACTCCTTCGATCAAAGTCTGTCAAAGTATAAGAACATAACATATGCCGTGATCCAGATTAAACAATGGCCGCAGGTATTTGGCATGTGGAGTAGGCTATTATGTGAGTCATTGCTATGTGTTTCTGCATGTCATATACCAACTACATCAACACCAAGATCTATCTGAATAGAAAGACTTACACTGTTAAAATGTTGACAATACTAAATATGTATATAGACATTTATTGGATACAATGTGACACCAGGCAGGAAAATACAGAGATATTAAATGACTGTATAGGTCTCTGGGAAATCACCAGTCTGAATAATATAATACCACAATCTCCACTGTGGCTAACATAAAGCCATGCCACTGCTTGAACGGGAGACAATGGGCCTGCCCAACTTTGGTTACCCCCAGGACTGCACAAAGTTCCCTACCCGAGACCAGGGAGACTGATAAAAGTTCCAGGGAACCCCAGGGAGCAAGTTCAAGAATGATCATACACATAAAGGTCATACACAGAAGTTCAGTTCAACAAATATAGTAGCCAGAGAATTGGTCAACAAGCAACCAGAGGGTAAGGATCCGAACCCAGGGAGGATACAGTGTCTAGCTGCAGCTCTGTCCTATAAGCCACCTGAATGTTTGATTCAGTACCTTATTGGATACCTTGTACAAAGACACCTGGTTACCAAGTTCTCATTGAACCCTGAACCCTTTGGCCTCCCATGTACTTCCTATGAAAGCCATGTCCTCTGCTTTATTGCCAGATTAGTTTGCTCCCTACCAATATCTGGCTCTTTGCTGTGTCTTGTGTTATCGATATTACCATCCGTGTATTACCCATCTACGCTAACCTGACACCATTGACTATTGCTTGTTCCTGACTACTCTTCTGCTTGTCATACACAAAAGGTCAGGTCAATAAAGGAATAAGCCAGAGGAGAGTGGTTAAAACACAAGCAGAGGTCACTGCAGGCGGCAGACAAGAGACGTTAAACAGTCCAAGATAAAAAATAGAGCGATATAGATACACTTACACTATCACAGACCCAAACCAGACGTGGACTTATACTAGGATACCTGGCCAATCCTAACTAATCTCTAACATATCCGTATAGGGAGATTCAACAGATCCGCAGGTTATATAGAAGTGCTAGGGGCTGCATTATCCAAATACAACACTTGGTGGCAACAATGTGACTCTGACCTCACAGTCATACAGGAGTTTCATCTTAAAAAAGATTCTTATTTGTCACCATTAGGTTTTGAGATTTATACAGCAATGTCAGCTATCACACCTATTGAGGTAATCTGATCTTTTCCTGCTGTACCTCATCATCAAGTGCAAGTTGACACTTCCATGTTCCAAAAGCCATAAGTAACACTCCCCACATCCAAGCAGGGAAGATAACCTCCCCTCCCTCCTTACTTTCCACACCTCACATCCTCTGGATAGGCAAAGGAGGATAACGCTCCCCCTCCATTTAAACCTCCTAGCCTATCACCCCATCACTTCCTCCTCTTTATCACCATCCTCCTGGATTAGTATTCCTGTGCAGAATACGACTGTATTCGAAATGTAAATGTTGTAGATGATGTCTTACCAATCTCATTAGCTGCAGCTGGTGCCATAACACGATTTTTGTTATCGTTGTAGAATGGTTTGGGGGCAACATCGGGTGGAAGGATGGATTCCCTTTGCTTGATTCTCTCCTGGTTAATCCTACAATTTGTAAGGACACACGGTTAAAAGAAGGAGAAAAGGACCTCCAAGCAGAACTTCCAAGTACTAAGATGGCAGCTACCATTATGCTTGGTGATTTAAATAAAATGTTTGTTGTGTCTGGCAAGTTTTACAGTTTAATGTCCAGGCTATAGGAGCATTTCCATTGTCACGTCTAGTATGGAACCCCTCTTAAGCCTAAGGACATGGGATACCATATTTTTAGTCCGATAAATGCACAAATATACCAGAGCGTCTTTTTTTGGGCAGAAAAAAGAAAAAAAAAATCCAACATTGTGGGAGTTAAAGGAGGTGGGGGAGCTGTTAGCTATCAGCTTCCTTGTCCCCTCTCTGCATGCAGAGCAGTAGCAGAGAGAACATCTTCTCTCTGTAAAGCTAGCCATACATTGTCGGATTCCATGGCCGATCGATCACCTATCCGATCCAATTAAGTTTGTCCGATCGCTACATACCATCTTGTCCCACGGATTCCTGGACGATTCCGTGCCCAATCGCTTACTTCCCAAATGGCAACTCCCCCTGATGTGTGTTGAATCAGGTCAGAAAGACCAACATGTTGGTTCTCTGTCCGATCCGATTCTGGGCCCCCGAACGATCGGACGTGATCGGACGGACAAGGTGGGCTTCATGCGATTCCGGGACGATCGATTGGCGTGCACGCGCCCGGAATCGATCGTCCCGGAATCCGTTGGGAAACGGACCCGTGTATGGGGGCCTTTACTGATCTGTGGGTATGTAGAGCTGGAGCTTTGTATGCCATTTCAAGCTGACAAGCACACAACTGACCAGCCCTGTAACTCGCTCGATGGGCAGAGAGGAGGCAGTGAAGCAGAGTGAAGACCCACCTGTTGGGGGATCTTATGAGAGCTTCCCTGCCTCTACCTCTGCCAGCAAAGCTCAGCACTTTACCGGGGAGGCAAAGAGGGCATAGAACATACCTGTCAACCCTCCCGTTTTGGCTGGGAAAGTCACATTTTTAATGTGGCTTTCCTGGCAAAATTCAAGATTTTTCCCCGATTCTTGAAATGGTGCTAATTTCGCAGGGAGAGGGCGTTACTCAATGTTTAAATATCAATCAATGTTTAAAATATATTCCTGGTTTTTAAATGAATGTTGTATATATTCCTGCTGTGGTATGACCTCTCTCCCTAATAGGACGCAGACAGCAATAAATTCCTGTCAGAAATTCTAACCTCACCACACAATACTTTTTATTTTCCGTTGTACTTTAGGTCCTTACACGTGGACGTAATAAAAATCAACCTTGTACTATGTGATGTACGCACTGTGCCTGTGTTTTATGACTAAAGTCAAAGTTTCTCTTTTCTTTATGAACCACCCAACAAGGGTGTAACAACTTGGGAACTATAGAGCAGCAGCTAATGGAGCAGGAGACACCGCCCCACAACCAGCAGCCAATAGGATCCTTGGCAAGGCTGTGAAGTTCTAATAAATAAGAGTAAAACTTGCTATTGGCTACTGGCTCTTAGGACGTGCCCAGGGCAGTTTCTCCTGCTATGCAAAGTATAGGGCCTGGGACCCCCACGTGCGACTTACACCCACCCCCCAGCTCAACAACTTTCCTGCTATAACCACAACCCCCCTCCCCCCTAGAAGCAGCCCTGGACATGCTCCTCCCCTTTATAAGTTGCTGAATATTTTAAAGTCAAAACTAGTTTCTATCAATGAAATTTGAAACTTCAATTCCCAACATGTCCCACCATGACATGCTTAATAGATAGGAACTTGTCCATCGTGACATTTCATTAACATATATGAGCAATAATTTTTAATACTCACTTGAGCGTCTGTGGTCGCATTTTGTTCCCGTGTTTTATATCCGCAAGTGCACTTTCAATATCCGCATGGACCATATCAGCCTGTAAAGAATAAAAATATGGATAATGTCAGCATTTCTTCTCCATGCTTTAGGATAAAAACATGAGACTCTATGTTAATAATTGATAGTTTGGCATCTTCAGTAGAGATGGTCGAATTTTTCGACTTGCTAAATTTGTGAGCTGATTGCAAAGCTCCTAAACATGGTATCATCATTATAATTGCTGGAGATGTAGAGAAGGGTTAGGGGAACATTTGAAAAAAGGTTTTGCTCTAGCACATGTAGTTTTTGAAAAATGATGTTCAAATACAAAGTCAAAATTCAGATTTTCGACATTTTGACTTGACTTTGAACTTAATTTGTGCAAAAACTATTTGAGTTAGAGACTTTCTTTTTTCTGCAGTATATCCCCAACCCTTCTCTACATCTCCAGCAAGTTTGGTGATGATACCATGCTCAGAATCTCAAAATTCGACCTCTATCTCTTACAGTCAGGTCCATATATACTAAGACATCAACACAATTCTAACATTTTTGGCTGTATACACCACCACAATGGATTTGTAATAAAATATTCAAAATATCCTGAAACTGGAGACTGTCAGCTTTAATTTGAGGGTATTTACATCCAAATCAGGTGAACGGTGTAGGAATTACAACAGTTTGCATATGTGCCTCTTGTTAAGGAACCAAAAGTAATGGGACAATTGGCTTCTCAGCTGTTCCATGGCCAGGTGTATGATATTTTATTATTATCCAAATTACAATGTGCAGATAAAAGGTTCAGAGTGTGCTATTTTCATTTGTAATCTGTTACTGCCAACTCTCAAGGTGAGATCTAAAGAGAAACAGTGAAGCAAGTCATCATTAGGCTGAAAAAACAAAACAAACCCATCAGAGAGATAGCAAAAACATTAGGTGTGGCCAAAACAACTTTTAGGAACATTCTTAAAAAGAAGGAATGCACAGGTGAGCTCAGCAACACCAAAAGACCTGGAAGACCACTGAAAACAACTGTGGCGGACGAAGAATCACACTTCATAACAGTTGGCCAAATCAAGAACACTCTCCAGGAGGTAGGTGTTTGTGTGTCAAAGTCAACAATCAAGGAGGACTTCACCAGAGTGGATACAGAGGGTTCACCGCAAGATGTAAACCATTGGTGAGCCTCAAACACAGGAAGGCCAGATTAGAATTTGCCAAACAACATCTAAAAAAGCCTTCACAGTTCTGGAACAACATTCTATGGACAGATGAGGCCAAGTTCCACTTTACCAGAGTGATGGGAAGAACAGAGTATGGAAAAAGAAAGGAACTGCTCATCCTAAGCATACCACCTCATCGGTGAAGCATGGTGGTGGTAGTGTCATGGTGTAGGCATGTATGGCTGCCAATGGAACTGGACTTATTATTCTGTCCCATTACTTTTGACCTTACCCTTAACAAGTGAGAGGCACATATGTAAACTATTGTAATTCTTACACCGTTCACCTGATTTGGATGTAAATTTCCTCAAATTAAAGCTGACAGTCTCCAGTTTTGTTTCGAATCCATTGTGGTGGTGTATAGAGCCAAAAATGCCAAAAGGACCTGACTGTATATAGTACAGTGGAAACTAATATAAACCAAATAGAAGTGACTAAGATCTTAGACCAGTACAAGGTAAATTCTCATTGCTTGCCAAGAGTTACCAAACAAATTTCATTTGTTAGCAGTATACCATGTACATGTAATCTGGCATCATCAATGACACAGGGGATGTGAAGACGTGGGATACCTATTGGCTGTCAGATAACACAGGCATAGACAGTCCATGTCTGTATTCTTTGACAGGCAACAGGCATCCTGCACAGTCCCCGGAAAGAAGACATCCCCAGCCAGCATTGCCAGAGGAGGCAGCGGGATGACAGAGAGCAGGTAAGTATGGCTCACAATTACTGCTTCTTGCAGCGTATATTTACCTGAGCCCTATTTAGGAATAGCGGGGGGTTACCTGAACAGTCAAATAGAAATCAGAGCTGAAATGTAGCTCAACTCTGTCCCTTCTCAGAGTTAAGGTAGCCATACACAAGGCAATTCTCCCTTGATTCTTGAGGGAGAGACTGCAGTGTGATGACGTGTTAAAGTAATAGAATCAGCTGGGAATTTACCGGCATGTCTGATCACCGCGCGATCCGACATGCAGCAGATTCCTGGTCGATCTTGCCAGGTGGGCCCACCTAGGTGGGTGCTTGGCCAAAAAATCAGGTGAAAATCGTGTATTGCTACTTACAGAGTACATTTGAACTCTGGAATACGACCGGGCACTCCAAGGGGCAGGCATTCATGTTAACCCTATGGAACAACCGACTAATAACAGCCCTAGAAATGCCTCATGTTGCATTCCTTGGGTGGTTGCCGTCATTTTTCATTTAACCCCAACCACCCATGCAATTGAACCCTAAGTCTGAGTAATCAAGTATGTCTGCTTTATTTCCTGGCTGGAGGACGTCACAACCATCTAAATCAGTGGTTCTCAAACTTTTTATATCCACAACCCCAGAAGTGATGTTGCAAAGTCTGAATTTCAACTGAAAAAAATCCCGCCATACACATTTGTAATAAGTCAAGAAATTATTACGGATAATAATATCAAATGAGTATTCGGGGTCATGAGCCAGTCACCTACAAGAATCTTTCCCATTATCCTATAGGGGCCTGCCAATATAAAAACTCAGCCCCTTCTTTAAAAGAATCAGCTCAGAGCAGACCTGGCTGATTAAACAGAAGTAGTGGTCCTGGGCCCTCAACTGGGAGGGCATAATTGCATGCAGCTTTATAGGAAGACCCATCTACAGCAATTTTCAGGCCCAGAGGTGCTGTTTCTTTCCAGTAGAGTGGCGCTTTTACTCAGGCTGTGGATCCTGGCATATCATCTGATTGAAACCTTGTTGGTCCGGGTGCCAGAGACTGCGATCTTCCTGGAAGCAGGCACATAAGTAGTGGTTTCCAATTATCAAGCTATTGCTATTTACAATTATCTTCTGGGATTCTGTTACGCATATAGGTTTACCCTCTATGCCCCCCCCCCCCCCCCCCCCCCCCGAATGTCCCTATATTGTCCCCCTGTTACTATTTTCCTGCCCTGATTTAGTCTAACCTCCGTTGCAGTCAGCCTGCAGTTTGGGGTAAGGTATACTTACAAAACAAACTCAAAAAGTTTGCCCACCCCTGACTTAGGCAGTCACGCAAATGTTGCTTGCCCAAATTGCCTATTTTAAAATTTACATTCTTTGCCCAAAGTCCACTTGTGTCTACATCCTTACGTCATATCTTCAGAAAGCTCCACTTGAGTGGAATGTAGCTCAACTGAGCTACATTCGGGGATACTTACCTGAGGGATACATACCTTGTGAGCAGCGATCCTGAACATCAGCAAATTTGTTCCGAGGTCGCCTCTCCAGTCGTCATTGATGATACTAAAGAGGCAGGGGGGATGGCAGTGCCATTGACCTCCATGTTAAAGAGGCAATGTTGCTTTTCCTTCTCACATTCCCGGCAGGGAACGAGGAAGGGCAGAAAGTCGAAGCAGAGTACCCTGTGTACCATGTTTTAAAAAAAAAAAATTCCGTAGGGGCTGAACAGCGATGTTAATAAACTTCCCCTGGTTATTCTGTGCACCTCTGGTCATCTGGCTGCCTCCCATATGCCGTGGTCAAGATGCTTATGTTACCCCCCCCCCCCCCCCCCGCTGGGTCTCGGGGGTCTGGGGATCCTAGGGACCAAGTGACGCCACTACCAGGCAGTGCCCCCTTACCTGGGAGGTCCCGTGGTGCCAGCTCTGCTGCTGGGGGATCCAAAAGGAGACCCCTAGTCCGCTCTTTGTCCCCCTCTCTCTAAGATGGGTCCGCGCATGAGCAGTGTCTCCCTCTGGCCCTGGATTTATGGCCTCTGTCAGCTGATGCTGCCCCAGCCCCTGGGCGGAGACAGAGCAGGCAGCCTGGCTATTTAAGGAAGAGGTGTGCTCATAGCCAGTGCTGCCTGATCAGCTTGTGTTTCCTGTTGAACCTACGATCCTTGTTACTGATAGATCTCCTGTGTATGACCCGGCCTGTTTTCCTGCTATCTCCCGTCCCGACCATCGCTTGTTTTTCGGTTACCCTTCGTCTGCCGCCAGCCCTGACCTTCGCTAGTTTCGAGACCACGCAAGAACCCTGCCAGCCTTGACGATACTGCTAATCCCTGACCACGCTTTCTGCCTGTGCCAACCTCCACGCAGGGGCAGCCCAGCCTTGCCGCCCTCTTGCCTTTTGGGATTTCCAGGTGAAGGGAAAGACCTTGCCCTACCAGCCGCAGGAACACCACCCGTGTCCCCTCAAGGGGCATCGGCCCATCTCCCATTAGGGGGGCTCTGGGTGGAAGACCTGGTTCTACGGGCATAGACTCCTCTCCCGGATCCCGGTTCCCCTACCCTCTCAGGAGGGAGTGGACTAACAGCTTAACACTAATTGTTTTAATAAAATTTTTCATACTTCTTAAACTTGAACACATCAAGTGACCTGTGATGACCCTGTTATATTGTCTTCCTCTAGTATGAGTTTGGAGTTTACTGGAGCATTCATGAGCTGGTCATGTGACTTCAGTAAACCGAAATTATTATTCATGGTGGGGGAACTGGAGCCAAAACGACCACCACTGGAAACAATCTCTAATCTACCATGCTACTTGCTATTTCTTGACCCTCCTTTTATTTATTTGTATTTTCAAATAGTTCATGAGATTTGAACAATATTTCCGGAAAAAAAAGGAAGTGGTATTTTGAGTACTCTCTTTTCAAATAGTAACTCATGCAGGTTTAGCAGCTATATAGTCCTGTTCCATATTTAACTTGCAATAAAAGTTTATTTTTATACTAATGTGTCAACCTTTGATGCCGATAATCATTTGACTATATACCGTAGATAACAATGTTATGAAACTTTATTGTTTTATTATTATGCCATGATTTAATGAACAACCTAACTTTCGAAATGACTAATGCTGGCCATACACTCTGAGATAAAAATTAGGATCGATTAAAACCAACCAATA
>CM070041.1:41270976-41290378 GCA_036250615.1 Ptychadena robeensis | reverse complement strand
CATCGCCCAAATAAAGTCACTGGTGCCCCAGATGTGCCCATTTGCAGTAACCCTCTCTAGAAAGGGTTAACTGCAAATGGGCACATCTGGGGCACCAGAGACTTTATTTGGGCAACATTTACTGCATGGCAGCATAACTTTGTGCCCTGATTTTTGTGTTTTTTCATAAATTTTATTAAAAAACATTTTGTTATTTTACATAATTGTTTGTTTCAAACATTATTATATTCCGGATGTCTATTAGACCCTTGTACGGTCATATTTTGGGAAGTTACAGGCCTACAACATAAAGAAACATTTACCATTGAAGTCTATGGTGCGCTTTTGGTACAGAAATCTGGACCTCAGCAGTGTGCTAGGGAGGTTAATCCCACTCAAAGGAAGGCATACAAGGGTAGATTTCTTAATAGATAAGAACACAATCAACACCCTTGTATGCCCAGCTTAATGCTGACCAGTTCTGAGATAATAAATTGGAACAATTTATAAAAACAAGGCAACGTTTCTTGGAAAAGGAATATAACAGGGAACGGTTGCGGGATCTCCGACAGCTTTTCCAACAAACTACCTGGTACATACAGGGCAAATTAGGTAGGACTTTAGGCAAGTTTGATGTCCTGGGACCTCTATTCCCCCCAGTAAAGCTAGGCATACACGGTTCGATTTAAGCACGATCGATCTTTGATTCGATTTTAGATTTAGATCTTTTCATCCGACACCGATCATAATCTAATCCAAAGCAGATCCACATGAAAGGTTTAAGCGTAATACGACCAATCGGCGATTTTAGTTTGGATCAAAAAAACACAGTAAAGAGCCATATAAAAATGTGTTCATCGAATACGGTCGACCCGACCAACAAACACAATGCAATTTTAGTTAGATCGTCTAAAATTTCCCAACATGTCTGATCAATTTTTAATTAAAGTTTTAATCGTTATAAACAATTTTTGTTGATCGAACCATGTGTGCAGTATAGGATTTAAGTTTAATAGATGTAAACTTTGTGGGCACCCAAGCTGTCATTCAGCACAGAGGCAGATAGGGGGGAGAGGAGAGAACTGCAATATTTACACTGTCTTATTTTCAGGGAAACATCATAGTGTATCCTCCCAGCTTACACTATGACACGGGCAGGCCTAGGCCTTCTGCATCTGCCAGTGAGGGTCACCACTAGGTAACTTTCACCTGAAGTTGTGCTTATGAAAGTATACCAATGCTGTATGTTATATTTTATTACACTATACCTGTGTGCCGGAGTCCAGAAGGCTGATGGAATTGCTCATGACTTGGAGAACCATTTCCTGAGCCCAGATTTTATCCTTAGATTCCTGATGCTTTAGTCGCTTGATAGCTTCATCCACTGTGCCCAGAGCATCGCTTTTATCCATCAAAAACGTAGCCAGATGCTGGAAAACACAAAGAAAATAGCTGAGTATCTGATTTATTACATATCAAGGTTTCATTTCAAAGTCATGTTCACTTAAATAACTCATTTAACTTTGGTAACTTTTGTCACCATGCAGTGTTGCAAGTTTTCTATTATTTGCTTCACTAAGTGCCGAAAGTTGAAACTCTTGAAAGGGGGATGAAAATTCACAAAAAAAAAATACCAGCATCATTCATATGGTTAAATATGAAGTGTACTATCTACTGTTTGCACTATTAGTGGAAACTAGGGTTGTCCCACTCAAGTCCTCTTGAGCCAGAATTGAAAAAAAATTTTGTCTCATATACATTCGCTGACATTTGGAGCATATAGATTCCCCGGTAGGTACCCTGACCCCAGGACTACCAAGCTGTTCCAGAAAAGACAGAGACCAAATATTCTTTTGAAAAGTGTCTTTATATAACTTTTAAAAGTGCAGTAACAAGATTGGCCACAGCTTGTAAACATTAAGAACATTACAAGATAAATTGGAGTCCCCCGACAGTGCCGCCACTACTTCATATTGCCTGATAAACCACCGTACCAGCCACTAGCCCTTAAATTACCAGCACGGTGGGTACTGTAAACTTATTTACACATAACCGGGGCCTAAGCCCCCCACAAGTACTTTTGTGACTGTCCATGGTGTACTGACACGTCACAATGAGCCCCTTAAGGCTCAGCTTTCTCCCTGCAAGACTGCCGAGCTTCCGCCATGCTGTGACAAGAGAAAACATAAATAATACACATATACACAGCAAATACATCAAATAAGGGAGGGAGGGTGGGTGACGCTCCTGATCCGAAAAGGGCCCGTCCCCCTTCCTGTCACAAACCTGAGGCTTGGGAGACGTTGGACGTTTCAACAGCACAATGATCCTAAGCATACCTCCAATTCCACTAGAGCATGGTTGCGGATTAAAGGCTGGAACATCTTGGAGTGGCCATCGCAGTCACCAGACTTCAATCCGATTGAGAACCTCTGGTGGGAATTGAATAAAGCAGTTGCAGCGTGCATGCCTAAGAATGTGACTGAACTGGAGGCTTTTGCCCATGAAGAATGGTCTAAGATCCCCGTAGATCGCTGCAAGACACTTGTGTCACGCTATGCTTCACGTGTAAAAGCTGTTATAACTGGAAAAGGATGTTGTACTAAGTACTAAGAATGAATGTCACTTGGGGGTTGAATAAAACTGATAATGATGTGAGCACAGAAAAGACATTTGTGGTTATTTCATTATTAATGTTATGTTATATTTGTCTGACTTACAAGTGCCTCGCTGATTTCATTGTAAATAAGATGACTGAAATGATCAAAATGTCCAAAACACTCAATTTCAGTGGGGGTTTAATCATTTAAAACACAACTGTATATTCAAATTTCCAAAAAGTTCATGGTTATGGCAATCAGAATACACTAGAGTCCCCCACCATTGCTTATTTTCTTTACCCAATGTAAAGACAAGGGGACTTTAACGGCCACCACATTAGTTAAAAACCATAACCCCGAAGTGGATTTTAAAGTATGACTGGACTTAATTTGGATTTGGATTTTGATCTGTGGACTCATACTTCAAAATCCCCTTCGGGGGTATGGTGTTTAACTAATGTGGTGGCCGTTAAAATCCCCTTGTCTTTACATTGGTTAAAGAAAATAAGCAATGTTGGGGGACACTAGTGTATTCTGGTTGCCTTAACCATAAATTTTTTGGATATGTTGTTCGGGATGTTGGCCACACTATTTGGGTAATGTGGTAAAAACATATATATATTCAAATTTCGAATATTCCCGCTCAACACTAGTTGTGAGCTCTACAGAGTGGGGTTTGACTACCTCAAACATGGCTATTGATTGTGGGAAGACGCGAACAGACATGGGCAAATGGTGTCCTGCTGGCCACATCTGGCCTATTTAGTATTTTATCCTGGCCAGTGTGGTCATCTCTGTGTCAAGATGCAGTGCGCTTTCTACCATTTGCTCCACATGCACTTGTATGGTAAGTACCCACGCTGCGCATCCCTGCAGGTCCTGTGCAACGTTAGTGTTAACAATCGATTTATCCATCTGCTCTTGGTCTGGCCCCTCTGTCAAATTTAGGAACCTATTGTGGCCCATGAGCCAAAACATTTTCCTACCCTTGGATTACAGCAAGGTCCATGTGCCATGCTTAGAAGAAGCAGTCCCTTACACTTCCTTGGTCAACTTCCTATTGAAGTTGCCTCAATATTCTCAGTAGAACTAAAAAAAACCTTATTACATTTATTACATTTATAAAACAACTGACAGGCCCATGACAGAATAGCAGCTGTAGCATCCTTGAGTTGCTTTAATGCATGCCATATAACAACAAAGCAATCAATTTCAGGTTTTGAGAATGGCTGGGAAGAGACACCATATTAGCCTACATCTGTGCGAAAACTATTTGAGAAGTAATTGCAAAGAACCTGAACATTGTATTGTCATCATTGTTGGAGATGTAGAGAAGTGCTGTGGGAACATTGCAAAAAAAGAAAAGAAAGTATTGTTCTTCAACATGTAGGTTTTGCATAAATTAAGTTTAAAGTAAAGTCAATTTGAACTAAAAAAATAATTTACTTGAATAGCTAAGTCTCCAAATATGTTGGTAATAGTACCATATTCATGGGCTTTGCAATAAAAAAAAGTTCAGCCATTAGGTGTTATGTAGAGACGCTTAACCTCCTGGGTGTTTTTTTGTGAAAAGCCACCGTATGGGCAATAGTGGTGGAGCACAGTGTACTCCGCCATAATTCTCCCTGGAGGCAGCGCTGCATCCATTAACATGGTGTCTATGGTGCGGCCCCCTGCCCCTTCATGTGTGTCCGAACCCACTGCAGGCGCTGTTTGTTTTACGAACAAATTGCAAATGTATTTGCTTCGGGAATAATGCCAGTGAGGTTAATAAGATGCAGAAAATACAGCATTAGTCAAAAAGTCATTGATGTTTGCATTCTTCTTACTTCGCAAAACAGCAGTCTGTGTGTGTCCAATCCCAGTACAGGTGCTGTTTGTTTTACGAACCAATTGCAAATGTACTAGCTGCAGGAATAACTTCAGCGAGGTTAATGAGATGCAGAAAGTTTAGCATTAGTCAAAAAGTCATTGAGGTTTGCATTCTACTTACCTCATTATAGGGACCTGTGTATTCTGTTGGTATTCAAAGCCACATAACTTAAACTCACCCAGCACATTATATCACCGCCAGGACCTTGACACATTTTACAAGTGTTATTTGAGATCATCATATGTAACTGGCGTATTCTTATAACTAGTTTGTTGGGTAACTGTTGGAACTTACGAAAAGCATGTATAACGCCTTCACCTGAATCGGTGACGGTGCCCCTGGACTGGACTGGGTACAGCATATCCACGGAAGTACGGTCAGTAGGGATCCCTCTATCAGAGTGGACAGGCATGACTGTAGTGTGCTGTGTCCACATGGACACTGGGGATGCTGTTTTGCCAAATAGTGGTTTGGCCAGTAGGGATCCCTCCTGCAGGCCACGCTGCCGAGGTCCCCCTGAGAGTGCATGCGATCCCTGGGGTCGCAGAGCACTTGGTAGAATTGTTGGTGGGCTAAGTACCTTACATATTTTAAAGTAAATATTAACTCTGTATGAAGGTTCTTCAAAGCTAAATGAATGTACTGGATATTTTTGGTTTGTTTCCTGTGGTCTGTTCCTGCAGTAGTTTAGCTCAAGCATTGGTAAGGAACATTTGACCAAATTTAAAGGATAGTACCATTCTTACAACTCACAATAACAGAAAAAAATCTTAAAGACCCTAAACCAGTCCCATCTATTGGCAGCTCGAGAGACCATAGCTCCAGTCAGTCGAAGACCTCATTATCGCGCCTTCAAACCAAGACAAGCACCAACAAGTTCGAATATTCGGATATTTTTGTGTTTTGTATACAGTTGACACTTGAGTTACAACCGGCTTGACTTAAGACCAACTTGAGTTACAACCAAAGATTTGACTTAAAACTAGAATTATGACCAAGGTCAAATGTTTCTGCTTCTGTGGTTGCATGTGACCTAATGTCAAAATGGACCATCACACCAATCTACAAAAGGTTACAAGGCCAGATTCCTGATGTTCTAATGGAAGGGGACTCTCAAACAATAATCGCCTCCCATTTCTATCTGTCTTGCTGAAAGCCAAAAATGTCAACTTGAATGGTAATTGCACATTTTTGTTTCTGGTATATGACAGATATTATACAACATTTTATATTATGAAAAGGTCAGGTAAGGGGGGCTTCTGAACATATTATAGGTATTTTCATTATTTCTTATACGAAAAAATTATCTTGACTTAAGGCTGCCATACACGGCACGGATTCGTGCCGGATTCCGGCGCGATGGATTCCGGGCGCGTGCACGCGGATCCATTGTGCCGGAATCCTCTGCAGCCCACCTTGCCCGTCCGACCGCATCCGATGGATCGGGGGCACAGAATCGGATCCGAGGAAGAACCAACCTGTTGGTCTTTTCGGGTCCGATTCTGCTCTGATCAGGGGGCGTTGCGGTCAGGGAGCCGATCCATCGGACACGGATCCGGCCGTGCAAGGTGGGCTGCCACGATCGGATTCCCTAATTGGCTGATCGTTCTCACCTGTGGATGCCGGCGGAATCGCCGGAATCCATCGGTGCTGAATCGATCAGCCAGGGAATCCGTGCAGTGTATGGCTAGCTTTACAACCAACTTTTGAGAACCAATTAAGTTCGTAAGTCAAGGATCAACTGTATATACGAATATGTAATTGAAAGGACCATAGATAGGCTGCCAAATCCAAGAGGTCATCTCTACTCTCCCTCTACTTTATCTCTATGATTTATCTAAAAATAAAAAGGTCATATTTGCCTCTAGGTTTTAAAGCTGGCCATACACGTGTCGGATTCCATGGCCAATTGATCACTCACCCAATTGATTCCGGCGATCTCAGCGGGAATGGGAGCTGCAATCCATCAGCCAATTAAGAGGATCCGATGACTCTTAACCAACATGTTGGTTCTCTGTCGGATCCAATTCTGAGCCCCCGATCAATTGGACGCGATCACTCGGACAAGGTGGTATGCAGTGATCGGATCCTCTTAATTGGCTGATGGATTGCAGCTCCCATTCCCGCTGAGATCGCCGGAATCAATTGGGTGAGTGATCAATTGGCCATGGAATCCGACACGTGTATGGCCAGCTTAAGACTGAAGTGCTACCGTCCCTACCAAAACACAAGTCTCATTCATGAAATTGAGAAAAAAATAAAAACTTACAGCACAAAGTTGTTTTGTCTGGGTTACCCAAAATGGGGAAGGCTCCTCTCCCATTTTTCAGTCTTTTTGAGTAACCCTGACATCATTTGCAATACCGAGAGTACAGTTCAAGTTGCTGGATACCTCGGTCTCCCACTTCCATAGACTACCAGAGTGTGATTAAGACCAACCACAATGAGTGGAGACAGGGTTGTAATTCTCCAGACTTTGTTTGGGTGAATATACCTACAATTTACCACTTCTAAAGTAGTTCAAACCTTTTACTCTTTCTGGACCACCATCTTGTTGGACATCCTAAACAGCTACTTCCCTATGAGCACACAATTGGAGTGTTGTTGCCACTTGCCAATAAAAAATTATTTAATATAAGCTAAAAGGCAAACTCTGAAAGGGTTTCTATAGACATCTCAGATTTGAATAATCCCTAAGATACGATGACATGATGTCTGGTTTCATTCTACAGCATCAATCATAATCACAAATTTTGTGTTAAAGAGGGTCAACCTTCAAAGTGATTCCATTAAATATATTCAGATCACTTACAATAAATTATATTACACTGGTGTCCTCAGAAAGAGGTTCCAAAGCTAATAAGTATCTGCTAGAACTATGGACATATGATTTGGCAAGCAACTTACCTTTAATTGATCTAATAGTCAACCAAAGTTGGCCAACCTATCAAGTCAGTTTCCGGTGACCATTGATCAGATGCTGTCACTTTATTATGCAACTCCATAATATGACTCGTAAACGAGATACATCGCATGTGCGTGGACTATTCCACCAACAGTGGTGGTGCACAAGCCAAAGCATTACCGCAACCTTTCCTAATGCTACCTGTAATCATTCGCAATGATTCGCAATCATTCGTAATCATTCGCAAATCGCTTACAAAGTGCACCTGCAAAATGCTGCGATTTTGATCTTTTGACTCAAGCATATGCCAAATGTAATTTTTTTAACACATTTGGCTTATATTCACTTCTTACAGTAACTGTAACTGATTCTGAAAATAATTTTCATAAAATAGTGCTGAAATGCCCATACTCAAAAAAAAAGGTTAATGGGTAATCTAAAAAGAAAACTAAAGCTACCCATACATGTGTAGATGCCCATGAGGGCACATACATACTCTAGCTCTCGTTGTTTGGACTTTCACTTTAGGTGCTCAATTCCCATTCGTTACTTTGGATGGGGAAGTATGGCAGTCGAAGAGGGATTAACTGACCTTTTCCTGTTCAAATGACCTATCTATAAGTTGGATCAATTAATCCTGCTGGAAGACAGGGGTGGCCACGTTCGATGGCCACGCAATCAATGGTTATGAAAGCGCTCAAAGCGGCCATGGATCGAGCAGCTATCTACATGTGTATTTTACCACATCCCTCACACCAGGTTAGAGAGGGTTAACTGCAAATGGACACATCTGGGGCACCAGAGACTTTATTTGGGCGAGATTTAGTACATAGCAGCATAGCTTTGTGCTCTGATTTTTGTGTTTTCTCATTAATTTTAAAAAAATCTTTTTTTTTACATAATTGTGTGGTTCAAACATTATTATTATTATTATTATTATTAACATTTATTTATATAGCGCCAGCATATTACGCAGCGCTGTACAATACATTAGAGTGGAGATACAACACAGTATAACACACAGGTACAGGTAATGACACAGGAGGAATAGAGGACCCTGCCCGGAAGGGCTTACAATCTAATAGATTAATCTAACAAGTAAACTCATTATTATAGTCAGGATGTCTATTAGACCCTTGTATGGACAGATTTTGGGAAGTTGCAGGCCTACAACATGAAGAAAAATTTACCATTGAAGTCTATGGTGCACTTTTGGTACAGAAATCTGAACCTCAGCAGTGCGCTAGGGAGGTTAACATGCAGGACAAGTAAACTCACTGACCACATGTAATAGGCAAAAAGATGGACATATGCCTATAAGGCATATGCCCATCTTTTTGCCTATTAGGTGTTATGTTTGTATACTAATTTCTCGGCTAGGGCACACACCTCTAACACCGTGACTCTATCCCACCTTAGCTTTATTTTCGTTCACTGACCACATGTGTCACCTGGCTAAGGTTAAAACAGACAGGTGTTAAGATTGACCATAAGTGGTTGAAATAAAAAAAAATTGATGTTGCCAGATGTCGGTAAATTTTGGTCTACTCCACAATAATCTGATGTGTTTTCTGGGTCTTAAAAACTTTTATATGTAATAATTAAACTCCCTAGCTGTTAACACCTACCATACCATTTTTAATGGGGCGGTACTTGCAATCACAGCAGAGTACATAGTGCTTAAATTTCCCGCCCTACCCCTGTCCAGGTTATCAATGACACCAGCAATGTGGGTCTGGGAAACCAACACTCTCCATTAACATGGAGGTCTATGGCACTCGCACTCACGGTTCTGGAACCCTGAAAAATCTTGGGGCATATAAGGTATTCCCAATACCCGCTCTGGTAGCGGTTGGACAAACAAACCATGGAGGACTGGGTTTTGTCTCAACCGCTAGGGAGGTTTAACTAGTTATAACATTTACAAAATGTAATGAATATAGGGGTTGTATTTACCGATTTGTGCTATTTGTAAAATATAAATAAATAAAATAAATTAATTAATTATACATTGGTAGCAGGTTGCCATTCTAGAACCAGTCCACACAAGAACTAGAAGATATTTCCACAATATGCAATCTGATAACAAAAGAACACAGAGATTCTAACCTTTCCAATTCAGGCCGACATTTCACTGGGAAGTCATTGAAAACCATAATACAGTTTACTAGGGTAGGTAGTCTCTATGCCTCAGTAATAATAGGTATTTATGAACCTGTCATATAATTGGGTAGATTCACAGACAGGAAACATTTATCCTACATATGGTTGTTGGTATATTGGCCCATCATCATTTTTGATAACATTCATGTATTGATCTGAATAGAATATAATCTGTGTATTCTGACGCTGTGTAGTCTTTATAATGTTTGAGCATTGGCTCTCTAATACACATACATGTTCTGTGGATGGCATCCCCACTCAACGGCATTGACCAGAGATCTAAGGACATGTCTGTTCTCTGGCCAACAAGCTTTGGGGTAACAGGGATCTGTCGCCCCATGTGGGCACCCCCGATCCACAGTAATTTTGCATGCATATGCACATTGGTCGGCGGAAAAATAGGCTGCTCCTTCTTGCGTGTGTTGAGAGCTTTAGGGTCTCCATACAGCTTTAGATCTCTCTGTCAGATATCCTTTAGATCTACCAACAACTATGTGTGCCGGGTCCTCTGTGAACACAGTTAAACTTGATGGTTTAGAAAGTCCCTCATATTACATGGTTTTGGTCAAAGAAAAGGAGATCTAAAGGATATCTGACAGAGAAATCTAAAGATGTATGGGGACCCTAAACCTCAATTTTTGCATCAGATCAACTTAAACGAATCGATTTTCCACATAAATCTGACGGAAATCGAATGCTCTTCAGGTGTTAAGATTGACCAGAAGTGGTTAAAATCTAACAAAAAATAGATCTTGCTGTGATTGGTTGGTAAATTTTCACAGATTACACAAGCATTGTCTATGTTTTTCTATAGATTTGTATCCAATATTAAAATCTTTTATATGTAATTATTAGTGTTGAACTTGAATATTCGAATTGCGAATTTTTATGACAAATATCGGCTATTCGAAAAAATCAAAAATTTTGCAAACATGGCGGCGGATATTCGCAATTTCGAATATTCGAGACATTATGCATTGGGATGCTTATGGCCACGCATTGCGATATTATATTCGCAATGCAAAAATAAATACCACATGTGACCAGTCATTTTGAATGTAATCACAATGGGAATATATTTTCGCTGCAATGCGTGGCCATACACTCGAATATTAGTAGAATTATTCATGATATATGGCAAATTCGAATATTGCTTATGCCTCTCATGACTAGTAATAATTAAACAAATGACTACATATTAAAATGTCATGCATATAATAGGGGTTGTATTGACCCCTATAATCATTGCAAAAGTGTTCAACCCCCTGGCAACTGGTGCTAATTGTAGAAAAAAATCAAATACATTTATATTCATTCCTGAAGCTTTAAACCGCCACAATTCTAGGCAATTAATATAAATGAACAATTCAGTAAAACTCCAAACTATTAACAATAATACAAGTTAATTACTATAGAGGTCATATAGACCAGGTAATTGAAAGATGCTTGTCCCCAAGCATTGTGAGTTTATTTCAAAGTACAGACAGTAAAGCAGGGAACAGACAGCTCGATATTGGAAATTATTAATATTGGTCAGATATCGGAGGAGCAGCTCGGCTCTCTCTTAAGCTCAGCCGATGACCCGTAGTTTCCATGCAAAGCAACAGACATCGGCTGTGATTAACGGTCATGTCCAATATCCCTGTTTTTGAGCGGGATTGATTGGCCTCTCTCGAAAACAGTGATGGCCGCATATTATATGGGTCAGATAGATGGCTGTGAGCGCACACGGTGCTCGAAGCTGACATCGATCTGGCCCATATCTACATGTGTGTACCCTGCTTACGATAGAGTTCTAGTGCTACAGGGTTTTGACCGCAAGAAGATTCCTCATTTATGGTAAGTCATTAAGGAGTGATCTCGGCTTCCAGAGGTGCTCAAGGGAGGGGATATGTAATGTTTTTATAGAGTTTAGAGTCTCTTTCACCTTCCAGCTATGGACATTTTGATTGCAGTATCATTGGTATTTTCAATAGTTAAAAGTTAAGGGGTTTTTTTTGGTCAAAGAAAGCTCGTTTTTATTACCCCCTTTAAGTTATGCTGTAGTGGCTGGGAGTTGTATAGTCAGGGTGAGGTCTCCTTTAAGATGGAATAAAAGTACACAAGGAGGGGCTCCTCTGAAGTGGTGCCTTTTGTGGAGAGTGAAGAAGAAGCCAGGTGCCTATACACAGCCATCCCGGTTAAGGCCCACTCTCCCCAACCGTTCATTCCGGTGTGTGTGGCTGGAGGGTGAAATAGCATGCGTTGCTCCCCGCACCCATCCGTACTACGCTTCTGCTGTACTACGCTGCTGCCGTTCCGGTGGGGTAGATCCCTGGCCCCAGACACTGGGTCACTCCTGGACCTCTGCAAGGGAGCTGTTGGTGTGTTCTCTATTTTCGTACACCGTACCCACTTCCGGTGTCACCAGCAAGTCACAGTTTCCAGTTGCCATGTGCCTGGACTATCAGTAAAGACTAGTTACTGTGGACTTTACCGTAACTAACACTTCGTTTACACAGTTTGTCATTTCTGTGAAGCAAGACCCACTGCTTGTGCCCCGATGTTTAATAAATTTCCAGTTTTAAGCATTGATACCTGTGTTTGAACTCTGTCTCTACAAGGCTACTTTCACACAGGACATTTTTTAGCACCTAATTAATGAGCCAAAAACTGCATTCGTGAGTCATCCACTGGTCGGTTTTCGGGCTGCAGCAAGATTAACCTGCTATTTACCTGCAAGTTTGTAGCAGAATGCTCAAGAGATTTAATAAATAAAAGCAGGAAGAATTTATTGACAAAACAGCAAAAAAAATATGAATTTGAAATTTATTAAGAATATTAAAAAGTGTAATCTGGGGGATGAACATAACATTTTTTAATTCAATAAACATAAAATTTGGCTTGTACTTCAATTTTGCTATAAATATGGATCTGTAGCAATAAGCTGTAGGTACCCTCCGGGCAGTTCACCGAGGTGACCATTTCTGTATCAAAAGTGGTACAATGTTGTGAATATATGTTTGCTTTTTTTATTTTCCCACCCCTTTCTTGTTAACAGCCTCATGCAGGGATGTCGTTAAAGCAGGGTACAGACGGCTCGATATTCAAGCCGTCCGAAGTACCCTGCAGCAGCGCGATGACATCATCACGCTGCTGTCAGATATCGGAGAAGCCGGGGAGAGCAGAACTGTTTCCCCGGCACCTCAGCTGAGCTTTGCCTGGAGACCCAGGCAAAGCATCGGACATCGCCGTATTATCGGTCATGTCCGATAAGGCTGTTTTCGAGCAGGAAATCAATCAATCCTGCTCGAAAACAGAGCATGGGGCAGATTATATGGGTCAGATAGATGGCCGTGAGCGCGCACACCGCTCGAAACAGCCATCGATTTGACCCATAGCTCCACATCTGTACCCTGCTTAAGTATCGGAACAAGAAGGCTATGTTCCCACATAGGAGATTAATCGCCTCTCGCCCACGATAAACTGCCTCTCGTTCGCTCGGACACTATTGCGAGCGGACACTATTTTCAGCCGTGATTTTATTTTTTTTTTAAATCGCATCGCTTTTTTAACTTTCATCCATAGAGAATGAATGGACGCGATTTTTTGATTGAAATGTGGGAACATAGCCGAAGAAGGCAATATAACAGGCGTCCGGCACTGGAGAATCTTTATTTATATTTCAGCTGAGCCTGGGTCTAGCTCAGGTTAACTACAATTGTTTTTTTACCCGGACCCGTGCTTACCACCCAGGTGGATAATGGGGAACAGAACAATGGAAACTCTTCCCATTGTGATATACAGCTGGACTTTTTTAGTAATGTTGGAGACATTTGGTGGCCAATTCAATCTGCTTCCTTCACTTCTAAGTCCCCATACACCTTTAGATTTCTCTGTCAGATTTCCTTTAGATCTCCTTTTGCTTTACCAAAACCATGTAATATGAGGGACTTTCTTAACAATCAAGTCTACCTGTGTTCAGATGCAGAGGACCCTATACTAGATATGCTAGGCATACACTTACCGACCCACGCCGATATCTTCCTCCGATATCTTCTGGGATGCTAAACGTGATGACGTCATCACGTTTAGCCTCCCATTGCATTCTGGGGCCCTTCAATCGGCCGGGCACCCTTTGTGTGCCGGCCATAAGCTGCGATGAAGACGCCGCTTCATTGCAGCTTATGGCAGCGGCTTTCATCGGCTCCCATCGGCCAGAGAAGAACGGACATGTCCGTTCTCTGGCCGGCCGAGAAGTGGGGCGACAGGGATCTTTCGCCCCATGTGGGCACATGCCGATTTGCGGCCGATTTTTAACCTAACCGACGGTGTGAGCGCGCACACCCGTCGGTCAGCTTAAAAAACAGCCGCTTATCGGCATGTGTATGGCAGCCAATAGTTGTTGGTAGATCTAAAGGATATCTGACAGAGCGATCTAAAGGTGTATGGCCAGCTAAACTGGAACTAAAGAAAAGGCTTGGGTTTGGCTATAAAACTTCTAGTCAGCTGGAAGGCTGGAATTCAGTTTAACAATAGCATGCTTCAGCTTATCCGTGCCCTCAGAAACCTTTCTACTCAACCAACCCCCCTCATACCCATAGAAAGATTTTGGGAGGTAGGAGTTATGTCCTAGATAACTTTAGACCTTGAAGGCCTGGATCCATGGGGCACTGAATAGAGCTGAGCAAAAGATAGTCACAAAATGTTAACTAATTGATTTGAGTTAAGCAGGGTACATTCGAGCCGTCCGATGTACCCTGCAGCAGTGTGATGACGTCATCACGCTGCTGTCAGATATCGGAGGAGAAACCCAGGCAAAGCATTGGACATTGCCGTATTAACGGTCATGTCCGATAAGGCTGTTTTCAAGCGGGATTGATTTGTCCCACTCGAAAACAGCGATAGGGGCAGATTATTTTGGTCAATTAGATGGCCGTGAGCGCGCACGGCGCTCAAAACGGCCATCGATTTGACCCATATCTCCACGTCTGTACCGTGCTTTAATTGCAAAGCTTCTTAACATGGTATGGAGACATTTTCAGCTAGTCTTCGTCCACCTTGGATATTATGGTGTATAATACCTATATCAGCATGAGGTTAGGCTGGTTGGTAGCCACGTAGGCTGTTTACAGGATCCCTGATCTTACCATTCAGCAGCTAGCTCTTAACAAACACTTTTCTTAACATAAAAGAGAAATCATTATAAAAGTTTGTTTGCCATAGTCAGCTTAGTCTGATATGGTCTTGTTTGTCACTCATTACACAAGTCACCTCTTCGCATCACCTTTAAACAACATGGTGTCATATAAAAGGAGTGGCTTTGCTGAGCTGCATCTGACCTTTGAGTCTAACCTGCTTGTCTGTGTCTCTGTGAAATGCTGAGCACACCCAGTTATGCAGAGTGGCCTAGGTGTTCTTTATACCAACCTAAAGGTCAGGGCTCATAAAAACACCCATGGGGACTGTGATTCCCGTGATTCCTTTTTTTTTTTTTCAACTATAGTTTTAAAAAAAACAAAATCATGAACAAATTCCCATGCGGCATGGCACATACATTTTATGTAGTGCAAAGAACAATAGTAATTGGGGTTTTGCAACCCTTAAGGCCCCCATACACGGGTCCGTTTCCCATCGGATTCCGAGACGATCGATTCCGGGCGCGTGCGAAACGATCGTCCCGGAATTGCGTGAAGCCCACCTTGTCCGTCCGATCACGTCCGATCGTTCGGGGGCCCAGAATCGGATCGGACAGAGAACCAACATGTTGGTCTTTCTGATCCGATTCTGCACACATCAGGGGGAGTTGCCATTTGTGGAGTAAGTGACCGGACACGGAATCGTCCAGGAATCCGTGGGACAAGGTGGTATGTAGCGATCGGACAGACTGAATTGGCCGTTCGATCGGACCTCCGATTCCCGCTGAGATCACCGGAATCGATCGGATAGGTGATCGATCGGCCATGGAATCCGACTGTGTATGGCTAGCTTTACATATACACTGCCTGGCCAAAAAAGTACCAACCTGGATTTAAGTATGAACCTCCTATTGGATAATTACTGCATGGAAGGAACTGCATGCTATGAGGTCAGCTGACTACCTAAATATACTGAATGACCAGGTTTTTTTTGCGTTTATAGAGAATGAATGGACGCGATTTTTCGATCTCGTCTATTCATGTCTATGAGTGCGATCAGAGGAAAAAAATCATGTGCGATCTTAGCAATGGGGGCAAGCCTATTCAACATACTGGGCACGATTGACAGAGATTTTGGCCACAATTAAAAATTGCAACCACCAGACAATTAACCGCCCTAGCGGTCAGGACGGCAGCATCTCGTCCAGCACTGCTACTGCTACTATAGCACTGGACGAGATGCTGCCGTCCAGTACACATCGGGGCTCCGGGAGCGCATACTCACAGTTCTGCGCTGTCCCGGTGTCCCCGATGTGACATGCAGGCAGCCAGCTCCTCCGTCTCTTCCCCCCCCCCTCCAAGTGATGTGATGACGTCACATTGGGGGGGGGGGGGGCGGCAGGAGATTTGAACAGTAAATTGCATGAAAGCAGTTTTCTATGTAGAAAACTGCTTTCAATGTGCACCTATGTACTAAACATCACCCAAATAAAGTCACTGGTGCCCCAGATGTGCCCATTTGCAGTAACCCTCTCTTCACTGGTGTGATTTCATCACATCCATCACACCAGGTTAGAGAGGGTTACTGCAAATGGGCACATCTGGGGCACCAGTGACTTTATTTGGGCGATGTTAAGTACATAGCAGCATAGCTTTGTTCCATAATTTTTGTGTTTTTTCATTACAGTAATTTTATTTAAAAAAAAATATTATTTTACATCATTGTGTGTTTCAAACATTATTATATCAGGATGTCTATTAGACCCTTGTACGGACATATTTTGGGAAGTTACAGGCCTACAACATAAAGAAACATTTACCATTGAAGTCTATGGTGCACTTTTGGTACAGAAATCTGGACCTCAGCAGTGCGCTAGGGAAGTTAATCGCCTATGTGGGAACATAGCCGAAGAAGACTGGAGAACCTTTATTTACATTTTAGCTGAGCCTGGGTCTAGTTCAGGTTAAGTACAATTTTTTTTTTACCCAGACTAGACCCACGCTGATCACCCAGGTGGATAAAGGGGAACAGAACAATGGAAACTCTTCCTTCCAGCATGCGGACTCAGGGGGTGGAAAGAAAGAAAGCAGCCAAGGTCTCTGCTTTGGCTCCTTGCTCTGGCAATTGGTTCTCCATCCATTGACTTAGGTGCTCTTACTTCTTTCCAGCTTGTGGAATTGGGAGAAGAGCAGCTGAGATAACCGCTATTGCTCCTCAACTATGATCTCCTTTCCTTCTGGCATAAATGTGATAGTGAGATGGAGGGTGGAGGCCTTCAAGCAGAGCCACAGCAAGGAGGCTGAAGAGCCACATGCGGCTCATGACTCCTCAGGCTTATATAGTAAGGTATGAAACGGGAAAGGTGACATGGGTAAGTAAACATGAAACATGGGTAAGTAAGCAAAACAGTTTGATGCAGTCTGGTGCATGGGCTATTATTGGGAAAATATCTATTTAAATTATAAAATATGAAAACACTTCAAAACAAAAACTTAAGTAAGCAATAAATCCCTGGTTAACTTTATTATGATTTCCTGTAACTACCACCTACTCCAACACTTCTGCAGCTTTCCATTTGTTAATTTTATGTGTTCTTCATAAAGTAAGCACATTTTAAATTGAAAGCTAGCACTAAACTTGATGAAAACCAATATAATCTTGTGATGATTCACGTGCTTCAGTCCACTCGTATCTGACAAACCATAAAACAGCTGTTGTGAGTGGTTGACCCAGCTATTCCAGAAACCACTTAACAATAAAGCACACCCATCAACCTGTAGTTTACTCTACGGCTGTCTTCAAAAGCCACGTACTCCCACGCCCATAGGAAAGAGACAATTCTTGTGTAAACTATTACAGCAATAGATTAGGATTTAATAAATACAAAATCACAGCTCTGAACTGTTATAGCCAAATCAATCAAATTGATTTAGAAATGAAAAAGACAGGGGCTGATTACAAAGTAATTGAACGCTCATATCTTCAAATGTTGCCTTGGGTCTTCAAGATTCATGGCCTTACCTAATATGACAATAAAATATTTAATATGCACATACATGCCTCAGTTTTGCACACATCTAGTTTTGTCTCTACACACCCATTATATTGCTGTTTGTGCTTTTGATCCATCTACGCCAGAGCTGTCCTCACACAGAACTGTACTTTGCCCCGTCCCATAGACAAGCATTTAAAGAGACAAGAAGTAAAATGACCACTTCAGAAGTAAAGAGAAATTTGAGTACAGTAAAGTGAAATACAGTTGATTCAACAACGTTGGACATGTTTTGAATCCCACTGTATTCTATATTGGTTAACAAACCAATTTCTATAAGGTATATTAGACCCATTGGATCTACAACAGAGATACAAAATACCTGATACAAAAGATTATGCATCACAAAGCCGTAGCATGAACACATCAGTTTTTTTTGTCAGGGAAACAGGTAAAATAATTTATTTTGATCAATACATTATAAAAGCATTCAATACATATTTAGCACCCTACAGGCATAGAACTACAATCCACACCTATTTATATGGTTCCCTTACACCAACTAGGTTTAAAATAATTTGCATCATATACCAGTGGGATCTATCACAAGTCCTACAAGTCTCTCATACACCAACAGAAACAATTCTAGGGTACTTAAATCTCCCATACACCAACAGAATACATTTTATGTTCCATATTACTCTCTTACATCAACTGAATTGATCATAGTTTACAGAAAGCTCCAATACACCAATGGGATCTGTTATATGTTTCACAATCTCCCATACATGAACAGAATCAATTCTAAGGCCAATACGTCTTCCATAAACCAACAGAATTAATTTTCATAAATTTTCCATCCACAAACAGAATCCCATAAGCTTCCCTTACTAAATCCATTGTAATTTCCAAAAAGCTCCCAAACATGAGATCTCTTATATGTTCCATACATCACCCATAAATCAAAGGAATGAATTCTAGGGCCAAAAAGTCTCCCGTACACCAACAAAAACAATTCTAGGGCCAATAAGTCTCCCATACACCAACAGAATAGAATATATGTTCCAGAAGACCCCCTTATATCAACTGAATCCATTATAGTTTCCATAAGACTCCCATATACCATATAGATCTATAGATCCCATATGTTACCCATACAGCAAAACACTACATTCTAGGGCATATATGTCTCCTATCGGCCAACACAATACAGTATGTGTCCATTAGTTCTTATATCAACCGCATCCATTTTGTTTCCATAAGCCACTCATACACCTACAGATTCCATTCTAGGGTCCAAAAGTCACACATACACAAACAACGAATACAATTTTTGTACTGTAAGTCTTCCTTACATCAATAGAATACTTTATAGATTCCATAGGCTCCTATACACCAATGGGATCTAATATAGGTCCTGTAAGCCTCCCATGTACCAACAGAATCCATAATATGTCTCATGATTTTCCCATACACCAACAGAATATATTATACATACCGTAAGTCTCCCATACACCAAAATAATCATTATTATATCTCCTGTAAGTCTCCCATACACTAAAATAATCCATTATATCTCCTGTAAGTGTCCCATATACCAACAGAATCCCTTATATCTCCTGTAAGTCTCCCATATACCAACAGAATCCCTTATACCTTTCATTAGTCTCCCATATAATAACATAATCCTTTATATCTCCTGTTAGTCTCCCATACACCAACATAATCCATTAAACATCCTGTAAGCCTCCAATACACCAACATAATCCATT
>CM070041.1:41257863-41270876 GCA_036250615.1 Ptychadena robeensis | reverse complement strand
AAGTCTCCCATACACCAACATAATACATTATAAATCCTGTAAGTCTCCCATACACCAACATAATACATTATAAATCCTGTTAGTCTCCCATACACCAACAGAACCCATTATACATCGGGTAAGTCTCCTATACACCAACAGACATGTATAAGACACAATCCCATAAGTCTTCTATACACCAACAGAATCCATTATTTGTCGTTTAAGTCTCCAGTACTCGGGCAATCTATCATACAGTCACTGTCACCTATGCACCAGCCATATTCTGAAGAGCACGCTTACCTCTACATTATATCGAGACGTTTCATGCATGATGACATTCGAGTTGGAATATTTTTTCCTTTGTTCTGTAAGATAAAACATACGTATAAGACATAAATGTAAATCATGATTAATAAGATAAATTAATGGTCAACATTTCATAGTCTCCCGAAGCGAGCTGTAGGACACTACATACATACCAGATGCATTGATGGGTGCTGGGGCTTCCCAAGGGTAATTGTTATAATTATTATAAGGATTCATGAGTTCCGTGTCTTCACCTGACTCCAGTGATAGGAACACAGATCCGAGCAGTGACAGGTCTTCCTTGAACTATCTTAGTTAGAGAGAGCAACATCCTATTGATGTCAGAGCACTCCTACTTTTACCTGTCGGCCCTCCTTTTAACCCTACTGTGACTACACCCTCATGGGCAGAGGACGGGTATTAGAGAGCATTTTGACGCCTATTCCTGTAGTTTGTATGTTTTATGGCCTTTTGCTGGAGGTTATTATAGTAGACTCTAAGCTAAGCTAGGCATGGCTGTTTTACAGAAGTTCAAGGTACAACAGCTCTGGTTCTCATAATGTCATAAAGCATTAGACTACTAATAACTACATCAAGAAACAAAGCAGAATGGATGATCTGATTGATATCATTGTACTGGGCATAAAGCACCAAAGTTATGTACACTTCACCAAAGTTATGTACCCTCCACCAAAGTTATGTACCCTTCACCAAAGTTATATATCCTCTACCAAAGTTATGTATTTTTTACCAAAGTTATGTACCCTTCACCAAAGTTATGTATTCCTCACCAAAGTTATGTATCCCTCACCAAAGTTATGTACCCTTCACCAAAGGTATGTACCCTTCACCAAAGTTATGTATCCCTCACCAAAGTTATGTATCCTGCACCAAAGTGATGTACCCTTCACCAAACTTTGGTACCCTTCACCAAAGTTATGTACCCTCCACCAAAGTTATGTATCCCTCACCAAAGTTATGTACCCTCCACCAAAGTTATGTACTGTATCCTTCACCAAAGTTATGTACCCTTCACCAGTTATGTATCCTGCACCAAAAAAAGGAAATTTTACAGAAAATTTGTAGAGTTCACCTGTAATCTTAACGTCATGACACTGTAATAGGAAATGTCAGTAATCAGTAGGAAAATATTTTCTTACTGGAAAATTTGTCACAACACTGGCTGGAAGCTGCTGACAGACAGCGATGAGACACAGGATCGCTGCAAAGGAAGGAGGGAGGCTGTGCTCCGCCCCCTTTCCCCTGCCAGGAGCCGATCACAGGCTGTGTGGAGGGTGGTGGGCCCTCCTTCGTCCAGCTCTCTGTACTGCTTCTCAGATTGACTGGCATTTACACACATGTGGTTTCCCATTTCAAGCGAGATCAGGGATACACAGCTCGATTTTGTATTAGATTAGATCACAATCAATTGTGCTTGAATCTATTACAAAATGGAGTCATTTATGCACAATGTACTCGACTAAGTTAACCCCTGCATCGGAGGAACTGCTCAGCGCCATGAGAACACAGCATCCGCTGAGCAGGTAACATGTATGTGATCTGTCTGGACCTCCCACCAAGCAATGCGCTTAGCTTAGGGTGATGTAGAAACATACCCTAAGACTCTATTTTACATTTAAGCTGGCCATACACTATACACAGACCAATTAAAATTTTTCAACATGTCCAATAAATTACGATCGTAAAATAACGGCAATTACGATCGTATTTTATCGGTTGTACCATGTGGACATGTGCGGATTTCAGGCCGATAAAATGCTTTCATTAGTCGGTTTTAATGTATCGAAATTTTAATCTCAGAGTGTATGGCCAGCATTAGGCTTGGGATGGGATCTGCTGATGTCCGCACAAGCCTCTATTGTGTTCCTGTGTAGACATTAACCAGACGGAGGCTCGGACAGATGGATCCAAACAAGATGTCAGGCCTGTCAAAGCCCCATTGCTGGCAATGGGCGGCTCATGCGCTGCGGTGGAGCCCTAGCCTCAATCTCATCCATTGAAATTAAGGGCATCCTTGATTAATCAGATATTGAGTGGGAACGACCATAAAATAATTTCTAAAGTCCTAGATTATAATTCCGATCTCATAAACCTGGCAATACACAACACCACCGGCATAGTTTCATTTCATATTTACCAACACATTGATAAAAAATGTAATAAATAATTGGTCTCTAAAGAGCGTTTGGCTTTTAAATTCTCTTCCAATTCACAGATTATAATTCTCATGGCAACTTGTCTACACTACATTTCTGCTGTGCACTGATTGCAGTGCAAGGTGAAGAGGCGTCCCGTTCTGCCCTATGGGCTATGACGTGCCTGTTAACACAAAGGCATTATAGCATATGACACTAAGTATCATACCAATCACAAGGCAGGAACATTCATTGTCATTCCTGCCACCCTGGGTATCACCAGCAATGAAACGTCCATTGGCTTGGCGCTTTCATACATTCATTGGCTTCTATTTCATTTAAAAGTGCATAAAACTGCTGATAGTGGGGATAATCTTCATGATTAAGCAGCCATTTAATTCCCAAAGGAGGGTGACAACAACTTTTTTTTTTTTTTAATTAAAGGGCTGAAGGACTCAAAACTTCTTCAAGAACTACAACATCAAAACAACACTGGCTTTGGCCTTCCCCCTACCCATTGTCCAGAGTCTCACCATTGGGAGATTAATGTTTGCAGTGTGTCCATGGCTGAGCAAAGTAAAATTAAACACTTAAATCCTGCCAGAAATACGTGCCAGAAATGTAGACATATCTGGGTACACACTTGCTTGGTGCAGGGGGGGGGGGGGGGGTGGTTAGTACTGGATTTGACCATTTCATTCCCAAAGGAGAGGTGACACCAAACCACCAAGCTTTTTTTTTTATTAAAGGGCTGAAGGACTCCAAATTTCTTCCAGAACCACAGCTTTAATATCAGAATGTCCCACCATTGCAGCACCTCATTTGTGTGCATCCTCGGCACCCCTTTAGTCATGTTGGGAGATTAATGTTTGCAGTGTGTCCAATCATACAATTTAATCATAGTATGTGATGTCCTTAATATAAATATATATATATATCAGTACAACATTGCCACACAATGACACCCATGTTACTTGCAACACGCCAAATAACTCACTATGCAGTGACACTATGGGTTTCCACCAGGTGACACCAAACCTAGTGATGTCACTGAGTGCACAATGGGCTTTTAACATAACACATTTTGTCTTTTAGCTAGCTAGATCCTGTAATAAATAATTTATCATCCAAGCATGATGTCCTAAAATCTCCACTACATGTAAATAACCCAGAGCAAGTATACTGAGCACTAAATATAGAAAAACAATAAAAAATAGAAAACAATATTTAAACCTATTCATTGTCATATTCCTATAAACATAGTTGTCCCCCAAGGCACGGTTAGAATGGTATAACCAAATAATTTATGTGGGTTGTCACTTATATCACCTGCTGGAAGACAGAATGAAGAAATAGTGTGTTCTTTCCGTAGATTTCAGCAGAGGATTATTCTATCTGAACAATCTGAAGAGGGCAACAGCGACCAATACTGTTTAAACCAAGTATAAGGATCTATCTAATTGGATGTAGGTAGAGATGGTCGGAAAAAATTGTAAAATTCCAACTTCTGATTACTGGTTTGTGGGAACATTATAAAAAGTATTGCTCTAGCACAATTGTGGCCAACCTATGGCACACGTACCATTGGCTCTATGCAGGTCTCTTCCTCCCTCTGACGAATACACACAATGTCTCCACCCACCTCTGGAACTGCCAGCCAAACAGATAGCTGGGGGAGGGACAAACATAAAGCCAGACTAACAAGACCAAGATAATAATATGCTTCACAAAGGAAGTACAGTGAAATGCATGTGTGTGCACTCTTGATTTGTACGCGTGCATATGATGAATATGTCTGCATGATTCATGCATGTATGATTCATGTGTGTCTTTGCTTGATTCATGTTTGCATGTGTAATTTGCTGGCACATGATTTGTGTGTTTCCGGTTAAATTGCCAAGTTGGCACTTTGTGATAAACAAATGGGATTTGGGTTTCCGTCTGGACACTCTGTGTCTTAAAGGTTCACCCTCACTGCTCTAGCAGATGTAGTTTTTGCATAAATTATTTTAAGGAATCAATATTTTTACTTAACTTTTAATCTAATTTATAGAAAAAACTAGAAGTACTAGAGCAATATGTTTTTTTTTTAATGTTTCTACAACCCTTCTCTACACCAGTGATGCCATGTATCTGTATGCCCCATTGACCAGCAATGCAAAGCTTAGTTGTGATATTTTGCAATAGCACAACCATACCCTTCCCTTGTGGTGTAATTGGGCACTAAACAATAATACGAGAATTTAAATACTGATGATAATATAGAATTGCTTTATGAGCAGGACTACACAGGGTCGGCAATATGGGTGGGCTATGGAAGGCAAGGCCTGCCCATTCATGCCGGCATGCCCCCTCAACTGCGGCCCCCACCTACATCTAATAAAGGTGGGATAGAGGAATGCCACCCAAATTGCCCACCCATGCCCGTCTGTGCCCGTACGTTCCTGGCACTTAAGCTGCAACCCTTGAACTACATTTCAACAGTACACAATAAAAGATGCTTGCATATATCCCTAACTATCAAGAAACACCTCAACCCCCACAGCCCTCCCCTCCTGAAAACTCCTGAAGACTTTAATAAATAGATAAATGTCCACATACGGACAGGATACTGCTGAGTCTACACTACATTTTTCATTGGCATCATGGATGCATCAGCCTTACATTTTTATGATGCCCAATGGGTTGGTCAGCCATATTGGACGTCAAATTCACCCATTTAAAACCTATGGGTATTGCGCATACAATACACTCCCAAAAAAAACAAAAAACAATGGCACGCATTGTATACATCATTTCACGTGTCCATTGGAGAAGGCACCAAAACAACGGGTTGCACCTTGCCGAAAACCCCGCATTCGATTTGTTAAGCGAGAGATAAAGAGCAGAGAAGACAAGGCCTAAGAAACAGGGCAACAAACAATACATGGAAATTATTTACTCTCCTACTTATAGGCAGAAATAACAAGAAACTCACCAAATAAGTCCTTTGCGCTCATTTTTCCTGATCCTCCGCTAAAAAGACAGAAGCAATTCATTAGTAGAAAATAGTTCAGGTTATTTTTTTTATTTATTTGTCAATTTACAGAATATATTCAGGCTGCTTTCAAAACATACTCATCTATCAATACTTGATTGAAATTCAGTAAGATTCATATTTTAACCACCCTAGCGCACTGTTGAGGTCCAGATTTCTGTACCAAAAGTGCACCATAGACTTCAATGGTAAATTTTTCTTGTTGTAGGCCTTCCCAAAATCTGTCCGTACAAGGGTCTAAAAGACATCCTGAATATAATAATGTTTGAAACACACAATTATGTAAAATAAAGGGTTACTGCATATGGGCACATCTGGGGCACCAGAGACTTTATTTGGGCGATATTTAGTACATAGTTGCACATTGAAATCAGTTTTCCACATAGAAAACTGCTTTCGTGCCATTTACTTTCAAATTTCCCGCCCCCTCCCCGATGTGACGTCATCACGTCACTCGGAGGGGGAGGGAAGAATAGCCGGAGGATCAAGCAGCAATGTCGCATTGGGGACACCGCTTAACAGTAAGTATGCGATTCCGGAGCCCCGATGTTCACTGGGTGGCACCATCTCGTCCAGTGCGATAGTGGGAGTAGCAGCGCTGGACGAGATGGTGGCGTCCCGAATGCTAGAGCGGTTAATATTTGATCAAATATTTAGAATATGAGACCTACAGGAACTCTTCATGGATGAAGAGAGCCAGCAACCACCAAACTTGCCCACCCCTAGTGATGGACGAACAATGGCTGATGCTATTTGGTAAAACCGAAGTGTTGAGCTTCCATGGATACCTGCCACAAACCGCCATTGACTTTAATGGAGGAGTGAATTTCAGAAACCTTCTGGTCATATTTGTAGCCACAATTCCAATAAGAAAAGGTCAATAGGGTGCAACACCTTGACAGCGTCATGGCAGAGGAGGAAAAATGGCTACACTTCACCATAAAAAAGTGCTCCCCCGCAGAGCATACTAGACCCTCTTTAATCAGGGGGTCTGGTGTGCTCTTAAAAAAAGGGGACCCAAACAGCATGGAGTTCCTTCCAGAGCATACCAGACCCCTTTTGGCAAGCCTGGAAGGACAGAAAGGGGGACATCCCTTTCCCATTCTGCTAGGCTCCATGCCATATCTCAACCGCCCTTTGTTAAGATAAGGGGTCTCTTCTCAAAAACCTTGTGTTGCAGGTGCGCAGTCACTGCATTTCTGATCACAAGCCGTGGACGGCCGATCGCCCCTGATCATGGCCATAGACATAAATGGCCGCGGTTAAAAATTGCATGTCATTTTTTTCATCATGTCATTCACTCTCTATGGGTGCGATCAGGCGGGGTAGGACAGGACATCCTACCCCACCCCACCTGATTGCGCCCAGAGACAGTGAAAGGGCCACTTCCTGCAGGTGCTGTGCCGTGATTCTAATCGCGGGAGATCGCTGGTTACTAGCGATCACCCACGGCTCTGCACCGCAATTAGAATGGCCCAAGTGGGAACAAAGCCTTAATGTACTACCCCCAATTTAGGGCCACTGGTTATAAAACAATCCAAGCTATGGCTATACAATCTTAGTGCAGAGAGTTATATTTTAACCTGGGAGGTTTTTTTTTCTTAGGCGTTTTGCCCGTAGCTCACCTTTTTAAAAAAGCGGAGTGGGTTACAATGTACAATTCCCTGCACTCCCCCTTTTACATTGATGGTGCCGGGGTTCTAAGGAGGAAAACCAGCATTACCCCCTTAACAAAGAGGTCAATGGCAATGCCCCGTGTCTCTTAGGCATCATTGGTGATGCCTACGAGGTGGGCCCGGAAATGATTGGCCAGTCCAACTATATTTAGTATCACCACAGGCTCACTGGGGATAGGTGGGTAGTCTCAAATGTAGTGAGTTTGCAGGGTAAGCAAACTTACCCCAAGCTACACTCAGGGTAAATGCACAGGAGGTTAAAATATTCTTGTAAAACAAAAGCATTTCTTTTTGGGCATGCATTAATAGATGTGAAGAAAAAATTAGTTTTTCCCTGAATCCTATACATCATCAAATACCTGCGGGCACAGTGGCGTCACTAGCCCAGTGCAAGGGGTGAGATCCACACCGGGTCACACCAATTCACTCCCATATGGCAGCACGCCATATATGCCACTTTGGGGTGACACCATGGGTTTCCAGAATCAGGTGACACCTAACCTAGCGCAACCATTGGTTGGGTATATATAATTCAATAAAGAGCGAGCAACAGCACTTACTTGGAGAATCCATGCTTGCTCCCAGTAGATCCTGACTGACTCATCGCTGCATCAGCTGTAATAAAATAGGAAATGTATGGTTAGGAGACATCCTGTGATAAGCTAATGATTGTGTCCTCTTGTGTTCCTGCAATCATGGGAAACAATATATACATCCCCAAAAATGGTTTACATACATAAAAAGGCAAATATTAGATATAAGATATTAGTGCCTACAGGCCATACCATTGAATGAAACCCCAACCAGTCATTGCCCTCTATAAGAGTAGTTATATCCAAGACATTTTGAAGTACTTGCTTCTAGAGTCTGACACCAACATTTTTGGCCAATGCTCCATGTAAAATTACTTCTACTTCAATAAGTCTGTGGGTTTCCTTCTATGAACTCAATATGTCAAATCTACAAAGCTCAAAGCCTTTTGTTTCTTCTGTCTGAGGATATGCTATAGAGCTTTCAATTAGAACAGAGTGCCCAGAGCCATCTAAAGGGAGACGGGAGGGCACCATGATGCAGGGAATGGCCGTAGGAGTGGTTACCAGGCAGGGGTGGGCACAGTAAGAGGCATGGCTTCCAGGCAGTTTTGTCCTTGAGCTGGAAGAGGGAGAGTCCTTTTCGCCGCAGAGCAGCACCCACTCTCCCTAATGTTTGCACGGTTGTTATGTAACTTCTTTGTTCGTTTGTCATTTCTTGTTTTTCTTTTTTGTTAATAAGGTACCCACCGTGCTGGTATTCGAGGGCTGGTGGCAGGTACGGTGGTTTTGAAGGAGAGCGGAGAATTGGTGGCACTGTCGGGGGACCCCTCCAATTTAATATGTTAAAAGTTAAAATGTGATTTTTTGTGATTATGTGCAGGGGTGCACAAGAGCAGTACTCTGGTACTCAAAAGGAGTCAAAACGTAGCTATGCGTACCTGCATTATTGTTACACATCTCATATGTGTACTAACAACCTGGAGGCGCTCCGTGTCTGGGCGGCCGCAGCTAAATGTATACAATATATGAAAGGTTGCAGTTGGGGGGGGGGTGAAATTTGGAATGCAAATTAATAATCCAGGAAAAAAGATTGGACCTTTAAGGGTATTGGCGATCTGGGGGATGAAAGTCAGAGTAGACATTTGTAAGGGTAAAATCTGACAAGAGGAAAGCACTGTGTGACAGCTGGGGATATTTACTAAGCTAGACAATGTCAGGGTTGTACTACTGAGGTATGAGATCTGGGGGTTCAAATTAGTTACATTTGACCCAAACCCATCTGGTGACCTGTGGATGGAGACAGCTAATGGGAGGATCAATCAGGAACAGGGAGGTCCATCTGCAGTAGAATCTACCATGCAGGAGGCTGACACAGAGGACAGTGAGGTAGACAGTGAGGAAGACCACATACATTAGGGATGATTACCAACCACCATCTCCTGGTACTCATCTGAGGAGCTCACTAAAAAAGGTATGTGCACCCCTGATTATGTGACTAGTTTACAGACTCTGGCCAAATTGTACTTTGCACTTAATTTTCTATAAAAATACAATGTTCCAAAGAATACGCTTTGCTTTGGTCTTCTTTTATTTTAAGAAAGGTTATGGGGTTATGGGAACGGATCAGAAGTCCAGGGGTCATGTATTTTATGAACAATTTTTGCATGCCCTCTATTTTTTTTAAAAACTTGACAGCTATGGACTGATCTGTTGTGGTGGGTAGGCCTCGGAGTGGACAGTGTGCCCAGTTACTCCGACTCCTTTCAGGACCTTTTACACTGAGCACCACCCACTTCCTTATATCGGCTCCAGGCCCCAGGGCATCATGGTCAGGACTCCTTTAGGGGACACCACCCCTGCGCTATGAAGTCTGCAACACAATCTATTCATTCTTAAAATTGTTGATGGATACGGATTGGGAGTTACCCCCATTTCTACTGCAAAAGAACTTTAGGACAAGCACATTATTTATCCTGATCAGCTGATATATTCGTACTTCTCTGGTTGGCTGATCCTTCACGAGAGCCAAGAATAAGATATGTTCAAATGATGGTATATATAGATGGTAATAGGGAAACTGCAGTATATTTTCTCTTGATATCCCTACTGGTGGACCCTTTATCAATGGAGACGTTATCTGTGTTCATCTCTCTGTAGTGATGTGTATGTTGAATTGCCAGCCCTGAACTGACTCCTTGTTCACCGTGTTCCAAGTTTGTTTTCTTGGGACAAATGGAACCTAAATTTGTACTTTGTATATCAATAGTATGACTATTGATGAATCTCGGCTTCTAAATCCAGTACATGCTTTGTGCTTTTTTTAAACAATTCAATGCACAATGGCTGTGCAAAGTGCAACGACTTAAAGCAACCAATCAAAACTCAGTTTACTATTTTCATATCAGCAAAGATATGATTTTTGAATGGCTGGTCCGAGTTATTGCACTTTGCACATTGTCATTAAACTTTGTGTTGCTTTATTTAAACAAAACCCCATAGCGTAACTGGGAAAGTAACTGTTTACACAGACATTATTTTCATAATGAGGTGAAATGTTATGCGCAGGATTGGGCATAAAATATGGCGTCTAAAATAACAATATGGACGATAGGATGTAGGAGAACAAATATTTCCTAGGGTTCTGACCTGCATTTGGAGTGTTGGCTTTAGCCTTGATTACCCTACATGCTTACTAAAGGCAGCTTGGGCACTATCGGTGGGCAACCAATCACGTTGGTCTGCTTGGTCACTGACTGAAAGCATCAGCGCTTCTGCTTGAGCACTGATGCTTTCAGTAAGTGAGCGTGCACACACCTCCGGGTGGGGGAATTACTCTCCCTCCTAACTAACGATGTGCAGAGAGGGAATAATATAACCCGTAACCCATAGCCATAAAAGAGGCAGCAGGGTTTCACTTGTGGCCTTTGGAACGCGCAAGTATCACTCCATGACATCACTTCCTGTAATTTTCCGCTTAAAGGAAGTGATGTAGAATGCAATGGTGCCCCCCTCCCACCAGTCCATTCAATATATAAAAAATAGGTGTAAAAATAAAAAAATGAAACCTTAAGTCACCTCTTTATAACTGTAAAGTGATATCATTAAAGGCTATCTGCTCAATTTTACTAGTTCTGCTTCTTGTTTTCCTTGCTGGAGGGAAAGCTGCAACTGGGGTCTTGCATGACAAGTATCTCCATGCTTCTACAGAAAATGTGTAGATCTATGCCTTTTCCAAGTGTGCTAATTAGATAACTAGTTATTAGGAGTAGTAGTAATGAGTAAAGCCTTGTTTCTATTAATATATCCAAGTTGGCATGGAGATATAGTGCAGAACAGGATATAATAGATAGATAATGATAAAAGGATTAGGGAGCCTATATGCAATACTGTTTGGCTGCCTGCTTGTCTTTCTGGTTCTCATGAAGAGGTGTTGCCTATTACTGTCCCAGCATTCTTACATTTTTACCTTTGTGCACAGAATTTCTATTCACATTCCCAGCATACCTGGAAGGAAGAGATTACATGACCTTATATAGAGACATGCCACCGAGGAGTATAAAGGCCTCCAGTGTTTGCCGTGTCCTTCTCTTCAAAATGTCTCTTGCCTGTAAGAAATAACCTACAAACAGAGCTGGATTCTTTATCTATTTTACCATGCACTGCTTTGGTTAGGTGGGCCAGAATTAAAAGCTCAATGGGCCGGATTTGGCCCATGGGCCATAGTTTGCCCATGTCTGCACTAGACCTATCCAGACAACAAACACACTTAATTAGCGGGATTTTGAAGTAGATTGAATGGTAATCGATTCCTGCCCACCTGGTTTGATCGACTACAAGTGATTAAAATTGAACAGATATTTTACATATACCATATGTACCCAAACATAACATAATTTTTCAGCACCTGACATGTGATTCGGCTTATATTCGGGTCAACAAATGAAAATAGCGGCATTTTAGTAGTTTTTGCATAAATAAGGTTCAAATTCAATCCAAAATTTATTTTGTGAAAAACCTTGATTTGCAATACTTTTTTCTTTAGGGCTTGTTTCCAAAAACGCGTCCCTATTCACTGGGGATGCAATTTTTGACCACATCCATTCATGTCAATGAACGCGATCGGCCCGAGATTTCGCTAGGGGATGCGATTAAAAACATGATTAAAAATGGAGTAAATGGAAACTAAATAATGTTTTGTATATTGAGCGATTGGCCGCAGATGCGCCGGTGTGATTGAAAACACGTCCATCCCTGGCCGAACACTCTAGTAGAATCAAGCCCTTACAATGTTCCCACAACCATTCTCTACATTTCAGGGGCTTTGTAATGAACTTACAAGTCTACTGAATTAAATAACACCATCTCCTAACAAAAGCACATTTGCTGTGTTTCTGTACCTTAGCTGCTGCATCCCCCACCGGCTTATAATCAAGTCATTCAGTTTTTCCAGATTTACCTAAAATTAGGTACCTCGGTTTATATTCAGGTCGGCTTACACTCAAGTATTTTTTAGTTTCCAGGCGCCCTCTTGTGGCATGAAAGCATTAATGACGCTTTAATAACTGATCATCTGGAAATTTATAACACTGTATGGTGGTACAAACCGTCGATGTTCGACTGGCGATTATTGTTATGATCAAATCAAAAATCGAATCACAAAATAATCATCCCGTCTATGGCTACCTTTATACAATGAACCTTAACATTGGTTGATCCTAGTACCTGTACAAACCATGAGCAAGAAGACACCTTGGCCAAAATGGAGACCAATGAACAAAAGTAAAATGATTAGTAAAAAAGATTTGTAGTGTAGTGCGAATATACTCATGGCCATGCATTGTGATTTTTTTTTCGCACTGTGAAAATGAATACCACATATGACCATTCATTTTGAAGGTAATCACAATGCAATACTATCACGATTTATGGTCATACACTTAATTATATTATTGTTAAATATTAAATAGAATATTAGTAGAATTATTTGCAAAATATTGCAAATTCGAATTTTGCCTTTTGTACACATCACTAGAGAGTAGATGCTGGCGCCTATGTACTGATAAGTTTGCTCATTTGAGCTATAATGGGTGATAGTAAATTCACGATTGCCAAGTAACGCTGCCAATAGATGTTGTTCCACAGATTGGAGTACTTTTGCTATTTATGACCTCAATGTTTGCATTACGATCTTTCTTCCATGAACTCCCTTGTATATCCTTATAACCTCCATGTAAATATTGAGGACAGGTGGTCATTACTTTGTTTCTACTTTACATTCATTTAAATGATAAGGACAGCTTTGATATGTTACCTAAAATAACCT
>CM070041.1:41226501-41244086 GCA_036250615.1 Ptychadena robeensis | reverse complement strand
TGGTAAGTCTCATGAAAGTTGTATGGAGGAGTCTGCCTGTCTATGGGGGGCTTAAAACAACATTAAAAAGGGTAGCTTTTCGAAGATGTGCCATACCAGTTTTCAGTAGATGTTCAACCGAGAATTGGCGAGATCTCCATGTTGTAGTGCTTGGCGAGGTCACCTACTCTTTCGTGTAAATTTTTTAGATGTCCTGTATTATAAAGAATATAACTTTGCATATAATGGTGGTTGAGACCATCAAAAAAGTACCAGTTGGAAAAGAAATGTCATGGCTTACAAAAGGAAGACCTTGACATTGGGGTATGTTGGGACCACCTCATGCCATTGGTCGATATCAACATTTTTTATTATCTGTATTTGTTGAAGATGAGTTAACATTAATTGGAGTTTAGAACTTTGCTCTTTGTCTTTCAAAATGAAATCCATTGTCAATATTTCCCAAAGTTTCCACACATACAAGATTAAATTGTTACCACAATTATCAGCATGCAACAAACCATCACTTTACAGGAACCAGGACCATTAGAAGTTAAGCTCTAAATATTTGTAATAGGATTATGTTCTTTGTACATCACCTTCACAGCTCCTTCTGCTGTCTAAACCTAATACATGTGTTTGCCCAGATAAGTTCTCTAACCCTAAACTGGTACTTGTGAGTTGCAGTTATCCTGCAAAGTGCTACTTCCAAATGCTTTAAAGCCTGCCATAGACACCTCGATCTATGGCAGACCTTTAGCAGACTGATTACAGCGTGGTGACGTCACCATGCTGTGAGCAGTCTGCTACATGTCGGACAGGAATCCTATGTGTTCCACTGACACACAGGATTCCTGTCAGACTGAAGCCAATTACCTTGGAGGGGGAGGAGACTCCCCCTCTGAGATAACAGCGTTAACAGCCTGCAGCTGTCAGTCTGGCAGAAAAAGAACCGGCATGTCGGATCCGTGTGCGATCCGACCTGCTGGCTTTTTTTCAACATAGTTCAAGGTGGGCTCCCACATAGTTGCGGCAGACCAACCTTGATGTGCTCGGCGGGAGCAAGCACGCAGGTTGGTCTGCTACAACTATGGCCGGGAATCTGCCCGTCTATGGGGGGCTTAAGGGTTAAAAATCAAATAGGTCAACCCACTAAAATGGATCAACCCCAAACCTAAATGTTGGAGTCAGGTGGACTAGCTATGTGAAGCACATCTATATATTTCTGGTGGTTGGGCTGATGACAATATGAAAACAGGCTTTTAATTTTTTTTAACATCAGGATTTATGTTGGCCAACCATGCTTTAAGCTTCACAACAATCCTTCCTTTTTTGAGCAATATGATTCCAGTATGAGTGGTGAATAAATAATCACCGTGAATGAGCACAGCGATCAATCATTCATTGAACAAACGGAAAACCGATCAGTGTATGGGGGGCTTTACTTTCCTTTATCAGTCTAACAACAAGGACATACAAGTTAGAAAACTGGTCTACTGATTCCCTTAGTTGGAGGACAGGGAGGTGGCACTAAAGAATTCCTTAAGCCCCCCATACACCACATACAATTACCATGCAACTTCTGTACAACCAACTTTTCTTCTACCAAAACCATGTAATAGGAAGACCTTTCTACACCTTCCAATCACTATGTATTCTATCAGGGAGGTCACTATACTACATAGTTGTTGGTAGGTCTCATGAAAGTTGTATGGAGGAATCTGCAGGTGTATGGGGGGCTTTAGGCCTGGTTCACGCTTGTATTTTTACCCTGGTTACAACATTGCACGTCTCCAAAAAGTTTACATTATATCCAACGGTTTACACTATCCACTGTTTCTGTTAACAAGCATTTTTGTGTTAACAGGGTCAATGGACATAATAGCCACTTTTTGCGTTGCTTAACATGATAAAAAACAGATAGATGTGATTAAGGCTTATAGTAGTTATCTGTATTGATAGAGAGTTGGGGTGTACTGGAGAAACTCTGGTCCAGCGGTGGACCATTTCATTCCTGCTAGGTGTCAATCTTCCAAGTGCCATAAAAAAGACTTTGTATGGCCACCCTGGCAAACATGGCTTAGGGCTCATTTACATGGGTCGCTGGGGTGTTTTTTTGGGCTTTTTCTCAATAGAGCTGCCATGGGTGTGTTATCTAAACACCCTCCTGAGCTCCTGCACAAGTGTTCAAGTGCTCGCAGACCAGCGAGCACAGCTTTCTGGGAAGCAACCATGTAAATATAGCCTTTGGTTGTCTATCTCCAATGTAAACTAGGCTTCAGTTTTTCCACACTTCTGCTTACTTCAACTCAACAGGTTACACAAGTTGTAGTAACATTATCTTTCTGAATCAACATGGTGGTCAAAAGTTAATGCATGCTCACAAGTCCTGTACATTGGCATGTATGGTATTAAGGCTAAAGCAGAGGTTGTCAAGCCACGGACCAGGTCAACTGATGACTTCATATTTCACTCACTGCATTTCTAGCATCTAAGAAATTAAAAAGAGTTTATGTCTTATCATAAGTTATGCTTAATTACACAGAAAGATGTCCAACCTGATGTCACCGACCAGCTTTGTGTCAATCTGATAAAGATAATAGTCATCAGTGATTACACAGTTACACAGTATAAGGGGTGCGTGTTTAAGTTGCGTGTAGGTGTGCAGCTTTCAAAATGGAGGAGTGTGGCCCCCTGTAACAGACAAATAGGAAACAAGGACACAAGGCACACAACCTAGTGCAACAAAGTGAAGTACTGTAAATGGTAAAATAAAATAAAACAAAAGACTCACAATAAAGGAGGTTTGCAAGGATTGATCTCTCAGGGCCATTGATCTCTCAGGGCCATGTGCTTACCAGGATGATGTCACTTCTTGAACTAGGAAGTGATGATGTCATCCTGGTAAGCACACGGCTCTGAGAGATCAATCCTTGCAAGCCTGCTTTATTGTGAGTATTATCTATATTGTTTTATTTCATTTTACCATTTACAGTACTTAACTTTGTTGTACTAGGTTGTGCGCCTCGTGTCCTTGTTCCTATTTGTGTCCATCTGATGTCTGTTAAGCCGCGTAGGCGTGTGACATATTTACAGGTCCCTTTTGTATGCTCTATTGCTATGGTGAAGAATGCCACCTGGATTATCAACGGCATTGTAAAATAAGTAGCTTGGACTTGCAGGGCCCCAGGCCGACCTTACTGTGTCAAAGTGAGGACAGAAAAGGGACAATTTATCTGTTTTGTTTATGGGATTGTGTCAGTCTGCACGTGCTGTGGTGACCTTTGTGTATTGTTACATGTCACCTCTACACTTGTTGCAACACAGGTTTTACAAAGATTTCTAGAGGTGTTTGTTAGTGACAATAGTCACTACTAATGCTACTTTATCCACGTAATAATGGGTTAGCACATGCCTCGTTATATTCCAGGAATGTCTGGCTAATAGTAATGCACAGGATGCAAATGCCCGACCCTTGACCCTGGATGGCCACCCACATTGTCTATATAACAATCCCCCAATGTCTATAATGAGCTTATTTAAACCCGAGCACAGCCTCATAGAATGTGGCCCACAGTGTGAAGCATTGGGTTATCATCAATGCTCTCTTTGCTTAACACAGTTTAAAGGTGCCCATACAAGTCACAATGGGAGCTCAAAAGATGACCCATTTGGCAATGACATTGTTCAGCTTGGGCACTCATAGATTGGATGGGAATCAAGGTGCACCATTTTAAGTGTCTGGTCAATCCTTTGGAATTACATTCGAGCAGGGTTTACAGACATGTCCGTTATGGCCACTAGATAGATGGCCATGAGCGTGACATGAGTGCTTGAGGCGGCTATCTATTGAGCGACTATGATCAGGTGTAAGGAACGCCTTAAGTGACTCTTATAAGTAGAAAAAGGTGTTATGGCCAAGTACCCCCTAAAACTTTACACAAATACCTTAAATGAAATAGGTAACACAAAGACACCCTTTTAGATGTTGAGATTATTGAGGCCACACATTTAATGTTTCCATAAAATTATTGTGTAATACATAAAATATTATGATTAACAGCCTCAATACAAAAGGTCCCCCGTAACTTAACCAAAATCAATATGTAACCATCCATACCAGTCACCGGCAATTATTTTATTAGCTTGGTAGGTACATATCCAAATTCAAGAATACTTAAATCACCAAATACTGCTGCCATTATAACAAATAACCTTGAATTATAAAGACTGCTAACCAGCCATCAGGGTACCAATTACCCAAATTATCCCAGATTTCCATCAAGAACCAAAGAAAGAAGGATCAAAGATCTAAAACATAAACATGACATTACAAATCATAGAAATAACATTAACCTCCTTGGTGGTTTGCCCAAACCCAGTTGGGATCAGGCACACTTGCCTATGGTCGGCAAGCCCACGGCAGTTCTGCATCGCGGAGGGCCTAATGATCGCTTCCGGCGTCGCATCTTCAGCTTCATCGGTGATACAGATGCCATGGAACTTCATGTTAATAGAGGGGCACCGCTTTCCCATCCCACTTTACCAGCGCCATCGATGATGCCAGCATGTGAAGCGGGGAAGAGGGAGGGCCACCATTTTCAATGCAGCATAATGCTAGGGAGGTTAAATATATACATATTTCAAAAATCCCAGTAAGGACAACAAAAATTAGGGTGGGGGAGGGGCAATCTTCAATTCAATACATTATCTTCCTTTACAGAGCCTCCTTTTTACTTACACTTAAACTCCACCTAATCCTAATCTCACCTTCCGCAATCCCCTTTTTGCTCCAAAGCCCACTCAATCAAGCACCCTTTCCCCTACTGGTTGCCCTCCATGTCCAGATGTACAGGAATAACATAGTCTACAGTACCTGTAGGTTAGTTTGGGCCCTCACATTTGCTGCCTACTCACACTCACACTAAACATGGCTAACAAGAAAGAAAAAATGGGCACTAGTCACACTCTCCATACCAAGTGTTAAACAACTAAAATATTCCTTTGTATAATCCACATAAAAACGTTGGTAGTACAGCCTACTACCGTTAACCAATGTACAGCTAGACATTACACTAAAAGGTCATGTGACAAGGCTTTCAGAATCCCAAAACACGATTCAATGGATATCCCTTGGAAAACTTTTTTTATGGACCGTTAACTCCCCTGGCCGTACCATTGTTTACCATTTTTATTTCCAAAAGCGGTACGGGAATATTTCCATCCCACTCTGACTGACTGTACACATGAAGCAGAGGACCCGGGATTCCTCCGACTGTCTGTTTATACGGGCAAAGGCACCTCGCTGGCGTCATCACTCATGTCAGGGAGGTGGGTCCAGCAATGAGCCCAGAGGATGCTGACACAGAGGGACTACATGGGCATGCCTCGCAAGATATGCTCGCCCGAGTGTGGCTCTGGGTTTCTATTGTTGGTAACGAAATACTATACCAAGCTACATTTAGGAGTACTGCCTGGGGATTAAACAGAATATTGTTAAGCGAGTACTATAGTTACTAACTAGTGGATAAGGAAGCAATAAATGATGATAATTGCGATGATGATAAGTCACAATAAAATTTAGGGAACTGTCCTAAATGTTTTATATAGAATAGCCAGTGAATTGTTAGAATGAATAGACCTTTGTCCAGTAGACTTTACAATCCTTCTAAGAATGGCTATGTTTAGCCTATATGGTATTTAACTACCACTCTACCTTCAGGACTTCAGGTTGACATTGTTGTGCACTCTACGGCTTGGAGGAAAGAGTTAATCTTTCTGTTTGGGAGCAGCAATTCAAGTTTGAGTCTCCAGCTGTCTGCAGATAGATCCGGTTTATCTACTCTTGTAATGACAGCCAAGAACAAAAATTTAGTTACAACACCTTGAGTGAAGAGGATTCAACAACGCCCAAAAAAGTTTCAAAATCCCAGTATAGTCACTTCCCATTACCAACTGGTGTATGTGCTAGTGACCTGCTATACATTTTACAAGGTGGTGGCATGGCTCTGAATATTACTATTGTGCCATATCTGTGCTAACAACACGTGACAAAAGACGTCAGATAAAAGACACATTTGAGCCAGTCAATTCTTAAATATAATGTGAAAAATTATCTTGCAGGTTAAATATCACACCACCGGCCAGGGTTTGGCACATACCTGTCGGGATGATTTAGGAGTGAGGGGGCGTTACACTCCCTTCTAAGTTCCCACCCCACTTGTGAAGATAATATGTGGGGTGGGACATTAGCAGGGAGAGTAACCCTTTCCCACCTAAATCAGCCGACAACTAAAGTAAGGGCTTGTTTCCACTAGAAGCGGAAGCCCGCGGCGCGGCTGCAGCCGCCCCCATTCATCTCAATGGCGCTGGTCCCCTGTCCGCGGAATCGCGCGGCCGTCCGCCTAAAAACTCGGTCGACCGAGTTTTTAGGCGGCCGTCCGCCCGATTCCGCGGCCGCCCAGCACTGACCGCGGCCATAGGGATGAATGGCCGCCGCTAAGAACCGCATGAGATGCGGTTCTTAGCGGCGGCGGTCCTTAGCGGCGGCAGCCGCACCGCAGGCTTCCGCATAAGTGGAAACTCAGCCTAAGGGAGACCTCCCAATACCGGAAGTGATGGTAGTGGTGTCACTTCCTGTATTTAAAATGTGGAAGAGCCTCATTCCAAATAACGGAAGTGATGGCAGTGATTTCATTTCCTGTGTTTTTTCCTTATTCTCGGACAGTTGTCCGGTATGGTTTGACACCCCTCTTCTAGTGCAAGGGAGTCCACAGATGGAATAGACAATTTTATCCTAAGCCATTAAGGCCTTGTCTCCACTGCGTTAAATCGGCCAAATGCAGGGATTCTGGTGCGAACACTGCCTGTTGTAACCAATGACATGTCTGTTTTTTATATTGGCACGATGTAGCATGTTGCAGACATGACACCTGATAATGAATGGATGAATCAAATGATGCGTACAGTATGTGCCGGTTGTTTTTCAGTCTCATATTGTATGGGTCATGCCCATAGATTTACAGGAATGCGTTGTTAAATGCCCGTAGATGACTCGTCAATTACGCTTGATCAGGGCCATTTCCAGCCATATGCCGGGTCCCCAAACTCCATGATCAGGGCCATTTGGGGGGGGGGGGGGGGGGGGGGGGGGGGGGGGGGGGGGTTGCGATGCACTGTGTCCTATTTTCCGGGCGATGCAGTCTTCTATAGGGCCCCCAAAGAGCTAGAAATGGCACTGCACTGGATGGAGACATAGCCTCAATGGAATATTTTAGGAAAAGTATGCCTAAAGCACACTTATTTATCGCAAGTGCCAACATGAATCATACACACATATTACATGCACTCTACTTATTTTCTGAACTTTGTTCCCCACATGGCTTCCTGCTTATCCCTCCCCAACCTTCTAATTGGCTGCTAGTGCTAGGGGTGGTTAGGGGAACTGTGGGCATCTGGCAGAGGGTGGAAGAAAACTGACAGCCCGGAGAGCCAGTGAGCTCTGCAGTTCTCTCTGCCTATGCCCACAGAGTGCCATGCGTGCCATACACCACCATACACCACCATTGGCCTAAGGTATCATCTCCGATCTCAGACATAAGCCAAGTCATTTAAATAGGGGAAGTAAAGAGATATCCCCCCAGCTGGACACATCAAACAAAAAACCTAAATCATCTCCCCCAATTAGAGATTCAGATTCTTTCACTTCCCTGATCCTTCATTTCCTTCACAGAAATGTATTTTATCTCTAATAAACTCAGTACAGTACACTTTGTTTACTTTGTGTTATCTACAATTGCACATACATTTCCTTCCTACATTTCTTTCAGCTGGCCGGCACACTTGTCACACATCAGCAAATAGGACATGCAGTATCTCACAAAAGTAAGTACACCCCTGCTATTGTGGTAAATAGAGATGGACGAGTGGCAAACATGTTCGGTTTTCTTATCACCTGTGAAGAGTACAGATGTTTGACCGGCCCGATATGCCGGTGAGAAGAAGTTACTGGTCTCCCTTAAAAAAAATTGCACAAAAAATCAGGCATATGGAACATGGGGCTGTGTATTCCATGTACCAGAACATCTGTACGATCCATGTACGTCTGACTTTTCTAAAAGTCCGAGTGTGATATATACCTTCCAATCACTATGTATTCTATCAGGGAGGACCCGGCACAACATAGCACTGATATATATCTTTAAATCACTATGTATTCTATTAGGGAGGACCCGGCACTACATAGCAGTGATATATACCTTCCAATCACTATGTATTCTATCAGGGAGGGCCCGGCACTACATAGCAGTGATATATACCTTCCAATCCCTATGTATTCTATCAGGGAGGACCCGGCACTACATAGCAGTGATATATACCTTTCAATCATTATGTATTCTATCAGGGAGGATCCAGCACTACATAGTTGCTGGTAGATCTAAAGGAAATTGTATTAAGTGATCTAAAGGTGTATGGGGACGTAAGCCATTTTCCCTCCCTGATGTCACTGCTTGACTGCAGTCAATGTGAGGGGTGTACTCACTTTTGTGAGATACTTCATAGGCAGCATATGTATCATTTGTAGATGGGCATAGCAAAGATAAATGTGCACCTGCACTAAGAAAATTCAGTAGTCAAGCCTCATGTCCCTTATGACGGAAGCAGTGAAATCCAACTTTGTTCCGCTTCCCTTTATCAGAAGGAGGAAATTAGTCGAGGCTTAGGGCTTGCCATGCATCTGTTTTAGAGACAACTTTGAAATGAAGATTCATTGACGTATATATTAGATCTGATCACGTTGTGAACTGTATTGGCCGGCTTCAAGTGGGTTTTGTACCCTAATTTGTGTGGAGATTTAAGAACCATATGGCCAATAGGCTCAGGCCCTACAACTGTTTAGCAATGACACTTCTAATGAAACCCCAATATTCATCCCCTTTTACTATTTTACAAAGTAATTATTTGTTTGTTGTTTTATTGTCCGGCTTTTTTTTCTAAGCGGCAATAGCCGGCCTTTAGGAATGAATATTTGGGTCAATATTTTATTATTAAAAGTGTTCAACCCTTTTGTAATGTATATAGGGGGCCAGTGCTGTTTCTCCCACTATGTGGAATATGCATGACATAGGGCCCCATGACACCCCGGCGCCCTCCCCCGCATGCATATTCGGCACACTACCCGACACAGGTGCCCTCCCTCCAGTCCTGATCCAAGCAGCGCAAGAGGGGTTTTAGAGTATGTGCGTGTGAAGGAGAGGAAGAAAAGGAAGGTAGAGCAATGTGTTCCTGTTCTTCTTCTCCAATAGCCACGCCCCCCCCACCCCCGGTTAACATGGGGTCCTGTAGAGATCAATACAACCCCTATTTTAAGTCTTTTTATTTGTTAAATATGAAATACTAAAATATCTCTCACCACTCAAAACATAAACTCTACAAGACCACTCAAAGTGTCCCTTGGTATATAACATCAACAGATCCATCCAAAGTTGCTTGAAGAAGCCTCCATAGACCGAATTTGTTTTTGCATAACTGCAAAAGAGCACATAGACCTGGCCATGTGATATACAGTAATTCATCAGATAAAACCACTTTATTCCATCACTGGCAGCAGTTCTCTATAAGCAGGATGAAAATCTTCACCGGTTAAGCTCCCCATACACGTCTATATTTACTGTTCAATCAACTTAAAAAGATACATTTTTGGGGGTCAGGGAAATTGGTGATTGATTTGTATGTTTGCCAACTGTAGTAACAGATATTTCATCAACTTTTTTGTGATCGACTGAAAGTATAATCAATTTCAATACAACCAATTAAAATTTTCCAGCATGTTCAATCATTTATCAATCAATTATTTTTCCAATTTCAATTGTTTTAGGTTGATCTAACCATGTGGGCTGCCATAGATTTTCAATCAATCAACAAAAAAAATTGATTTAATTTAGTTGATGGAATAAAAAATCTAGACGTGTATAGGGGCCTTTAGACTTAGAAGTCAGTGGGCAGACACCATCTGTCCTTCCTGGTCAGTACTTACAATTGTATACTGGGAAAACCCCACGAGACCTGATGCATAGGAAATTCTACCTCTGAACCACACCATCCAGAAATTACAATTTGTTTCTCAGATCCCTATTTTTGCGTCCAAATCATCACCAACTGTTTACGTGCAGCATATATTTCCTCCCTTCACGCCATGCGTAATATGTTGGCGCTATATAAATAAACAATAATAATAATTGTACTGAGATAAGACATTTTATTTGGGTCCTAATGTTGGAGGGGGTCAAAGACTGATTGGTCTCTTATGTTTAGAAAAGGACACTCGATATGTCTCAACTGTCATGATGACTTTAAAGGGACTACTCTGAGGGGGGCCCAAAAAGATATCCATTTGTAGATGAGAAGTGGCTGGTCTTTTGCCTCCCCTCAATACATTGGGTTCATGTATATCACCATTGAAGGCAATCTTTTTTTTGGCCTTTGTATAATATGCCCTTTAACTATTGAACTTTTTGCATTTGATAGAGTTGATAGGAGAGCTCATGGATGCCAAAGGAATGTGGTATGTCCACAACGTGTTTGCGTTACCTTGGTAAACACTACTGACAGCTGGAATCTGAATAGCAGCAGAATGACCCTTTGAGATGATATTATTCAGTGAAAAGTCTGAGTGTTTTAATGCACACAGTGTAAATACTCATCTGCTCTTGGATTGCAGATTTCAAAAACCTATGTTAGGTACAATTCAGTAAGTTAGAATTAGATATTTCTTTTTTAAAACGTTTTTTTGTCATTTTCATCTGATCTGAAATCTATCTGAGTTACATGGCTCAAAATAATGAAGGCCCCCATACATGTCTAGATTTTCCGTTCAATCAATTTATAAAGATAATTTTTGGGGGTCAGGGAAATTAGGGATTGGTTGTAATGTATGCCAACTGTGGTAACAGATTTTTGATAAAAAAATATTGGGATCGACTGAAAGTGTAATTGAATTAAGGTTCCATTTCAATACAACCGATTAAAATTTTCCGGCATGTCCGATCATTTTTAAATTTGTAATCGTTTTAGGTTGATCTAACCATATGGGCTGCCATAGATTTTTAACCAATCAACAAAAAAAATTGATTGAATTAAGTTGAAATCTAGACGTGTATAGGGGCCTTAAAGATGCATGTCATTGTTAAAGAGGTCTTATCACCTCCGTTTTTACTTTCTATAATTTGCTCTATAAGTGCTGATAATAGGACAGATAGGGAGTGCTAAAAAAAGATTAAATCCTATAAATCCTCTAAAGTGAGGTAAAATAAATCCTCTAAATCCGGCAATGCTCTGCCTCTTCAGTGATGTTAAACAAAGTACAATTCGCGCCTACTTCTACTCATCCCACCACAGGAAGGGTGGAGAGATTTTGAAGGCAAGAAAATATAAAGCTAAAAATACTGTGTAGTGATTTATTTAGATATTCCAAAATAAAGAATCAGGGTACATCTCAGTCAACATATATGTATTCTTCAGCAGAATCATACAAAGTTAGCTGTGCGGATTGTCCAGCAAATACATACACAAATAAATATTCAACGCGCTTCACAACTTGCACAGGAGAAGAAACATTGTCTTTACCTTGTGTTCATAATAGGATTTGTATAGGAAAGGTTAATCAAGCTATCATCAGCCCTTTTAAAGGAACAGGGAACCATGTTGGGTGCCACGCCATCATTTCCTGGTGAAATGAGCCAAACTAGACTAGACTTTTTCCCCAGGACCCTTAATGATGATGCGCATGAACAGCCAGACTCAGGCTAGCTCTATAGACATCCACAAGCAGGCAAAAGTTCTGCACACTAGATAAGATTTCCAAGTTGCTTTTACCCCCCATTCACCAACAGATTTACAGACAATAATATAATCATCCTTGGGGGCCACCTCATCCTCTGACGCGTTTCGTCTCATTAATACGTAGACACAGTACATTGCTTGAAATTTCTGCCCTCCCATGTCCCTGTACACGTCGCTTCCAGTAACATGGAGGTCTATGGCCCAGCCCCCCGCCCCTTCCTCATCACCTCAATGCGATCTGGGTGGTGGCGGAACCCTTTTAATGCTGCAGCTTTTCGAAGGTGTTTCAGGTTCTCCCGATCCCCGGTAACCTAGCGTTTGGGATGAACCCAAACAGCAAACAAACTGGGTTCATCTTTAACGCTAAGGAAGTTAATAACCAAGATGATGGCAACCAGTGTTTAATAATGCAGAATCGGGATGTGCTAGTATACCTCATTCTTTATATTATATCTTCAGTAATGTTGCTCTGCAGGTGGCTCCGGCCTCAAGGAGACTTGGGAAGGTAGGCATCACTGTTGGTGTCTACCTTCCCTAGTCTCCATTCGCCTTGCAGCCTAAAAGATGCCAAAGAGTTGAGGACATTGGAACGTCACAGTAATATATGTACATTACATAAATTATATATATAATTATTAGGTTTTATTAATCTATTGCCAACATATTAAGCAGCTCTGTACAGTAAATTAGAGATGCAACATTAGATAACACACAGGTACAGGTTATGACACAGGAGGAGTTGAGGACCGTGTCTTTAGGGCTTATTTTAATCTAATATAGCCCTTCTTCAAAGACATTCTAGCTCAGAGTTCCTGAGATAGCTGTGACATCGGCAGGACAGAAAGTCAAAGAGAAATCATTTTTTTGGAGGAGGATGAGGGAAAAAGGCAAACTTTGTCCTGACAAATAAATGGTTGTTGGAAGCCATGGGGTTAGAGGCCATTTACATCACCACATTTGCCATTCCACCATGTTAGAAATGATCACCCTTTTCGTACATATATGTTCAACTAAAATAAGGAAACAAAATTTTACAGCTGATTTTACGTCATGGGAGAATTAATAAAAATATTTTAGGGAGAGTTTTGACTTCCTCTGTCCTGGCAAACACTGGCCAATAAACCATTGATTCTGACAGTTGGCAGTGATGTGAATTTTTTCTGCCCTGTACTCAGAATCATCACATGAAAGGTTTAGTCTTTGCCACCCACAAGATCAACATAGTCATCTCTCTTAAATATAATTACCTTGCAGAGAGGTGTGTTTGGGTATGCTGGGTTAGGGATAGAGAGCAAACTGCTAAGAGAGGCTAAAGTCAAATTTTTCAATATGGTGCCTTCTTTAGACGCTCATTCTCCTCCTCAACATGACATATATAAAGCTATTTCCTATCGTATCACTTAAGGCCCCATACCCCTTTAAATCACTCCATACAATTTCCATTATATATACATTAGATTAGATATGCCAACAACTATGTAGTGCCGAGTCCTCCCTGTTAAAATACATAGTGATTGGAAGGTATATGTCACTGCTATGTAGTGCCAGGTCCTCCCTGATAGAATACATAGTGATTGGAAGGTATATATCACTGCTATGTAGTGCCGGGTCCTCCCTGATAGAATACACAGTGATTGGAAGGTTTAGAAAGCTCCTCATATTACATGGTTTTGGTAGATGAAGAAAAGAAGAAAGAAAAGTTGATTGTACAGAAATTAAATGGTAAGATTATAAGGTGTATGGGGGGCTTTACATAGTTATTTTAGATCCAGTGACATCATCACAATACAACGTTTATTAGAACTGGTGGGATGAACCAACAGGGTGCTTTATATAGCTTTCTGAAAACAGGAAGATGTGATATTGTCCACATGTGATGTTGAGCCTCCATGACTGAAAGAAATAAAATCCAATTTATGAAAAAGTCAAGCCAGAGACAGAAAGACTGGGAAGGTAAACATTAGACAATGCTGTTTGTCCATTGGCTAATAAAATAGGAATGGTCTACAACTCATACCATAAGTACATTAAAAAATCCCAAATAATGGAAACCATGAAAAGTCTATACAACTGTCCAATTTATGCGCCAATTCACAGCACTTATAGAGTCCAATCCAAGGTTTTATTAATGAGTAAATACAAATGAAGAAATGACCAACATGTTTCGGGGGCTCATCAGTCCCCCTTCCTTTGGCCATTGCACAGAACAATATGTCAGTCAATGGTTTACCTTCAGGCTGCTTGGCCCGAGTGTAGCTCGGAGTAAGTTTGCTTCTCTTACAAACCCCACCCAAACTAGGGGATACTCACCAACCCCCGGTTAGCCTGATCTTTTCTGGGTCGGCCTCTTTGCGAGAGACGTGGAGTGGTGCCATTGACCTCCATGACCTAACATTTAGTTATCAACGGTATAACCTCCCTTACATTTACTCATCACCAGTATCACCTCCGTTACATTTAGTGGTAAGCTGATTTAAGCGGGGGCGTTGCTCTTCCTGGTAACTTCACACCCCGCACAACCAGCACAAGCGGGGTGGGAACTTAGAGGGGAGTGTAACGCCCCCTCTCTCCAAAATTACCCCTGGCCGGGAAAGCCACATAAAAAATGGGATAGTTACAGGTATGATGTTCATTAGAGGGAATAAACAGATCAGACCAAGAGAGTTTTCTCCACTAAGGAACCAATGGGCCGGATTGAGAAGCTAAACAAGCCAGATCCAAAGTTTGCCCATGTCTAGTCTATGGTTAGACTATTTTAGTAACTAATGCCTATTTCAGTAAGGACATAGTTTATCAAAACTAGAAAAAGTAATATAATCTGATTGGTGAACTTTGGATAACTTTGTACCTCCCCCAGCTTTGACTTGAGTAGGGTTGTGCAATTATTTACTGCCAAATGAAAGGAGCACCTATCAGCCTAAGCTTAACCTTACCAAATATCAACTTTCAGGTGAGAGACTTTAAGTGTATCTTGAATGGTCTTTGTGGTTTAGACAGTGTAGGGAGTTGATAAAACCCTCATCTGTGTTGTTTCATTTTGCTTTGTGAGTTAAATGTTTAAAAAGGTGTGTATACACTCATCATGTCTACTTCTCCAAACATGTCTGGAAAACGTGGTGATCCTGGGCGCACTAATTACTGGTTTCATACACTGCTCTTATTAATCATACCTTTTCAAAATGAAATGTTTAGTAGATTCAATGATGTTTCAGTATTTTAATAATGGTGTCCATGATTTGTCGCCATTGAAAACCACTTTAGAAATTTCTGGTGCTATGTAATTACATGATAATTATAATAATTCCGGATATGCCAATCATAGCACAAAATTGTTATCACCTGAAGCAGTAGTTGTGTTTTCAATTTGGGTTCATCAAAACACACCAGGTTATTCTTAAAATATGATGTCCTATTGAAAGACAATTCAGTAAAGTTTTTCATAAACAGTATCTTGTGGGATCGGGGCCACAGGGATGTATTCCGACATGATGACCCAAACACACCACCAAGATGACCACTGCCTTGCCCCAAAGCTCGGTTGGTCAGAGAACGGACATGTCCCATACTCTCTGGCTGATGCCATTAGTTTCAATGGAGACAGGTGCCCCCATTGAAACTGACGGCCGGCACACAAAGGGTGCCCACCGTTGCTGTGAGTGACAGAGTGCAGCGTAATGACGTCATCATGCTGCACTCCATTGCTGATCTGTCGGCCCCCACTTGGTACATGTGTGGGGGCCTTTAGGCCAAGCATGTCTCCAGATCTAAATGATATTTAGCAGCTTCTGCCCAACTCACATGTGGTGCAGATAAAAGAGCCACCCACCAAGGTAAATATCCCAGATAAATATTTTTATTTCAATCTGATATGGTTATTTTATAAAAGCCAGAAAAGAAGACGGTTGTGAGTTATCGGTATGAGTTTGTCAACATAGTGTTGCTTCTGTCTTAACCTCCTGGACGTTACGCCCGAAGCCAGTACAGGCTCAGTTTGATCTTGGATCGATGGCTCTCTGTAAGCCTGCAGCATTTCTGCATAGCTGCAGGCTCACAGAGCTTTTCCAGCCCCATGTCTTCGGCGTCATCGGTGATACCGAAGGAGGCGGCGCCATAGACCTCCATGTCAATGAAGGGGGCGTAGCTTTCCCCCACACACACCGCTGGATGTACATCTATGCATGTATGGGCACCTCTTGCCTTTTACGCATCTGAAAAAGTAACCCTGTGTGTCATGAAATTCATTGATGATGGTGTCTAAAGCCCCCCATTCACCTTACAATCTTACCATACAATTTCTATACAATCAACTTTTCTTCTACCAAAACTATGTTATATGAGGAGCTTTCTAACCCTTCCAATCCCTACATATTCTATCAGGGAGGACCCGGCACTACATAGCAGTGATATATACCTTCCAATCACTATGTATTCTATCAGGGAGGACCCAGCACTACATAGCAGTGATATATACCTTCCAATCACTATGTATTCTATCAGGAAGGACCCGGCACTACATAGCAGTGATATATAACTTCCAATCACTATATATTCTATCAGGGAGGACCTGACACTACACAGCAGTGATATATGCCTTCCAATCACTATGTATTCTATCAGGGAGGACCCGGCACAACATAGCATTGATACATACCTTCTAATCACTATGTATTCTATCAGGGAGGACCCGGCACTACATAGCAGTGATATATACCTTTAAATCACTATGTATTCTATCAGGGAGGACCAGGCACTACATAGCAGTTATATATACCTTTCAATCACTATGTATTCTATCAGGGAGGACCAGGCACTACATAGCAGTGATATATACCTTTCAATCACTATGTATTCTATCAGGGAGGACCCAGCACTACATAGTTGTTGGTAGATCTAAAGGAAATTGTATGGAGTGATCTAAAGGTGTATGGGGGGCTTTAACTTTTCCAATGACAGAACAAATTTCACTGATGACATATGGCAGCTAAAGAACTTCATACCTTTTTGGATCTCCCCCCACCAACCGCTCATAGTTTTATGTCCTTTTGAACCTTACAACAGAGTTTTCATTAACAGGAAACATCAAATGTCTCTGCCAACAGACACAGTGTAGAGTAAGGTCTCATAATGTTAATGGCTATTTACTGCTGTGTTTGAGAGATCAAGGTTCATAGTTTTATGGTGACATTAGTAAAGTAAAGAGTACAGAACAAGCCAGAATGTCCTCTGAAGCCGAACCACTCCCTGGGTGGGTGCATTAACCCTTTATTCCGATAAATAATCCAGTGAATCAGGTGAAATAATCCTGAACTTTGACCAGTTATCAAGCTGTTGCAGGGAAATTAGAAGGAAATAAGTCAAGCGGTTTTAATCACGTGATCATTTATTGACACTTAGGTGTTTCTATGTGTCATGTACTGTCTGCAGAGGGCCCTCATGCATTACAAAAGGGTGGGTGCCTCTGCAGTGCCCATCACCCTGACATGACTGATTATAGATGCTCTACGTCCCAGGTGCCCAACCTGTGGCCTGGTGGTCACATGCGTCCCATTGGGCGTTCTTCGGCGGCCCCAGAAGCCTTAAACACGGTACAGACCTGCAGACATGGGCCACATCGATGGCCGCTTTGAGCGCTATGCGCGCTTACGAACATCTATCTGGCCCATAAAATATGCGCCCATCGCTGTTTTCAAGTGGGACAAATCAATCGCGGCACTACATAGCAGTGATATATACCTTACAATCACTATGTATTCTATCAGGGAGGA
>CM070041.1:41200960-41226401 GCA_036250615.1 Ptychadena robeensis | reverse complement strand
CACTATGCATTCTATCAGGGAGGACCTGTCACTACATAGCAGTGATATATACCTTCCAATTACGATGTATTTTATCAGGGAGGACCGGCACTACATAGCAGTGATCTACACCTTCCAATCACTATGTATTATATCAGGGAGGACCCAGCACTACATAGCAGTTATATATACCTTCTAATCAATATGTATTCTATCAGGGAGGCCACTATACTACACAGTTTTTGGTAGATCTAATGGAGATTGTATGGATCAATCTTAAGCTAGCCACACATGGTTCAATTTTGGTTCAATCGACGCTCGATTAGATCGAGGAATTCAATCGTCTAATCGAAAATCGATCTTAATCGCATCAACATACACCCCACATTGAGTTTGCGATTGTGGTGAGATTTCGATTCCAAAATATTACTAAAATCGTCGATTTTGGTATTGAAACGTTTGAATTCCAGATTGAAGTGGTCTATGTTATTATATCGAATCTAATCGATCCAGGAGAAACACCACAAACATCGATGATTATAAAACGATTTTGGCACAATCGACGATGATTTTCCAGCATGTCCGATCAAAATTCGATTCGATTTTCTGCCTTCATCGAACAATTATCGTCGATCGCACCATGTGGGCATTCCTCGATTTTCGTTCAATCTATGAAAAAATTCATCTAATCGAGCATCGATTGAACCAAAATCAAACCGTGTGTGGCTAGCTTTAAGGTGTATGGGGGGCATAAGACATTTTCTAATGTAAAAAAAAATAAGATCCAAAAAGAATGACATTCACTGTGCTGTGCATCGAGAACAGATTATCTAGCACTTTTATCATCTGGTTTCCCGCAGACCATGCTGAGCTCTTACTTAATATTTACACATTGTGATTAGTGTAGACACTGGGCTCATATAATGCCGGACGATAATACTGCTAAGACCTGTAAAAGCTTGCTTACATGTTGACATGAGAAAAATATGCAAACTTCGCTTGACCTTCAGTCTCAGGGAATATAAACAAAGCAGCCTGGTGAAACCAGAGAGCTCAGCTACACTGGAGAATATGGTAAGTGCTGAATAGCTGCTGTTTAATCATTTAGTATTCCTTTTTTTTGGCATTTGCTCATAAAACCTATGAACAAATCCAGGAAAAAATGTAAATAGACCTCTCATGCTACACTTAAATTTCTGAAGGAATGGACTGCCCAGAGCCGAGTGCCTGTAGGAGGAGGCACTTGACTGGGCGGAGCCTCTTTCAAAATTTAAGGCAGAAGGGGAAGATACCTCTCCCTCCCTCCCTTTCTCCCTGTATCTGGTTCTACTCCTCTTCCTTCCCTTTTCGTTTACTCATTGGTTAATTACTTGCCCTAAAGCTTTGTTTCTCCAACAGGTGCAGCGTCACAGTGGGCGGGTCCTTGGAAGTGTCCTTGGGGTAGATGTGTGTGAAGGTCGGGCTCGTGACATCCTCATGGTGGGGCAGTCACTTTGGTAGAACCCTGAGCGCGTGTTAGGGCCAATGACCCAATGGGAGATAGTTCTGGAAGGCGTCAGGGGGAAGTTTAGTACCCACCAAGCTCTTAAGGCTGGTACAGGTTGGTTTGAAACTCGGTCATTGTTAAGGGCACTCAGGGACCTTTGCAGTAGTTTAATGTTATTGGAACGTTATTTATTTTCTTGATTATCTACATAATGTGTTTGGGATGTTTTTGTAATGCTCTGGCCTTTAATACAATTCCACTTAGATCCGAGCATTGTGTCATGTTTTTATTTATTGTTTAAGGTTATGTGGGTTAGATCTGTTAACCATGGCCACTTTCTCCGTCGGCCTTGCCCAAGTCATGTATCATGCCATAGAAGAGTCCAGGTTCTATCTCCCTCCATTCCAGGTCGGTGGCCTCCACCATTCTCACTGACAGTCAACACTTCCAAGAGTATCGTATGACTGTGGCCCTTCTACTGGATGTGGTTTCATCCTCCAGCAAGAATAGTATGTTCCTCTAGATCAGTGGTTTTCAACAGGGCTGCCGTCAGAAATTATGGGGCACGGTACAGCAAAAATGTCCGGGGCCCATGGGAGGATTTGTTGACGGGGGACAACTCCAATGTGCCCCATCGTTGTGCTGCCTGGATCGGCAGCCGATCAGCCCGGACGGACTGACATCACATCGTACTCAGTGACAGCTGACTGCTGTGCCGATCCGGGGCCCCTACGTGCGGATCGCCGGAGTCCCCCCTGTCCCCCCCTGACGGCGGCCCTGGTTTTCAACCTGTGGGGATCTATAACACTCAGTGCAAAAAAGTGAGTGCATAAAAGTGAACCACACAAAAAACAGGAGTCTTTGTTTGCCCCCACAGGCAAAGCTGGCCATGGCGGCCATTGTGACAAAGATCACAAGCACTCGCGGCCACCTCTAGCGGCTAACTACATGTCAATGTAGCCTCTAGCGGCTGGCTGCGGCTCGCGACTGCTGACACAGGCACAGGCACAAGCCCACTAAAATGAATGGAAGCGGCTGCCAGTGGCAACCACCCGCGACTCAGAACCGAGCTGTGACATGAATCATTCACATAGACAAACACGCTACACTCATGCAGAGATATGAATCATTCACACAGAGACAGACACTACACTCGTACAGAGACAGAACTCATTCACATAGATACACACACTACACTAATGCAGAGACATGAATACTTCACATAGAGACACACACTACACTCATGCAGAGATATGAATCATTCACATAGAGACAAACACACAAAGACACACAGAAAAACACAGAGAAACACTTACACTCTGCAGCTTGTTCTTCCATGGTTGTCTTCCTGCTTGTACCTCCCTCAGCCCCCTAGAATACCTCCATGACCCTCCAGTTTGGGAACCACTGGATAAGGGTGACTTTGACCATGTTGGCCGGCCAGGCCATGAAAGCAAAATACCACAAAAGGAAATTGTATACTGATGGGTAATTTATGGAAATAAGATGTTTGCATTAGGAAGCTGAGTGTGAGGAGTTAGCTCCCTGATTTGCAGAAACTTGACATTTATGATTTATAAAATGAACCTCAGAGGCAGTCAAATACCGTCTCCAAAGTATTAGATGTGATATCTATATTGGTAGGGATTTTAATAAAATATAAAAGTATTGGGTTCAGCCAACCAATTTTGGCATCTTCATGGCCCATGATCCTTATGCCCTCTCTATATTATTATTACCTTTCACTTATAAAGCACCAACATATTACGTATGTAAATGTTCAGAATAAAGGAGACAAAGGGCACAAGGGTCATGGACCATGAAGAATGAAGATGCTGAAATCGAGTGTCTGAGCCCCAATTTGTTTGATATGACTACACAGCACTGTGCATTAACAAAGTTTTGGAAGGCAACAAAAGCTAACATACAGGTAAAGACTATGACAGAAGAGAAGAGGGCCCCCTAATAGGTTGGGGAACAGAGTATACAATAGGTGGGGTTGGGGGGGGGGGGGGGGGGGGGGGGGGGGGGTGGAACTGGCGTGGTGGTGATGTTAGGAATGAGACGATGGATGGGTCAGACTGAAGAGGGAGAGTTCCAGAGAGTAGGAGCGGCCCTAGAGAAGTCTTAAAGCCACGCATGTGATGATGTCATGAGTGGGGATGTCATAAGTAGGTCACTGGAGGAGAGGAGGGGGTGGTTAGGGCTATATTTGTGTACCAGGTGGAGATGTAAGTGGGACAAGGGGTGTCGGGGGATTTAAAAGCAAGACAGAGAACTTTGAATTTGCTCTCAGGGCTATTGCAGTGTAGAGATTTGCAGAGAGGAGGAGCAGCAGACAAAGATCAGTTAGGAAACTAAATGAGCCTAGCAGCACCATTCATGATAGACCCAAGATTGACTCTCTTCCACATCTCAGATGTGTCCGTTGTGGTTAAACTGATGGCCAATTCCTGGCATAACAGTGATAGACATGTAGTAAAGTGGTTTTAAACTTCTAGGTGTATATAGCTGTTATATATATATACTGCTTATAGACCATGACATGTACTAAAGCTGAAGAGTTACGTGTTTAGCTTAAAGAGTGTATTTATTTTCTGTATAGCAGCTGCTGAGATTTTCTGAGGTGAAGTCATAGCTCTTTTTCCCTCTTTTTTGGTTTAGTTTTCTGCCCAGTAGCCGAAATCCCATACCTCTGGGCTGAGGTTATTTAAGTAGTATATAACAGTTTTTCTGGGCATTTCTCGGTTTTCTGCTGAAAAGCACAACTTACCTTGGAGCAAGGTGCTCCTTTCTATCTGCGTCCCCCACCGCTGTCAATATAGCAGAGTGGTGGGCTGACTGCCATCTACGGCAAATTAAAGGGGTCCCCTTTGGACATGGGCAGCCTCTCAAGGCTGCCATACACGAGTCGATGCCCGAGAGAGGGAGCTGCCTTCGAGCTTGATATCGAAGGAACTGGAGGTGCAGCACTGCTGTGACATCCAGCTCAGCTAATGCTTTGCATTCAAAGTCCCCATTCAAAGCAACTGGCATCGACCATGATTTACAGTCATGTCCGATAATCCTGTCTTGGGATGGCTGCATTAGATATGCTCTAGATAGATGGCCGTAACATGCATATCTATGCATGTATGGGCACCTTTACTTATCTTGCCTGAGTGGATGTGCAGCAGGTGCTCTTTGCCAAATGAGGTGCCCTACCTGGCCAGGGCAAGAACAATATAACTCCCTGACTCAGCCTCCAAATGGAACCCTGCCTTGCTAACTTTTTGAGCTGATTGCAAAGCCCCTGAACATGGTATTATTACCAAAATTGCTGGAGATGTAAAGAATGGTTGTGGGAACATTTTGAACATGTCGTTTTTGCATAAATGAAGTTCAAAATTAAAGTTGAAATGACAGTTTTCAAAACTTTGACTTGACTTTGAACTTCATTTATGCAAAAACTATTTGTTTTAGAGACAAACCTTTTTTTAGTGTATCTCCAAACCTTTTGTAAATCTCCAGCAAGTTTGGTGATGATACCATGTTCAGGTGCTGTGCAATTAACTCGAAATCGTCGAAATCATCAAACTTTTGAAAAATAATTTGACCACCTCTAGTGACCATTTGGAACCTCTAGACCCTAATTGTGAACGCTATCCCAGCCTTATGGGTGATATACTGTATATGGATGTGAAAATATTGTTTCCCTATAGTAAAATCTAACCCCCTACAAGGTGTGTGGACATTCACTTACTGCCTGACAGCATGTGTGACAGTGATCTGAGCATAGGCATCTCAAAAGTCCGAAAAGGACCTGTTCGCTCCAGTGAGTTACCCTGGGCAACGCTACAGACAAGCCCCATTAGTATTGCCACACTGAGTCCGGTGCCGAGGCACTCATCAGGACTCTCAGCAATGGAGCAGGAATTTGACCCCTTTATTCATGTGCAAAGGCTGCTGTGACTAAATCTCTAATTAGCATCGACTTCTCGACATTCGTTTGTTCAGTGCATTCTTTCGCTTCCTATGACAGGCGAGCATTGTAAAAGGAACAAAAACATCTGACACATTATACAGCTTACATATTTCTGGAAATCCTGTACTGATATGCACATGACACGTTACAAGGCCATACCTCTTCCACTAGTCAACAAGGTGTGCGTCCCAATTACGTGTGATGAGCAGATATAACCGATGCCATCAACGTGTAATAATGGGCATCAACACCGAGGTTGTGTAACGGTGACAAATCCTATTGCACAACTCGGCAGAATGCCTTTGGTAAGTGGGATTAAAGATCATTTCGACAATTTCCAGTTAATTGCAAAGCTCCTGAACATGGTATCATCCCCAAACTTGCTGAAGATGTACAGAAGTATTGGGGGTATACTACAAAAAAAGTTTGTCTCTAACACAAATAGTTTTTACGCAAATTAAGTTCAAAGTCAAGTCAAATTTCGAAAATCGGAATTTCGACTTTCATTTTGAACTTAATTTATGCAAAAACGACATATGCTAGAGCAAAACTTTTTTTTTCAAATGTTCCCCCAATCCTGCTCTACATCTCCAGCAATTTTGGCGATGATACCATTTTCAGAGGCTTTGCAATTAACTTACAAATTTAGCAAGTCATAAAAAATGCCACCATCTCTAAGCGGGATCAGATACAAGAAGAGTTAAAGTAAAATGATGGGCAAAAGCATTTTATGATTCAATTAATTAATTAAAATTCCCATATGTGATTTAGTCTGTCACTAACATTACCACAGTGGTTCTATATTCCCCTTGTAACATGTATGTATTACCTACTCATCCTTCCAGCTAGTTCTTTGTTCAGCTTCCTCTTAAGCTAGCCACACATGGTTCGATTTTACCGTTCAATCGAGATTTTCGATGAAAAAAATGATCGATTGAACGTTAATCGATGTACTGCCCACATAGTACAATCGACGATCGTTGAACGATTTTTGTAAAATCGTTGATTGAAAAGTGATCGGACAGGTTGGAAAATTTTTCTCGATTGGTCGATTTTTTTTGGGCTCGATTTTGTGTCTCGATTTTTTGGGCTGCTTCCAATTGAAACTAAAATTGTAAGAGGAATTCAATCGATGATTTTGGATTACTTCGATTAACTTTTCAGTTGAAATTGAACCATAATCGTACTCCCCATGTGGCGTACATCAATTAAATTAAAATCGAGGTTCGGTTTTTTGGATCGGACTACAAAATCGAATCGAACCTCGATTGAATGAAAAATTGCACCATGTGTGGCTAGCTTAACTCATTGGTTCTTAACTTTTTTTGATCTGCGACCCCAGAAATAATGCCTGAAGTGTCACTTCCTGTTTTTGGAACCAGTTTGGAGCGTCAGTTCCGCATTTCGACTGGCAAACTGGAAAACTGGCAATGTCACTTCTGGCACAATCAGGTAAGTGTAACGTAATGATGTCCAGGGTGGCAGAGCAACCTATGTTGTTAGGCTATGTTTACACTAGAGCGATTGCGGGTGGTAAAATAGCCCCAAAATCGTGACCATGCCCAATCGCAGCTGATCGCAGGCGATCGCTTGTATTGAATCATGCCCATCGCATTTGATGGGAGTGATCGCCTATGGTCACCGAGCCTTGATTAAAAGAGCGGGTGATCGCAGCCTATCGCTCTAGTTGAAACATAGCCTAACACCATAGGTTAGGATGGCGGGTGCATTATTCTTTCTCCTAACTTCTGCGACCCCTGTGAAATGGTCGTTCAACCCCCGAGGGGGTCCCGACCCACAGGTTGAGAACTGCTGCTCTAACTGATTAACCCTCTGGGCATTACGGGCTTTTCACGCCATTTTTACTGACTGTGTACTCCGCCGTGATTGCTGGCTCTCTGCCCAGCCCTCTACACACCACCGGTGTCAAATAGACGCTGGCGGTGTGTGGGGAGGAGAGCGGCGCCCCCTCCATTAACATGGAGGTCAGCGATCAAACTGCACCCGAACTGAATTCAGGCAAACCGCCCAGGAGGTTAAGCTAAAGTAAAAGAAGAGGGATGGGACAAACCATTAACCACTATTTAATATTAGCTTTTATTCCTATACTTAAAACCTTTATCTAGAAAGGAACACTCAAGTGATTTACCTTGACTTTCTGTTCTGTATATAAAACCCATGATGCCCATTTGGGAAGCAGGTACATTTATGTCCGCCAAAAGGATGTCTCCCGTGAACACAGTAGGTTCATTTTTTCTATATTCCCCTTGTAACATAGATGTATTACCCACTAATGCTGCCAGATAGTCTTTTTTTTTCAGCTTCCTCTAAACGATAAAGCGAAAGTAAAAGAAGAGGGATGGGACAAACCATTAACCACTGACAGGGGTGAATAAAAATATTAGCTTCTATTCCTATACCTAAAACTTTTAGAAAAGTTTTAAAGTGATTTACCTTTCTTTCTGCTCCGTAAAAACCATGATGCCCATTTGGGGATCGGGTACATTATGTCTCCCATGAACACAGTAGGTTAATTTTTTTATATTCCCCATTATATGTATTACCCACTAATGCTGCCAGCTAGTCTTTTGTTTCAGCTTCCTCTAAATGATAAAGCGAAAGTAAAAGAAACTTTTATCCCAAAAGTAAAAAAAAACAAGTTTTATCTGTGTAACCAGGGGTATGCTACTGGAATGAGTTACCTTTACTTTCTGATGCCCATTTGGGAAAAAATTGTAACTGAGGGATATGGTAGTCCTCTTGCTGCATTTGACACGTGTCCTTTAGCAACATATAATAAAAACATTTCACTGCATAGAGAGTTTGGTGTCTCTACAGATCCTTGATTTTATGACTGAGGCTAAAGCTACACACGGTTCAATTTTGGTTCAATCGATGATCGTTTAGATCAAGGAATTCAATCGTCTAATCGAAAATCGATCTTAATCGCATCAACATACACCCCACATTGAGTTTGCGATTGTGGTGAGATTTCGATTCCAAAATATTACTAAAATCGTCGATTTTGGTATGGAAACGATTGAAGTTCAGATTGAAGTGGTCTATGTTATATATATCGAATCTCATCGATCCAGGAGAAACACCACAAACATCGACCATTATAAAACGATTTTGGCACAATCAACGATGATTTTCCAACATGTCCGATCAAAATTCGATAAATTTTTCTGCCTTCACCGAACAATTATCGTCGATCGTACCATGTGGGCATTTCTCGATGAAAAAATTAATCTAATCGAGCATCGATTGAACCATAATCGAACCGTGTGTGGCTAGCTTTAGGGTCTGTAAAAACTTTAACAAGGGCCATAATTGGACATGTCTGATTGAGACCCATAATTAACCTCCCTGGTGTTACGCGCTGTTTGCTCAATTTTTTATTGAGCAAACAGCGCCCCCTGTTCGTTGGTGGAATACTGGGAGCATAGGCACTCACCTGTCTGCTGATCCCCTGTCAAAACAAGAGGACAAACACAATTACCCCCTGTTCGTTGGTGGAGTACTGGGAGCATAGGCACTCACCTGTCTGCTGATCCCCTGCCAACACAAGATGAGGATAAGCAAAGGACTTGCTTAGGCGCCACCTGGGTCACTGATTGGCTTCTACTTACCTTGTCACCTCTTCCCATTCTAAGAAGATCCCATACGGCGGCTCTGCGGACAGGTGAGTTCCTACACCCTATGCATAAGCAGTTTCGGTTTAGGGGGCCACAAGTGGAAGACTGAGGGGGGCCGCCAAAGAACGACCAAAGGGCCGCATGCGGCCCCTGGGCCGCAGGTTGGGCACCTGGGGTCTAGAAGCTTCTCTTATATTTGGCAATACAACTTCTATAGATGATATCCTGTCATGCCTGTCAATGGGTGACAGCTTTGGGCCATGGTGACAGTCACAGGAAGGGACATATTATCCTGTTACAGGGGAAACTATGCTGTTCTTAGGCAACTATGTGTTTTCAGTTATAATTTCAGTGTTTACGTACAGCTCATATAAGACGTGACCTCATTAGCTATTTTTATTGCAGTATTTCTGGTTTTGCTGCCGTAAGCCGTCATTTTCCACCTAACTGCGATCTATTTGCGTATATAAGTATGTCGGCCACTGAGCAAATGACCAAGGCATCATCAAATAGCCAGAGGGTGACTTTGAGGAATCTGCAAGTGTTAACATTTTCTATAATGTTTTTGTATATGTGGGATGTCGGCAAATCATACACTTAGATTTATTGCCCTATATTAATATTAACCGAATCCTGGCTTCTGGAGAGGTTGATCTATTTTATGGATACTACCTCTCTGTTCGGGGCACTTCTACTACCCGTAATTTATATAATATGTTTAAATGCACAATCCGAATATAAGGCATGACTTGATATTTATAGACACATCAATATTCTAATGATCTTCTCGTTGTTTCCATATGTGTGGGGGGTGGTTGCCGGGTGGGAGGGTCGGACAGGCCAAACCATGCTAGAACCACTGAAGGGCCCCTTGGACCTTGGCTAGTGATGGGGGAGGGGGATGATCTCTGGGCGGGCGTCTCCCCTAATTTACATCATGGGGATCCGCCGCCCTACCTCCTCCCAGGGGATGTGTACCCCTGCTGGATTTTCGGGGGATCCTTTGCCCTATTAGTCTATGTGGATTATTTTATTTCATTTATTTGATCTTAGACACATTATCCTGCACAACTTATATGTACACAGCATCGAGGCTCTCTCACACATCTCCCACACACTTTCCTTCACTTACACTAGTCTTTTACCACTCCCTACCTCCCCCTCATCTCTTGTCTACTCCCCATCACTCCTATCACTTGCTTCACATCCTTGTAGACACACACATATGATCCATTCACCTGAGTATTGTCCTTTGTGCACCAGCAATACATACATTTTGAACCATGTTCCCCTTAAGAAGGTGCATGGTAATCATTTGTGTGTTGGTTACTGCACTGTTTTTTTGGACCAGGTATCAAGTTTACACAGACTGTGAGTGCATTCACACATCAAGGGTTATCGTGTAGTTAAAAAGTTATTTTGCTAATGAAAGCTTTGACTAGTCACAGGAGGCAACACAACATATCTTAATGCGCAATGTATCAGAATGTGCCTACTATTTGTGTAAATGTTTAGCTAAGCTTAACGTATAGAGTTGTGTATGTATGCATGACAAGCCCAGTTCACCATGGAGCTGTAGGTTCCCTCTACATTGACTTGTGTCAGCATATAAAGGATGTTATGTACCTTCTGAGCCTTGTCTACAAGGATAAATATGCACTGGTGTGAACATAGACATAAGACCTACACGGGTAGATTCCCGTGCAATCGACCGGCGATCAATTACAGTGATGTCACCGCACTGTGATTGATCGGGGGTCAATCATATGGTAATCAATGTGCACCACATGGGCACATCAATTACCGTATGATGGGGACCCAGTTCCCGGTCCCCCGGGTCTCTCCTTTCCCCAGCCGGAGAAGCAGACAGCCTGCGCACCCCCCCTCTTCTGGCAGAGCTGGCCACGCCCCCTTCAGACACACACATACAGCCGTAGCTGATCACAGCCTGTGTTGCACAGCTGTCAGCCTGTCCATTACATTGGATGGTGACTCGCGGTCCCCATTCAATTTAATGGATTTCGATCCAAGGTTTTCCAACATGTTGGAAACCTGTTTGGTCGAGTTATTTTGAGCAGGATCGATTGATGCTGGATCAAAGAACCGTGGATGGCTCAGATGAAGAAACAGATTAGAGGAACATCGGGAGCCGTGAGCGTGCAAGGCACCTGATGTTCCTCTAATCTGTAACTTCATTGAGCCGTGTGTGGCTAGCTTCAGTGGCCCATTAACGGCCCATATTCCATGACCTTCATATCACATCACCAGTCACATTGGCCAGAGTTGTGAGTCCAAGTTTTGGGAACAGTCAGGTTGAGAATACGGCAATCTATTGATGTGCACGTTCACAGCGATAGATTGTTTGGGATCAAACACGGCCACCCTTTCAATGCTAATGATCTTGCTTGAAGAAAGCTCAATCGAACAACATGTTGTCAAATTCCTGTTCGATTGCTATTACTTTGGATGGGATTATGATACCACGCCGCTTATGTCACTGTGATCACAACGTGATCACTGTGGCCTGCCGCTGGTGGGGGGGAAGGTATCGTGTTACCAGTGAGAAGGTGGAGCAGTGTGCCCAGTACAGTACAAAACTGTGCAGGCACGCCGCTTGTGTCTGCCCACCGGGGAATGCGTCATACATCCCATCTGATACTTTGGAGGGTACTCTAAAGTAATGGAAATCGAACAGGGTTTACTTCCATGTTGGTTCCCTGCTCAACCGAGCTTTCTTCGAGGCGGATGACTCTATTTTTTAATTGATTCATGCACAATCGAGCGCCGTGAAGGCGCACAGCTCTCAAATGTAGAGATGGTCGAATTTTTTGACTAACTGATTTTGTGAGCTGATTGCAAAGCCCCTGAACATGGTATCATCACTAAAATTGCTGGAGATGTAGAGAAGGGTTATGGGAACATCTGGAATTTTTTTTTTGCTCTAGCCCATGTAGTTTTTGTATAAATGAAGCTCGAAATTTAAGTTAAAATTCCGATTGTCAAAATTTTTACTTGACTTTGAACTTAATTTGTGCAAAAACTATTTGTGTTAGAGACATGCTTTTTTTTTTAGTATACCCCCAACCCTTCTCCACATCTCCAGCAAGTTTGGTGATGATACCATGCTCAGGGGCTTTACAAATAACTCAAAATCGTTGAATTTGTAAAAAAAAAAAAAATCAACTACCTTTATTTAATTGTACTCAAATATGTGGCTTTCCTGGCCGAATCTCAATTTTGAAATCGCGCTAATCTAGCACAGAGAGGATGTTTTTCTCCCTGCTAATGTTCCACCCTGCACATTATTAGCACAAGCGGGGTGGGACGTTAGCAGGGAGAGTAACGCCCTCTCCCTTCTAGATCAGCCGAGTCCGTCCGGCGCAGGAAGTGACATCACTTCCAGTATGTGGGACGCGGAAGAACCAAGATCCGTATACCAGAAGTGACGTCACTTCCTGTACGCCCCCCCGTTTTTTTTTGTTTCCAAACTTGACAGCTATGGTTGGGGGTATACTACAAAAAAAGTATGGCTCTAAAGCCAGCCATACACAGTCGGATTCCATGGCCGCTCGATCACCCATCCGATCGATTCCGACGATTCTGCCGGGAATTGGAGGTGTGATCGATCGGCCAATTAAGAGAATCCGATCGCTGCATACCACCTTGTCCAAGGGATTCCGGGACGATTCCATCTCCGACTCCACCTCACAAATGGCAACTCCCCCTGATCTGTGCAGAATCAATCTGATGGAACCAACATGTTGGTTCTCTGTCGGATCCGATTCTGAGCCCCTGATCAATCGGATGCGATCGATCGGACAAGGTGGGCTGCACACAATTCCGGCACGATCGATTCGCGTGCACGCGCCCGGAATCGATCGTGCCGGAATCCGGTCGGAATCCGACCCGTGTATGGGGGCCTTAACACAAATAGTTTTTGCATAAATAAAGTTCAAAGTCAAGTCAGATCAAGTCAAAATGTCAATTTTAACTTTGACTTTAATTTATGCAGAAACTGTGCTAGAGCGAAAAAAAATGTTTCCAGTGTTCCCACAACCCTTCTCTACATCTCCAGCTCTAATCCCAGGAAGAGAAAAGCTAAAGAGTAATAGGCCAGACCAGGGTCCTCTCCTTTAGTATGGTAGAACCACATACATGTTACTGTAACAATAACAATGTAATGTATAAGAAATTTTAAATATATGTTCGCACCCTTAAAGCCAGGAGCACAGGGCTCGATACACGAGCCGTTCGAGGTTCACGGCAGCAGCACGATGACGTCATCTCGCTGCTGCCCGACATTGAAGGAGCTGAAGGGGCTGTGTCTCTTGCTCCAACGATGCTTTACAGTCATGTCCGATATCACTGTTTTCGAAATCAGGGATGGAGCATTAGATATGCGCCAGATAAATGGCCGTCAGTGCACATGGCACTCGAAGCGGCCATCAATCTGGCCCATATCTATACGTGTAAAAAGTTGAAAATCTCAAAAATAGATGATGCTGGGTGTCCTTCATCCAGCAGGTAAAGCAGCCTGCATCTGACGTGTTGCAGCTTCGGTTGCACGCTGCAAGAAGCTCACAGTGTGCAGTGAAATCCACGTATGCTATTACAGAGGAATAGAGGGATCTGTACAACTGTGCGAGACCTTAGTCGAGACTATAGCTCAGCATTAAGCCGTGTCTATCTCTTGTCATACGTAGCGACAATTGTCCGCATACCTTTACAATGAGCAGGGAAGCAGCAGCTATTTAAAGATGACACTATGGGAAGTTGCATAAAGCCATGTATTTAAGGTGTGACATTATTAATGAACGCTGATACTATCCGCCTTCTAGTTTACTATGCAGAGAGTGTTCATGTGAACAGGTACTTGAAATAGGGTTGTGCATCCTGTTCCAACCTAGCGTCATAATCATAATATTATATATATATTTTACATTTACATGGCACGTGTTTATCTGCTTTTATATCACATCCACCCTGAGAGGCCGAGCAGCCACCACATTCTCTAATAGTCTTGGGAAAAATGCAGTTTATGGTTTTAGAGTCATTGCAGTTGCCCCATCAGGTAGTATATATTTTTTCAACCTAGTGTCATAACAATAATATTCTACAAATATTCTACATTTACATGGAGTAAGTGTTTAGCTGCTTTTATATCACATCCACCCTGAGAGGTATGAGAGGCCGAGCAGCTACCACATTCTCTAATAGTCTTGAAAAATGCAGTTTATGGTTTAAGAGTCATTGCAGCTCACCCATCGGGTGGTATATCCTGTTCCAACCTAGTGTCATAACAAAAAAAATATTCTACAAATATTTTACATTTACATGGAGTACGTGTTTAGCAGCTTTTTTTTTATCATATCCACCCATGAGCAGCCATCATGTTCTCTCATAGTCTCGAAAATGATGCAGTTTATGGTTGTAGAGTCATTGCAGTTAACCCATCGGGTGGTATATCCTGTTCAAACCTAGTGTCATAACAATAGTCTACATTTACATGGATTACGGCTCTAGCTGCTTTTATTTCTCATCCACCCTGAGAGGCCAAGGTGCCACTACATTCTCTTATAGTCTCGGAACGGATGCAGTTTATGGTTTTAGACTCCCTACAGCTCACCCATCAGGTAGTTTATTCATTCCAACCTAGTGTCTTAATAGAAATATTCTACAAATAGTCTAAATTTACATGGAGTACGTGTTTGCCAGCTTTTATATCACATCCACCTTGAGCAGGCAAACAGCCAATGCATTCTCTAGTTGTATGGTTGTAAAGTCACAACAGCTCACCCATTGAGTGGTTTATTAATTCCAACCTAGTGTCTAAATCACAGATGCCCAACCTGTGGCCCAGGGGCCACATGCGGCCCTTTGGGTGTTGATTGGCGGCCCCCCTTGGTCCTCCAATTTTTAATGCATATGGCATAGGAACTCACCTGTTCACCGATGCTCCAACGCATCCTTGCCTAGGAACTTCTTATAGCGGTAAGAGGAGGAGAGGGACTCGCTGAGCCTCCAGCTGAGCATACTAATTGACATACATGAAGGCTAATGAGTGACCCAGACAGCGCCTGAGTGCCTATGCTTCCATTAGACTACTTTGATAATATCTATGAGGCACATACCCTTTGTTGATGTATATGGGGCATTCCATATATCACCATGTGTAGTGGTCACACACTGACTCTGCTTTCCTAATCAACTTTGGCTGTCCTCCATGTAATGTGCGGCCCTTTAGTGATGCCGAGGGCCAAACTTTTGGCCCTCCATATCACCTCAGTTGCCCACCACTGGTCTATATAGCAATATTCTACAAATCTTCTACATTTACATGGGGTACGTGTTTAGCTGCTTTTATATCACATCCACCTTGAGCGGCCGAGCAGCCACCACATTCTCTCATAGTCTCGGAACTGATGCAGTATTTGGTTGTAAAGTCACTACAGCTCACCCATCGGGTGGTTTTACATTTCAACCTAGTGTCTAAATAGCAATATTCTATAAATATTCTACATTTACATGGAGTACGTGTTTAGCTGCTTTTATATTACATCCACCCTGAGCGGCCAAGCAGCCATCACATTCTCTCATAGTCTCGGAAAGGATGCAGTTTATGGTTTTATGGCGCTAGGTGTAGTATAAATCTTGCTGTACCATTCTAGTCGAATCTTCAGCTCTCCATAGAAATCCGCATCCATGCTATCCACATCACTTATACATGTTCATTTACGTTTTACATGACCTCGCAGGGTGAACTCTAATTTGAAGGAGAGTTAATAAATAACTGAATCTCACTCATGCCTTATGTATAGGAATATATTTGGTGGGTGCGCTGTATAGAAATAGATACTCACTCTACGGTGGCCAATTCTGCTCTGGGATACCGCACGCTACTTTTGAAATAGACATTTATCCGTGCACGCTGTGCCAAGCTCATTCTATGCCCACTCAGTAAAGCACTTTAAACAAGACAAGCATTAATGTCGGAATTTACTCACGTTGAAGCGCTTGCCAATGCTTCCAGTAATGAACACAACAAGAAGCAGCTTGGGGTAGTGCCAGACCCTCGCTCATATTACACGTCGCCTTGCCAAGGGGCCCATTAAGGTGCAGAGACAGAGGAAGTGACCCCCCCCCCCCTGTGTCAGTTCTATACAGCTCAGGTGTATTGTTGGTAATTTCCATGATAAGTGTCCTTCTAGGTTAAAGCCCCCCATACACCATACAATCTTACCATACAATTTCTGTACAATCAACTTTTGTTCTATCAAAACCATGTAATATGAGGACCTGTCTAAACCTTTCGATCACTATATATTCTATCAGGGAGAACCCGGCACATATACCTTCCAATCACTATGTATTCTATCAGGGAGGACCCAGCACTACATAGCAGTGATATATACCTTCCAATCACTATGTATTCTATCAGGGAGGACCCGGCACTACATAGCAGTGATATATTTCTTCCAATCACTATGTATTCTATCAGGGAGCACCCGGCACTACATAGCAATGAAATATACCTTCCAATTACTTTGTATTCTATCAGGGAGGACCCAGCACTACATAGATCTGAAGGAAATTGTATGGAGTGTCCTAAAGGTGTATGGGGGGCTTAAGTAATTTGCCCTGTGGTCCTGATGCGCCAATGTTTGGTATATCTCCGTTAAACAATTACATTTTTTAAAATCACAAATTAACATTAAATTTGTAAAAATTGTCCCTTTTCTATGTCAGTTTCCTCTGTCCTATCAATGTGCCCATTGTGCTCCCTTCCTTAGTACATAGAGTCACATTCGGGTTAAGTAGACCAACAGGTACTCACCGTGTGTACTCGCTTGTAGTTTCACACCGTCTACCTTCAATAAAATCTTCCAGTAATTCCAGTGGAACCAATAAACGTGTTTACTGGTTGTGCTGGGGCTCCCCCTTGGATGCCACTGATCTGCTCTCTGTAGTGTTCTGACAGCAGGTGAATGTTTCACTGAGAACAAATAGAGGTGGAGACAAACCAGAAGGACAGGTCTAGTGATACGGGGAGGGGACAGCTGCAGGACAGCCTGAGACCTGTGTGCTGCTTGATTTTCCACTTCGCTGTCTAACAAACCCACAGCAATGCAGTTTACCAGAACATACAACCTCATCCATGCCACGCTTTCTGGTAATGACAAAGCTACCAATGAAGGCAGTGACCAGCTGCCAACGAATCATCAGGAACAGCGTTGGTCCACTTTTTTTTAAATATTTATTCATAACCGAAGTTTCAGTCATAATCTGATTAAAAGACGTCCATACACAACATAATTTTTAATAGGTTCGAGCACAAGCGAGCAATGTGCGCATTCACAGTGCTTGATTGTGCGCAAATCCATCTCGAACAGGTCATCTGTCGAGCATTGTCGGGACGTGAATGGGGACCTTTAAGGTGTATATCCACAAGCACTGGAGTTCCGCACACCAGATAAAATATTAGTTTCAGCTTTATTGAATCCAAAAGTTTTCAATCGAACAACAAATGCGTACACAAAGATGCATCAAATCACCCTCAGAGCGTCACCACAAATTCTCTGACGCGTTTCATCCCCCAATCTGGGACTTATTCATAGACCTTTAAGGTGGCCCTAGGTGGGTGAATTCGATGGAGAGCGACCACCATGCGCGCTTGCGGTGATTGATCTGCCGCAAAATTGCCCGCAAATTGGACGTGTATTTCCATAATTTTTAGATCGATCTTATTACTTTGGATGCTTGCTTTGACCAATGTCCCCATCCAAAATAAATGCGGGCACACAAAAGGTGCGCGGGCTATTCCCATCACTAGTGGCTGTGCGTGATGGTGTCATCACCCACCGTTGATCGGCCACAGAATCGGCCTGGCATTGACGTCTCAATGTCGGGCTGATTCTGCAGCCGATTAACCTGGGCTTAAAGGTGGCCATAGACGGATTGATTTTGACGTCAGTTTTGCATCAGATTGACCGGCTTGCATGCTCATGGCAGATCAATATATTGGCCATAAACCGATATCTTTAATTTTTATAATTTTTAGACTGGCGTCCCCATCCAAAGTAAATGCAGACGTGCACGCTGTGTGGGATGACGGCCGAATCAACCCGGCATCCAGATGTCTGTGTCCAGCTTTATAGAGTATAATCCAAGCCAAAAACTTTCCTTGAGAAAGGATTAAAAAATAGAATTGTCCCTATGCCAGAGGTGTGCCATTATTTATCATCCCCCTCCCATTTGGACATGTTCTGGCCTCACTTCCACCCAAGACAAAGTGACACTGGGGCCCTCTGCCTTACAAGGGCCCTGCCACGTTGACAACAGCCGATACAATACCCAATGCCCAGGATAAAATGGTCAGACAGACATTAGAGAGGGTCCCAGGGACTTCTGTACTCATTCATTAACATGGAGGGCATGGGGACCTCTTGTTAAAGGAGACCCACAAATCCTCAAGGAGCCCCCACAATACCAGGTCATGTTGTGGGGCATTAGAGGGACATTAGAGGGACCTATGCACTGTAGTGTGGAGGGTCGGGGTCCCCTTGATCCGCAGTGATCTCCCATACTCCCATCATGTTGTGGAAATGAGGCCCCTTACTTTACCCAGTGTGTCCCCCTTGTTGAGATATAACAATGGCGCACGCTCTTTGCACCCCACCCCCCCCCCTTCCCTAGGTGTCTGAGACTGCCATGGGGCCTGGTAGTGCCTAGAGGGGGGGCATGCTTGTTACCACCTGGTGATACTAATTGCGGCATGCAGCTGTAGGAGATCGCTAGCACCCAGCAATCTCTGACTGGCTCCTGCGATAAGAATCGCGTCTGAGTGATTTCAGCTAGGAAGTGGGGGGTGGGGCAGGACATCTTTCCCCTCCTCACCTGATCGCACCCATAGACAGTGAATGGGCATGGTTGAAGGCACCCAAACATCAGGCACCTAAACTATTCAAACATCTCCTCTGTGTAGGCTCAACAACAATTTTTTCTCTCAAAGATGCCCTGCGTCTTATTTTCGGGGGATGTCTTATTTTTCCATGAAGAAGAATACGGCACTGGGGTATCAGGGTGGGCAATCACTTAAAATGACACAGGGGGATCCGAGGGGGAATCAAAATGGCACAGGAGACTCAGAGAGGGTGATTACCATTTAAGTAACCCCTGATCCTTCTGTATCATTTTGATTGCCCCCTCTGATCCCCCCTGTCCAGAGTTACAGTACCGTATCTTCGGGGGGCCTTATTTTCAGGGGTATGCCTTATATTTCAGCACGAGGGAAAAATGTAAGGGTGAGTTATTTTCAAGGAAACAGGGTAGTTGTCTCTTGAGTCCTGATCACCAGGGTGACCTCAGCCAAAGCACCAACATACAAGCTGACAAATCCAATGACTTCTCATAGCATCATGTCCTCGAATGTATATTTTATTTCTGTTGTTTTTATTTATATTTGGATGACAGATAAGACAACAGTGTCATTCATATGTAAACAGATGTTGTTCAACAATGAGTCTATGTTCCGTGGTTTGGTTTTCTCCTCACATTCTCAAGAACTGAGTCTCCATGTAAATATGTTATGGAATTTGTTTCCTCATCCACATAGTGGGATGCGTAATAGGAAATGTGCTGCATGTTCTATGACACAATCAAATAATAAATAGTGTTGAGGTTGAATATTCGATTTTCAAATATGTGGCTAAAAAATCATGTATCAAATATCATGTATCAATGTATCAACTGCAGTCTGCAACACCACCCACAAAGCGCCTGATCTCATCTGATCTCCAAAGCTAAGCAGGGTTGGGCCTGGTCAGTACTTGGATGGGAGACCGCCTGGGAATACAAGGTGCTGTAGACACTGATACATTTCCCTTTTTGATTTGGATTATTTAAATGTATACGCTTTGACCATATCTAAATATCCCTGGTAGTTTGCCAGATCTGTTTCTGACAAACAGGTGCCACCATTTTGAGCTTGGGTAACCTCTCCCCTTAGAAATACGAATAGGAAATTTGCTGCATTTTCTATCACACAAAATGACAAATATTTTCCCAGTCTCTCAGGGATATTAAGAAAAAAATTTTTGTCCCCCTCAATTCATAAACAGATAAACTTTCGGTATATGGTCTGGCAGGCCTGGGACCGGGGCCCAACAAACGAGCTTTCCCTACCCCCTCTAGGTCATACAAGACCCACTGTAGACATAAAGCCTAAGAAAAAAATTTATAGTTGCTCAACTATACACAAGTAGTGATGTCATTTGCCAAAAGGTTTCTGGTATCCACTCTGCTGAACACACATGGCCTGGTAGGAGATCACTCCTTTCTAAGCCTGCTTTGTACCTTCATTATTGTGCGTAGTTTCTCTTTTCTTTCATCATTTCTATCATTTACAGAACTTAGCTTTGTTGCACTAAGTATTGAAACTTGTGTCCTTGTTTTTTTATAAAGCCTAGGAAAGCCTGGTAAATTGGGATGGTGGTGACAAGGAATGAGCATAGCAATGCCCTAGGCAATACCAGGCCCAACGGTGGATCTATTGGTGGCCAGGGAATGCACTGACCATGAGCACAACCAGGCACAATGCTATACCTCAATGAAGAAGAGACCCCTAAGTAAGGTAAGGGGGACCTCAACCCCAAAGTGACCTGGCAATGTTGGGATCTGTGGGTGGAGCGCATTAGGAACCCAAGGGTCCCCATTTACTTTCTTAATGTAAGAGCCTCGAGGATTCCAGGCTTAAAAAATTTAAGCTGGGCATACATGGCTCGATTTGAGCACAATCCAGCGCTGTGCTTGAATCTATTAAAAATTTGAGCCATCCAGCCTTCCTTCGAAGCAATGGATCCAGCTCGAAGGAGCTCAGTCAGAGCTCAGTTGAACAGGGTTCCAACATTCTGGAAAACCCTGTTAGATTTCCATTCCTTTGAATGGGGACCCAAAGTATCGGACTGGCTGGAAGCCACAGAAGCGCTGCGGCTCAATATCGGGCTTCCTCGATGTGGAGGAAAGTCGAGCTGGGTGTGCCGGGCTTTAGTCTTCATTAGTGATGGCAGAACTGTCCGCAAGTGACCCACCCTGCTCACCGGCAAGAAAAAGCTTATTATTCTTCCACCAACAGGATCAGGAGCAGCAAGATCCTGCTGGAGAAAGAATCTTTTCATTAGAGACCGGGTAGAGAACCCGGTCTTCTAGTGAAAAATGGACTCCAAAAACCGGAAGTGACGTCAGTGCACTGTATGTACCGTTGGACACTCAACGTACATGGGTTACCATTTTGTATCCATCACTGCTCCATTTCCTCCCTTAATACAACTTATTTGGGACAATAGTTTACTATAGTTCACTCTATAATGCAAGTTATGTGAAGACCGCATTTCACTCCCAGTCCAGGACTTCCATGAGTACTCAGCTAATGACTAATCTGAGCTGTTGGGAATAATCGTTTCCCTTAGCTGACATTCATAGGCCCTTTGAGGTGTCTTCTGACCTCCCCACGCAGACACAAGCCATTTAAGTTCAAATAAAGATACCACCTCCATGAAGCCGGCCCAAATCCGCACATGAATACACGGGAATGTTTGTCATTCGGAACACACCCTATAATGCTCATTTGGCACAGCGAGTCTTTTTAGCAGATATATTTAGAGTAACTTAGGTTACATAATACTTCATAAAAGAAAATCTTTCATGGAACCTTCTGTACCAAGACGGCAGTCCTCTCAAACCTGTAAAGAAAAAATGTTTTGTTAATAGGGTTTATTGCCGATTATTTGTTTATTGTCATGGCCAAAAAACAGGGACCACAAAGGACCACCCTTGGTCATGCTAGGCATACACGGTTCGATTTTAGCACAATCGTTTTTCGAATAAATGTTATATCTTGATCTTTCCATCGGATACTGATCGTAAGCAAAACCAAAGTAGTACCACATGGAAGGTTCGATCATCTGCCATTTTAGTTTCAATCGAAAAACACAGGAAAGAGTCATATATAACTGTTTTTTCCGATGATAAGTCACTGTCTTATATTTTTTAGAAGCCAAAAATATGAAGGGGACAAAGGATAGCACAGACTCACTTTTTTGTGGGTTTTTCCGGCCAGGTAACAGACTTCGTTTCTGTAAGGCATCCTTCCTGGCACGGGCGCGAGCCTTTGTGGTCACTTCCTGCTCCACTCTGCACTGCAGCCAGCCCTGACGGAGGCACACAGTTACTGAATGGGAGATTTGGGCATGGATGGTGGGTGTCTTATTTGCGGGGAGTGTCTGTTTTGCGGGGGGTGGCTCATTTTCAGTTTTTTTTTTCAAAAAAGGGGGTGTCTTATTTGATGGGGATGTCTTATTATCGGGGAACCCCATTATAAATATGTTCATTGAATAAAATCGACCCGACCAACAAACAAAATGCTATGATTTTAGTTCCATCATTGTACAATCAATGAAAATTTTCCAGCATGTCCAATCACATTACATATCAATGTTTTGATCGGTATTGAACAATTTTCGTTGATTGAACCATGTGTTCAGTATACGATTAAGTTCGATGTAAACTTTGATTGTTTTAGGTCGATCGAACGCTAAAATCGAACCGTGTATGCCTAGCTTTAGCAGGACAGTAAGGCAATATACTAACAATTGATTTATTTGGCTGACCAGTCCAACTCAAAACATAGGTGTATTCATCACAAATACAAGTTATCAACATATGGCTGAGGGGGTTCATGGGATCCAGAATTTCCTCTTTTTGTGTGAGGCCACAAAAGCCCCTTCATATCATAACATGAAAAATACCCAAGAGCATGGACAATGAGTCCCATATTTTGACATGTTTCACCCTGGTTGGGCCTCTTCAGGGATAAAATGCCCTCTTTGCTTAATATAATTAGAGATGGTCCAATTTTTCGACTTGCTAACTTTGTGAGCTGATTGCAAAGCTCCTGAACATGGTATAATCCCCAAAATTGCTGGAGATGTAGAGAAGGGTTGTGGGAACACTTGAAAAAAAAGTATTGCTATAGCACATAGAGTTTTTGCATAAATAAAGTTCAGACATAAAGTTGAAATTCCGACCATCTCTAAATATAATGCACTCCCTGATTACAAGAAAAAATCACTCTGCGTACGTCATGTATTTTTAATCGCCGATATACATCACTCAATGCAATGAGTCTTAAGGCCTCCATACACTCTTCAATTTTCCCATTCGAACGACCTAAAGCGGACGATTTCTAAGTCAATTGACCAGAAATCAATGCCTGTCCACATGGTTCAATTGACCTAGATTGATCGAAATTGACAAAAAAATTGATCGAAAAGTGATCGAACATGTTGGAAAATTTTGATTGATCGAGTATACATCGAATGTTATGTTTCTACATGTGGGAGGTATTGTGATCACAGTTCGATCGATCGTCGTTTCTACAATCGTACATTACGATCTAATCTGACATTGATCGTAGGGAAATCAGTACATGTATGGGGGCCTTAACTCCTTGTATTTAGTACATGTACCTGTACCACATTACATACATTAATCCAACAAATTAGTATGTACATAAATTGGTTTTACATGTAAGTAGAATACTAGAGAATGGTCTGGCTGGGAGGTGCCGCGTAAAGACTAGTGATGAGTGACTAGGCAATATTCGAATTCGCGTAATTTCGCGAATATCCGTCATAATATTCGATTCCATATTCGTAATCTCGAATATCCGCACTTACGACATGAATTGCGATCTAAAAATCGCAATTGCGATCGAATATGCGCAATGCATGCAAGTCAATGGAGCTCAGATATTCGACTGGGAGAATATCCGTCATTTCCATTTAAAAAAGCGCATTGCGATTATATAATCACGACCCCATTCAATGCAATGGATCACGATTATAAAATTGCGATTATACAATCGCAATAAATCGCGAAAAATCGCGATCTCGTCGGATATCCGATGATATATCAAATGGCGAAATAGCGATATTCGAGCTAAATTTTCAAAAATCGAATATTCGAGCTCAACACTAGTAAAGACCTGGCGTTCACAGATCCACAGGGAAGTGGTTCAGGAAAGGGGGCCACTTCCACCATGCGTTGAAAGTGGGGATCCACAAGGGTGCTCAACATGTGACAGAAGTGGCCCTTATGATTATAAATACATGACATACTCACAATGATTATTTCTTGTTATCAGGAGATACATTAAATTCAGCAAAGAACACATTTTATCCCTGAAGAAGCCCAACCTGGGCGAAACATGTTGGTATATAGACTCATTGTCCATGCCCTATGGGTATTTCTCATGTTAAGATTGTAAGGGGCTTTTCTGGGCTAACATGTCAAGAGAAAATCTTGGAACCCACAAACCCCCTCAGCCATTTGGTAATAACTTGTTCGTTAATATATCATATATGTGATGAATACACCTATGCTTTGAGCTGCAGCGGTCAGCCAAACAAATCAATAGTTTAACTATAGTTTAACACATGGTATATTCATTTTTGTGCTTTAAGTCCTGCTAGGTCTTAAAACTAATCACACAAGGGGTGGCCCTTTGTGGTCCCTTTTTTTTGGTCATATTATTATTATCATGTATTTATATAGCGCCAACATATTACGCAACGCTTTACAGAGCATATATAGTCATATCACTAACTGTCTCTCAGAGGAGCTCACAATCTATGGAATATATGTAATATTGGGATGCGGCACACAACTATTATGTTTCTAAAATCTTTGGTCACGCCACAAAGTCTGGGTGGATTGCATAGGGACATAACATAACATATATCAGGGGCAATTACTTACTATGAGGATAAAGTGTTTCAATAGTGCTCAACTGCTCAGTCCTGGACTGACTGCAAATGTTAATCTTCCCCACGACTAAAGGGATGCCAAATATGCATGAAGTGGAAATGTGTAGCCAGGAATCCAGGCGAGGTTAATTTAATTATTAATTTAGTCCAAAAGGTTAAGACAGTGGTCTTTTTATTTATACAGGGCAACCTATAACAGGTGATACTTAAGGTCACATGTTACAATATGACTGTATGCTTTTTGTACAATTTAGTTTTACCAGAATGTAAAATGAAGGCCCTTGCACTAAGAAAGTTAAGGGGGGGGCCCTCATCACATATTGAGGGCTACCCGCATCACACCAAGTGACCCGAGGCAGGACCCTAATCACAACGAGTGACGCGAGGCAGGAACCTCATCACACCAAGTGACCCGAGACAGGACCCTCATCACACGAGTGACCTAAAGCAGGAACCTCATCACACCAAGTGACCTTAGGCAGGATCCTCATCTCACCGAGTGACCCTAGGCAGGACCCTCATCACACCAAGTAACCCGAGGCAGGACCCTCAT
>CM070041.1:41184270-41196925 GCA_036250615.1 Ptychadena robeensis | reverse complement strand
CGCTGCGTAATATGTTGGCGCTATATAAATAAATGATAATAATAATAATAATAATAATCGCTTGGCGGGATGTCGGGATGTAACACATAGACTTACCTGCTCGGCGGATGCTCGTCTTCATTGCGCCGAGCCACTCCGTCGAGCCTCTGCATCGGCGGATGTGTAAACAGAGTGTCCACCCACCGGCAGGCAATGTCTATGTGCTACGTCGGGACCTCCCGCCAAGCAATACACTTAGCTGAGGGGGTCCCAACGTAAATGGGAACAAGCCCTTAAGGTAAGCTGACTGAACCATTCACAAGAGGAGGGGGTGGGCAAGTCAATATCACACTGGCATTTCAGCTGTGGGTGTTGAGAAAGATTGAAGACCTGTTGCTGATTAGTGTTGAGCTTGAATATTCGAATAGTAAATATATTCGGCGAAAATTGGCTATTGGAGAATTCGCAAATTTTGTGAATATGCAGGCAGATATTCACATATAACATTTTGATAATTTCGCGATATTCGCCATTGGGATGCTTATGGGAATGGATTTCGAATATATATTCGCAATGCGAAACTAAATAGCACATGTGACCATTCATTTTGTAGGTAATTGCGAGGCGATTATAATTGCACGTATTTGTAATTGCGAATATTCCTGAATATCAAATTGAATATTTGTAGAATTATTTGCGAAATATCGCAAATTCGAATATTGCCTATTGCTGATTTACCGGTCATTTAGCCCTGGTGTACCAAAAAGAAAATTGGAAAGTTTGGTGTCACCCATCTTTTGGGACTGAAATGGTGTTACCCAATGCCACCCGTACCCCCCAGCACTGGGCTAGGTACACCTTTACTCGTATGAAAGTAGTGGACTGCCATGAAAGGTATGGAGCTTCTCTCCTTGCCTGTTATACTAGCCATTCTGTTTACTGTGATGACCCCAAGGAGGCACATCTGGATCAAGGGCTTTCAATGAAACCTTTATTGTATTATTGTTATATTTATTATATTTGTTTTTTTTACCCTTTTGGTATTGGGTATTGTATATTTTTGGATACGTTGTGAACACAATTATGATGTTATATGTCATACAGTATATCTGGTTGTTCTCTGTATATTTGGGTTCCTTATATTCTGGACACTTTTTCTAACTTCACCATCGCCCTGTGTGACGTCCTTAAATATATTAAGGAAGGAAGGTTCATTACCATGATATCACAACAAATACAAAAGAATACCAATCCTTACTGCATTGGTGGGCAACTAAAGGGCCGCACATAACTTTTTCAATCTATACTGACTTGTATAAGCTTTTGGAAAGAGCTGGAAGACATTATGTTTCATTTTTAAATAATAAAACTTATGTTAAATGATACTTCAAGCATTGGGTAACGCTGTAGTATGGTGATGCACATTTTGATTCAGAGGTTATGTGATGCAATATAAGTTCCTATGCCCTATGCATGAACAGTAAGGTTCCGAGGATGCAAGTGGAGGACTGAGGAGGGCCACTGAAGAATGCTCAAAGGGCCGCATGCAGCCCCCGGGGCACAGGTTGGGCACCAAGGCCTTAATAGATCTCTCAGGTGAACTCATGATAATCATTGGAAGTGATTAACGTGAAATGCAGCCGCACTGCTATTGAAGAAACAACATTGTAATCTAGTTGTAACTGGAAGAGAGTGCTCACACCAGGCTTGTGAAGAATTTAAACACTGACCTCAAACCAGGTGGGTTTAGTTCTTTCGAGTGTGTTGGCTAGGGATCCAGACGGAGCACATACACATTACCTGCTCGGCAGATGCTCTGTTCTCTGGGCGCTGATCCACCAATGCAGGGGTTAACTTAGTGCAGTCAGGACCCCCACCAAGCACTGCACTTAACGTAGGGGTCCCGATGGATCACAAAACATAGTGGAAACATGCCCTTAGGGCCTTTTCACACTATATGCGTTGAGTTTTAAAAATGTGCACTTTTTTTTTACCTCAGTCGTTTTTACATAGAACACCAATGTTGCCATTCACACTGTATGTGTTGCAGTATGCATTTTTTTTTTTTTTTACCTTGCATGCGTTTTTGTTTATATGCAGAAACGCATGCCTATTTTTTATATTATAAGCATGCATTTCTGCATATATATACAAAAATGCATGCGTTTTCACATTACATCTGCGTTTGCGTTTTGCATTTGCGTCTTTGAACAAATCAATGAAAAATTCAGGAAAAATTATATAAAAATGCTTACAGCAGGGAGTTTTTAAAACGCAACACATCCGCAATGGTAAGGCTGGGTCTACACTATGCCACCCCTTAAACCACGGGGGGCATTATGGACAGGTCTGGTGTGCGTGTCCATAGCGCCTGTCTATGGTTTACTCATTGTTTTCAGGAGCAATAGGGCGCTGTATTGGCCATGTCCGCCCTATACTTACTATTGGCAAAACGTGTCCGAAAATGTATGTTTGCATTCGTAGTGTTAATGGGCCCTGAAATGGCCCTAAATCTAAAGGCTTGTGTCCACTGCTGCTTTTTCCTCACTGCAAATTGTGAGTGCCATGCCCGTGGTGCTGTTTTGAAGCTGCGGGCTGCCGCATCTTCAAAGCAGCATCGCGCGCACGTCTACTTTTGGCATCAACATAGAAGTCCGTGTCCATTGGTATACACTGGTAGGTCCGTTCAAGATACAGAGAAGGAGTGTGGTCAGCAACATGGTGTAATAGAGAATCGCTCATCTGGGTATCATAGTTCCTCAGGACTAGTGATGGCCGAACTTCGGCCATGTCCGTCTGCGAACGGGCGAAGTGGACTTTTAAAAAAGTCTGCCGTCCGCCCGTTCACGGACAGATTCAAATTCCCCGCCTCTAAGCAGAATTTGAATCTGAAAAACCATAGTTCCTGGTGTGTTAACCGGATGTGACGTCTCTGACGTCACATCCTGGTTTGCGAGCCGGTTTTTCACTGATTCTCTACCCGGTCTTCAGTGAAAACATTCTTCCTGCGGGGGGATCTCGCTGCTTATGATCCCATCGGAGGAAGAATAGAGGGCTCCTTCTCACCGGCGAACAGGGCGGGTCGAACACCCGTACTGTCCGCTGGCGAGAAGGAGGGACGAACATACTTGTTCGCGGCCGAACTGTCCGCCTTGCGGGCAGTTCGGCCATCACTACTCAGGACAGGAGAAAATTATTGTATATGTACCTGGATGAGAGATTTAGGGAAGTAAATCCTGCTACACAACATAAGCAACATCCTGGGGGATGGGTAAGGGAATGGTGGACGGTATGGTTGGTAAAACATTAACTTTTGCACAGATGGGCTTTGCACTCTTATTTTGTGGCCATTGTTACTCTATAGATTGTGAAATCGTCTCTCGGAGATGGAATTGTGCAATATTATTCTTCTACACTGGTCTTGGTTCTTCAGTTTAGTTTAGTAGAATGTTTTGGTTAATGTTTCCTCTTACATTTCTGAAAAAAATGTTTTCTTAGAACCAACAAAGGCCTATACTGTTTAACAATATAAGAGCTAAACAAGTTATAAAGGAGCTGTATGACATATATGATGAATTAAACCGGCAGTGCTTTTCCACAGCCCCTGAATAGTTCATTTGTATGGCAAAAGGTGATCACCGCTAGTGATGAGCGGCATAGGCAATATTCGAATCCACGATATTTCACAAATAAAGCTGGGCAGGCGGGTAAATATCCAGGCAATCGAGCCACGATCAATCACAGTGTGGTGACATCACCATGCTGTGATTGATCGTGGGTCAATCAAACGGGAATCAATGAGCACTACATGGGCCCATCTATTCCTGTTAGATGTGGACCCAGCACACACGTTGTCGCTCTCACTGGCTGGGAGCTGCAGCCAGGAGAGCCGACACAGGATACAGCTCCCCGCCTACCCGACTCCTCCTATCTCACAGGACACTGAGAGCGGGGAGCTGATCCCAGCTTGTAGGCTGTGTCCTATGAGAGGAGAAGTCAGCCGCAGCACTTCTGCTTTAGGGGTTGTCCCCAAAGTCAAATTTGGCCGTGCGTCAGCACAGTTTTGAGCTGCTAGTGGCAGCCACGGACGGGCGCCTTCATTGTTTTTAATGGGGCTGTCCCGACTTGCATGGCTGCAGCAGTCGCGGTTTGAAGCGCGGGCACCAGCGTTCTGGCTGCCAGCTGCTAGCGGCTACATTGACATGTAGTTAGTGATCTTTGACAGCCACTAGCAGCTGGTGGCCCGGCCAGCTTCCACTGTGGGGACAAGCCCTTAGATGGAGACCCGCGGTCTCCATCCAAAGCAATAGACATGGACTGTGGTTTACGGTCATGTCTGATATGCCTGTTTTTGTCAAACCCGCTCGAAAACCACATTAGATATGGACCAGATCAGGGCCGCCACCAGGGGGGGACAGAGGGGACTCCCGGGCCCGGGCAGCTAGGGGGGCACGATATTCATCAAATATATTTGCAATTCGAATATTCAAGCTCAACACTAATCACCACCTCTATGCAATGAAGGTTTGGATGGACTTCATGATGGCTGCTTAGCAAGGAAAGGCAATGGCAGTTGTGCACTAGAGTAACATGTGACCATTTCCACAATTTCAAGTTAATTGCAAAGCCCCTGAGCATGGTATTACCACCAAAAGTGCTGGAGATACAGACACGTGTTAGAGGTATACTACAACTACAGTATGGCTCTAACACAAATAGTTTTTGCATTAATTAAGTTCAAAGTCAAGTTAAAATTTCGAAAATCTATTTTGAACATCATTTTTGCAAAAACTACATGTGCTAGAGCAAAACTTTTTTTTTTGTTCCCACAACCCTTCTCTACATCTCCAGCAATTTTGGTGATGATACCATGTTCAGAGGCTTTGCAATCAGCTCACAAAGTCAGCTAGTCGAAAAATTTGACCATCACTATTGTGCACCTCACATGGGACATGTTTAAACTAGAGATGGTCGAATTTGTTTTTAAAAAATTCTACCAGTTTGACAACTTAAAGTTAATTGCAAATGGTATCATCACCAAACTTGCTGGAGATGTAGAGAAGGGTTAGGGGGTATACTACAAAAAAAAGTATGGCTCTAACACAAATAGTTTTTGCATAAATTAAGTTCAAAGTCAAGTAAAAATTGAACTTAAACTTAATTTATGCAAAAAACTACACGTGCTAGAGCAAAAAAAAAAATTCAAATTCAAATGTTCCCACAACCCTTCTCTTCATCTCCAGCAGTTTTGGTGATGATAGCTGATGTTCAGAGGCTTTGCAATCAGCTCACAAAGTCAGCAAGTCGAAAAATTCGACCATCTCTATTGTGAACCTCACAGGGGACATGTTTAAACCCTCAGATACAGTTTCATATTTGGGATACACAGGGCCCATATGTACAACAGCAAAGACAATTAAAGACAAAACGGAAGCGGCTGGGTGGGTGGGACAACCTTCTTCTTCGCCGACCTTCCAGAAAGAACTCTCAGAAGCCACTACGAAAGATTTCCCTGGCAGCTCCTCCCAAGCCGACCTTGACCTCCAAGGAAGCCCACATTTTTCTCTCCAATCTTTAACCTCTTCAATGCTTGGGGGACTATTCCCCCCATAGTCATGTAGGCCTACGTCCATCCTGCCATGCAGGTCTGTCTGAGAGCAAACATTTTGTGCAAATGTGAATTCCTTCCGATCTGACAAGAATTAGGACATTCCAGGTCTGAGAGATGTGGCCCAGATTTCTCTTCTCACGTTGGGTACAATGGACTTACTGTTCCTTTGCTCGCTGTGTTTCTTCCACTATATCAGTTATTTTCCTGCAGCTCTGTCATTAGTGTCGTGTTTCCTGCTTGCCATACAAAGATGTGTTTATTATAGGGCACAAAAAATATTCCATGCAGGTCTTTGTGCCTTTTAATTCTGATTTCCTTTTGCCAAGAGCTGACTGTCGCTCGGACCTGTTCGTCTATATGATCCCGAAAAAAATCCGCTACTTAGGTTTTTAGGTTGTATTTTTACATTTCAACTGGATTTTGAACATGGATTTAAAGGACCAATTTAGGCTATGTTCCCACATAGCGATCAGCCGTGGGCTGACGCGATTATAATGACGTGTAGCAATCACCTCTATTTAGTTGAGTGGGCTTGTGCCCGCTTCAACTAAGGGCCGCGGGCGGCCGACCGCCCCCTGATCGCAGCCATAGACTCGAATGGGCGCAGTTAAAATCGCTTGTCACTTCAACCGCGCCCATTCACTGTCTATGGCCACGATCAGACAGGGATGGGCAAGATGTCCAGCTCCCCCCCCCCTCCCACTTCACTCAGCCATGATTTTATTTGCAGGTGTTAGCGATCTCCAGAAGAATCGTGGCTGATCGCTAGTGTGGGAACATAGCCTTACCCAGAAATGATATCACTATTATAAAACAAATCTGGTGAGCTGATTTAGCCCCTTGAGTACTTTAGAATACCCCACAAAAGTAAGCACACCCCTGACATTGTGGTTAATGATGAGCGACTAAAAAAAAATTCACAAAATATCGCAATCGTGGCGGATATCAGATGATATATTCTCGATTATTCGCAAAATGGCAATAATCAAGCGAAATATTTGAAAAGCGAATATGCAAGCTCAACACTTATTGTGGTAGTTTGTGATATCTTTTCATAAGACAACACTGAATTGTAGCACTGCCCGGGGTAACGACCGGAGCAACAAGGTTCTTTTCAATATCTCTATGTTCCAACTGTTAAACATGGCTTGTACATAATAAATGAAATGTCCACACAGCTGGTAGGGGTTAACTGTTTACTAAAGGAGTAGTAAATACAGGCTGTCACCCAAAGCAGGGATGGGGTTACAGCATTGGGAGCTAAGTTGCAAATCTACTAGCTGCACAGGGGATTTGGCTGATGGGTCTCTTACCCAGGATCTCAGGGTACCGTCAGGCGATCGTCCATTCATGTCTATGGGAGTGATCAAGAATGCTATCTTATCAATCAATGCTATCAATGGGGGTAAGCCCTTTCAAAATAGTGTAGGCAATTGACAGCAATTCTGTAGGCGAATGTAGGAACATAGCCTAACGGTTCCAAGGAAGGTGGAGAGGGGAGGAATCCTGGGTCTCATCCTAAGGATTTGTTTCCATTATACGTCAGGACCCCTCCGCTAAGTGTATAAGCGTATCTGTTTACACATCCGCTGGTGCAATGGCTCAACGTATTCGACTACGCTGAGCCTTACATAGGTGGAGCGGCTTGGCGTCATAACGACAGATCCTAAGGTAAGTCTATCTGCTATGTCGGGACCTCCCGCTAAGCATATAGATAAGCGTCGGGGTCCAGACGAAATGAAAACAAGCCCTAACTCTAGACACCTGCTGGAGGTCCACAACCATTCGCTCAGGCAAGATGAGGAAAGAACTGCCCTGGTCCAAAGGGGATACCTTACATTCAGCACGGATGGGGGCCGTAGTTCCCAGGCACTGCAAAGTGGAGGGAGCACAGCGCTCCTAGGTAAGCGGAAGACACAGTGGTTGGCAAGAGCTCCACAACTGAACAAACTGGGAAGAATCCGAAAACAGGGAATTTATCACCTCTGCCCAGTAGAAGGTGAATTTACAGTTGCAGGAAAATATAAAATCTCAATGCATGGCCAATGGCTTCCCAATTCATATTATCATATTCATATTCGAAATTGACGAATTCTCGAACAGCCGATATTCGTTGAATATATTGGCATTTCGAATATTTGAGAAGAACATTAGTCCTGGCCTGACTAGGAATACACACTATATACAGAATATAAGTACATATCTTCACACGACACTATGATATAATGGAAAGTAGTCAGTGTACAGCGTGTATAAATTTGCTGTCCCCTCAAATTCTTCTATGAAAAGCAGTTTGCTGATTAGTTGCTCCGGCGCTAGCGGAAATTAGACATGATTGAATGATCCTGACCAATTCAGCAGAGTTTATCAACCCATGTCAACTGATCAAATCGATGATATGCTTCTCCATGAGTTCTTTGGCAAAAGTACAAGAAATCCGAGATAAATTTGCCTCCATCACTAGTAAGAACTTACAATTTTTTTTTTATTCCTGGTTATGTCTTCCTGTCACTTTAAACTTCATAACCAAGGATGTATCCCATGTGCTCCCCCACTCCCCCACTTTTCTGGTAGCACTACCCCCCCCCCCAGCTCAACAACTTGGGGCCCCAGGTAAAAAATTTGCATAGCAGCTATGGGGGTAAAAGGGGACCTTTGAGATCTGTTTAAAGCCCATTTATGGTTACAAGGTGGGGGAGCCCATCTGGGGGTATGGTGCTCCAGTGTGGCATATGTGTTATAACATGGGATTGCTTCCATTGGATACAGAAATGGTTCATTTCTGTGCTGCCCTAGAGCCGGTTGGGTGGGGGGGGGTTATGTTTAGTGATGACTATTGGCAAACTCTTTTCTCTTGTATTATATTATATGTTTTTAAGTTGTTAAAGGGGAGGCTGGATAGTCTGCTCCGAAAGAGAAGGTGCAACCTGCCAAAAGTTACTTTCGCTTCCCCTACTGAAGAAGAAAGCAGAAAGAGAATGAATGATTAGGCAGCAACAAGGTGGGGATGCCTGTGTTTATATGGCGTTCTTGTAACACAATGCTTAACTAAAGCATTTACCACTATAGGCAAATTGCACTTGTGGCACATTATTTGACCCTTTGATTGTAACACGTCATGCATGTTGTTATTAACACGTCATGGGTAGTGATGGCTGAACCTCGGCCACGTCAGTCCTCTACCGGTCTTCTAGTGAAAAGATTCTTCCTCCAGCGGGATCTTACTGCTCCTAATCCTGCCGGAGGAAGAATAGAGAGCTCCTTCTCACCAGCGAGGTCGAACACCCGCACTGCTCGCCAGCTAGAAAGAGTTTGAACATCCATATTCGCGGATTAATTGTTTGCTTTGCGGACAGCTTAGCCATCACTATTCATGGGCAATGATGCACCTGTGGCGACAGACCCATTGTATACAATGCACCCTGTCCCTTAATTGCATAGCCAGGAACATGGTATCATCATCAAATTTGGTATAAAGAAGGAGTGTGGGCATATTCCAAAAACAAGCTCTAGCACACATAGTTTCTGCATAAATTAAAGCATACTTACCACCAAAAGTTCATATTTGCATCAATAACACTAGATGTACTGATAATAGGGAGGAATTTAAAAGAAAAACAAAAACTTACCTGTAATGATTAAATTAAGAAGTTATCTCGCAGCCCATCCTCTTTCTCTGGCTCTGATGGCGTGTGCTGCAGCACTACCGAAAGAGCCCGATGTGTCTGAATGACAGCCAGGTAAATCCCTGATATCAGCTCTGCATTGAGATACACTTTGACAATCTTCTCCATATGAAACCATTATAAACACCCCAGTGGAAACTCGCAATATTGCACCCTGAGTTAACCCCAGGAAGCCTGGTGAATAAAGATAAAATATCTCATATGATTGCAGGTAAGTATATACTACCAGCTCAGAGGTAAGTGAAACTTATATATATATATCAGCTTCAAACGGTGCTCTCACAGCATCAATCCACACGTTTTTGTCCTCTTAAGGGCTCCTGCCCATGTTTATTTGAGCACACAGTCCAAATAAAGGGTTACCCTCGCAGGGGTTAATAGACATCCAAATAAACAAAAGTTACTCGAAAATGCCAAGCCTCGTGGCTTGGCACCAATCAACAACAGTTCCTTTCCTTAGGAATCCTTAATAGCCTGCCTCCTAGCAGCCATTAGCATGGGGCCACACACACCCTGTGTGCCCTGTGTTTGCTGCACCCAGCAGCACTGCCTCCAACCTCATCTGGGAGCCCTGACTGAGTGGTCCCAGCTCCTTTTGTGGAGACACACCCAGCCATCTCGTTAGGGTCTAGCAGATGTATCTAGCGGGGGTTTCCACATGTGTCGAAACCCCCTTCGCTAAGTGTATTGCTTGGCGGGATGTCTGGATGGATCACATTCACTTACCTGCTCGGCAGATGCTGTGTCTTCACAGCGCCGAGCCATTCCACCATTGCAGGGCTGAACGTAGTGGAGTACCTTGAACCTCTGCATCGGCAGATGTCTTAACAGAGCATACGCCAAGCAGGTAAAGTCTATGTGCTCTGTCAGGATCCGCACCAAGCACTGCGCTTAGCGGAGGGGGTCCCAACGTATGTGGAAACATAGCCTTACACAGTAAATATCCATATCCTGTTATCCTAGCCATATCCTGAGACATCACTAATCACGCGGCAATATTGTGTTATCAAGACAAAAGGGTGTAACGTGCCATCAATAATTCCTAGGTATGTCTTGCAAAATAAATATTTAGAGGATGCCTTATAGAAATAGAATGTAACTTATGTAAAGGTGATACTGATTACTCATATAGGATGTATGACATCAGACTTCACCTGTCAATAAGTCACGTTACTTCCTCCTCGGCAATCAGGTGGTATTTAAGGAATCATTAGGTGTGATTCGAGGTGAACACTAGTCATGGCCTGTATATAGTGTGTAGGAATACACACTATATACACAATATAAGTACATATCTTACACTACACCAGTGGTTCCCAAACTGGGGGGCGGGCCCACCTGCGGGGGCGAGAAGGTATTCCAGGGGGGTGTGGGCCCTCATTCTGAACCTGTATTTGAATAGGGAGGGGAGCTCGATAATGTTCCTAAATATAAAAGGGGGGCCCAGCAAGGAAAGTTTGGGAACCACTACACTACAGGTTAGTTTCCACTGCGTTTTGACTTAGCCCATTATAACAAATGAGCCTGTCCCAACATCCTTGCAATCCGTTGGTCTCCGTTGCGTTAAAATTGACGTAGATCACTACTGTAATCTGTCACTGATGGATGCACTGAAGGAAAAAATTTCCTGTATGTCCTGATGGATGCACAGACGGATGCCTGACGGATGGACTGATGGATGTACCCTTCTGTTGAAGAAGGGACCTTGACGGATTGAAAAACGCAATGGAAACAAGCCCTATGACATGATGATAAAATGGAAAGTAGTCAGTGTACAGCTTGTTTAAATTTGCTGTCCCCTTAAAAACTTCTATGAAAAGCAGTTTGCTGATTAGTGGCTCCCGCTATAACCAAAATGAGACATGATCGAATGATCCTGGCCAATTCAGCAGAGTATATCAACCCATGTCAACTGATCAAATCGATGATATGCTTCTCCATGAGTTCTTTGGCAAAAGTACTTTTCCTAGATGAATTACAATTAGTGAGTGGCGAAAAGTTTGCCAGGCGGACAGTTCGCGGCGAAACATAGTATGTTCGCAGTTGGCAATGCTAGCAAACATTATGGGTGTTCTACCCGTCCCCTATACCTTAACATGGAGCCAAAGTGCGACACCACACACCACAATTAGGTGGGACAGTACAGCCAATAACACTTCCTTTCACTCCCGGAGGACCCCCCCCCCCCCTTATAAAAGAAGCTGCTGAGGGAGGGAAAGCTGCTGCTGATTGAGGGATGGTGGAGCTACTTTGCTATTATACTCCATCCAGTGATTTGTAGCTATAGCTAAGGTGTTCTGTTACATGTAGTTCATCATAACTGAGCAAGTCCTTCTCTGGGGGTGGGGTATGCTGTATGCCCCCAGGACTATCGAGCCGTTCTTACCTTACCCAACTAACTTAACTGTAATAAATAATGACAGAGTCACTTATTCTTTGGAACTTGTATTTATATAAGTAAGTGCATTTAAACAGAAAACTGGCCACAGCCTGTAAACATCAGTACATTCGCCTATGGGGTCGCCCAGCAGTGCCGCCACTTTTTAAGCTTGCTTCCAACCACTGTACCGGCCACCTGCCATTAGATACTAGCACGATGGGTACCTTATCTTGCAACTTCAAAGGCTGAACCGGGGCAAAGCCCCCAACCGTACTTCGTGACTGCCCTTAAAGTCCTAGCACGTCACAATGAGCCCCTCAAGGCTCCATTTTCCTCATGCGGCACCGCCGAGCTTCCGCCACAGGGACAGGACGTTGGCCCTCAACTCCTGTACCTCCCCCACCACAGCAGCAGTGCCGCTTCTAACGCCTCCCCCAACCCAGCATTAAAAACATCTGAACCCAGGTCAGAGAGGTGCACCCCATCCTGGCGGAAATAACCCTGGGGCTCCTCCAGCAACTTATGCCTGACGGTCAACCCCCCGGTCCTGCACATAAAAGCCTCCACCAACTTATTGACCTTCACCCGGCTCCTGTTAATGGTGGCGAGGTCAATACCCGAACGTTACCTAAGGCACGGCACTATCTCAGACCACACGCAGATCATGCTAGGCGCATACTCCCTCAAGTGCAGAAAAAAGGCCTTAATGGACCGCATAAGGCTGAGCTGTGCACTGGCCCCCAAATCATTGCCCCCCGCATGAACAATTAAGATGTGCGGAGGGGAACGGGTAGTAACAAGGTGTGAAAATTTAGAGAAAATCTTAGGCCACCTCAGTCCCGAGAACCCAAACCAATGGACATCCACGATTCCTCCCTGCAGCCCAGAAACCGTCCACGGGGGCGCACATTAGCGCGTCATTCAGCCCAGGTAACATAGGAATGCCCCAGTATCCAGACGTTACATCGAGGACAATCTGAAACAGGAGGTAAAACAATA
>CM070041.1:41157919-41180108 GCA_036250615.1 Ptychadena robeensis | reverse complement strand
CCCACCCCACACATCCCCCAGATAAGCATAGAGGGTAACGTTACCCTCCCTCCTAACACTTCCTCCTCTTTGTCACCATCCTCTTGGATTAGTATTCCCATGAACTCTCTCATTAAGCTCATTTGTAGGGTACCACGGAGCCTACTGATAGAGTTTCTTGGCTAAAATGGGGCACTAGACAGGTATGATTTAGACCAGGGTTGGGCAAGCTTTTTGACTTGTGGGCCACATTGACTTCTTAGATTTGATAAAGGGGCCAGATCTAGAGCCTGTAATGGCCAACCCACCATAGATGTGCCAATTCCAAGCATCACCAGCATCACTGTGATGTCTAATAGGCGACGTGTGACAGGGACGTTGTTATCTTTTTAAATTTCCTGCACTAAAACATTCATTGCAATGACCAAACAAAATTCCTAGAGACTGCCTGTTGTTGCCATGAGGATGCGCCCACATCATGATCACGCCACTCACTGCATCGCCCCAAGGCAATGTTTGTGCACCTCTAGGCATTATGTGCAGTCATTGTAGAGAACAACCGGAGGGGAGAATCTTCCCAACAATGTGACATAGGGCCAGAAAAGAAAGCTAAATGGGCCGGATCAGGCCCCCAGGCCTTAGTTTGCCCACCCCTGATTTAGACATAGCTGAAAAATTCCAGTTTAACCTTCCAGAAATCTAGTAAGCGCTTAAATTTATAGTGAAATCCCAAACAACGTTGTCAACTTTCCCTGAATTCCACTCTGCTGGACTACAGAGCATCCGGCATCTTCATTATTATTCATTACTTGTTCCGTTTGTAATGCAGCCCATGTAACTAAATATGCGGTGTAAGAGAGACAAACAACAAGCCTTTCTATGATAGATGGGATGTCTACATTGGAACATGTACAGCAGGATGTATTCCTACTATCATACCTGATATACTTTATCCTCACTCACTGCTTCTGATGTTCCACAAACTCCGGCATCCCAGTGCTGGAATCCGATTTCATTCACGGATTGCACCCAGTGGCAGTTTTAGGCATGGGTGGTTGCCAAGGGCAGCATCATGCCATGGTGGCAGCATCTGGGCATCAGAAATTTTTCGGCTGGCCGGGAGTGGGGACCAACAGAAGAGCTGTGGAGAGCTGTGCTCTCCATCACTCACAGTATCGGCGGGCACCCTATGTGTTTAGACGGGGATGACGGTTCAATGACATCGGCCAGAGAATTGTCCACAGCTCGTTACGTGTGTGGAGACCCTTAAGCCTGCCATACACGCACCGTGCGCGCTCGCGGAAAAGCGCAAAATCGGCCACCAAACGGGGGTGCCCACATGGGGTGACAGATCCCTGTCGCCCCACAGCTCGGCCGACCAGAGAACGAACATGTCCGATATTCTCTGGCCGATGGCAGCCGATGCCGTTACTTTCAATGGAGACTGGTGTCTTCATTGAAGGTAACGACAAAGGGTACCTGCCAATGCTATCAGCTCTACATAGCAGCGTGATGACGATCTTAGCAGCTCTGTGGGCCCCCACTCGGTGCGTGTGTGGGGGCCTTTACTCTAGGAATAGAAATTCATCAGAGTTAATAAACACAGCATGCAACATACAAGCGTTTCACTCAACCAGGTGGGCTTCAACGTAGAGCGAGACCAAGTGACATCTAGAAAAAGAACATATTTTGTTAGTGAATACTTCAGCACTTCAGAAACAAGGATAGGGTGTTTAAAACACCAAAGGCAGACAGACAGTTGGCTGTGGTTTGGCATCGCTATCTATGTGCTGCTAGAATGTGTCCCTGACTGCCCAAATTGTGCAATAAGGCTTCCATTATCAAGGGGGTCCTTGTATCACGGTAACATACATAGTGGTGCTTTGCCCCCCCCCCATTCTGAGGAGTTGTACATAGACAAAGCATACCAAATCTGTAGGGTCTGACTCCCTCTATCTGGGTTTTGGTGGCAGCAAACTCTCCAGTACCTCCAAGGGCCCCCCACCTCAGAGACAGGACCAGACACCCTCCTGTTCATCATCACCCAGGAAGCACCCTTTTAAGCAGACCTACCACCTCCCATTCTTCTCTCTATTATCAGCACCAGAGACAGATCAAATGTACAAACCAAAATACTTACCTGGTAAATCTTAACAAATTCCATGGCGCTCCACCTCCCCTACGACAGCGCACCGCAGCGCCCCCCAAAGTGATTTGGGAAAAAAGATATCACTTCTACTTTCCCATATCCCCATGCGCCCACAGGCAGCCACATCTAAATCATGTGACGCAGAGGGGCAGATTCAAATGCGGATAGATGGAGGGAGCGCATCCGGAAGAGTCTCTACTCCATCTTGAAGCCTGCCGGCTCCATCTTGAAGGACCGGACACTCCAGGCATGGCTTATTAGGGGTCGCTGTTCCTGGACAAAGAGACAATGAGTAATGTTTATGGTTTTTTTATGGTTTTTTTGTGTTTAAATCTGCTTTAACCTTGCTTCTCTTTTTGCTGCACACACACCTCTACCACCTACAACTCAGGATCCAAAATAGTTTTTGCATAAATTAGGTTTAAAGTCATGTCAACATTTAGAAAATTGGAATTTGAACTTAATTTATGCAAAAAATACATGTGCTAGAGCAAATCTTTTTTCCCCAATGTCCCCACAACCCTTCTCTACATCTCCAGGAATTGTGGTCATGATACCATGTTCAGGGGCTTTGCAATCAGCTCACAAAGTCAGCAAGTCGAATAATTCAACCATCTCTACTCCCTATTAAAACACAAGTTAGGAATAAGGGCCAGCGCCCCCCTGGAATACCTTGACGCCCCCCAGGGGGGCCTACCCCCCGGTTGGGGAACCACTGCCATAGGGTTTCTTTTTTAGTATAGGTCCACTTTAAGATCAGCATCAGTAGCCGTGTAAACACCAATACATACCGATACAGGTCTGGCCTTTTGTCTGGATAAACCCTGAGAACGGTCACGGACCTTAGAAGTGGCAGAACATGTTGTGTAGCTTAGTCGTCATTCTGTACTTCTGAATGTCTTTTGTATCCGTCTGTCACCACATTGCGGGATCGCACAACCACACAGGTATTGTTCTATACAGAACTCTCAGAAATACTTTTTTTGTATTATTTTAGATTTTTGCTTCCTGTCTGCTCTTGTATGTGAAAGGCGAGGGCCTTTGCGGGATTCGGCTGAAGGAGAATTTACTAGAAGGAGTAAAGGTAGTGTAGTGACTAGTAAATGGCAATATTTTTTCATTTAAATACATTGTTATACTGCCGGTATATTTGGGGTTTGCCCTAGCTTAGGACAGGGCTTCTTTACTTAATGTGTATATGTTTTATGGTATATATACCTTTCCCTGTACACTATTCCTATGCTATTCACTGTATACATGATTGTGTGGTGTCTGGCCCTTTATGGGTTGTGTACATGCTGCCTACATGAGGTTGGGTACGTGTCCAGGTGGCTGTCTCCTTTTCCCACTCTCCTGTCCTCACTAAGTAGATCAATCGTAATCTGCCCTACTACTGGCCTTAAGCCAACCCTTCTGAAAGTCTATAAATGGTAGCTCCTTAGAACATTCTGGGCTTTTCTGATGCTGACCTGCAAATCCTCTAGACGTTTCCCCAGACACAGGATTCCTGGGTGAATTTATCCACTGATGCAGTGTGACTTTCTGGCAAGGACTGCTACTTCTATACCCCAATCTGGTGAGAGAGTCTTCAACGTACCCAACCACGAGTAGGAGCAAGTTTGAAACTGTAGCTTGCCAAGATTGATGCCCCATCCTTGCCAACGGGTGATGGTGAAGTGCCTGCAAATATACGTTCCTCTAGTTAACTTGTAAATAACCCCTACTTCATGTCTGGACCTTCCGTTTTGGTGTGAGAGCTTTGTGGCAGTGTGCTGAGCGGAAGACATCCATAGTGATGTATATGGCTTGCTGTGAGTGATATGGGTATGGGATGTGTCAAATTGTGTGGCCATGTTGTACACACACACAGTAAGGCCAGAGGGCAATCACACATGCTAGTCTGAATTGTTTCATTTATCTTTGCTAGGCCACACTGCAATCTCCCACCACAACAAAAGCAATGCCAAGGATGCATGCATTTTTGTAGCCAGGGATCCAATGGAGGTGCTGCAGGAAAACAGATAAATTTGTACCTACACGGTACATTGAGACTATACTATTTACGAGGGGGGGGGGGCAAATATGATGCCTTTACAATATTTTTTTTAATTCTAAAGTGTTTCTCCGCCATCAGTAAGTTCTATTCTATATACATATTATTATAACTATACATCTGCATTCAGAACATTGTATTCAATGACATGTCTTGTCATATGTCTTGCCCATTTCTGTGAGTTTGGAGTCCGTGAGTCAGACGCAGGCCCCGCACTACATGTTTTTGTTTTGATGGTTGTTTGGCTGACGACGCTCATTTTTTTGCTGCCCTCTGTTAACTCCCTCATTGGGTGTGAAGCATACCGAGTGCAAGTCAATGCCCTGGATCCTCACTATTATTAAACATCTCTATTTACCATGGCAGAACTGCAAGCTGCTTTATATTGCTTCACAACTTCTCTGCGAAAACACAAGAATGAAAAAAGAAAGGACCAGAGGTTCGCAGGGTATGCTGGCTTTTGTAGTGCCCTCAGACTTTATTCATGTAATGTTCATATACCTCAGTAAAGTCTTATAACACCAAAATGGGAAGTTAGTCTCACCTCCTACTAACCATGAATTTGTGATTTCAAATCATTAATATGATAGTTTTTGTCAATCCCAGTAAGAGTGCATCAAAAATGTAACCTAAGCATGAGTCTCAGGGCCAAAAGATATTTACTGGGCCCCAGTACAACTTTCACACTCATCTTGCGTATAAGGGTGATCTCACTCAGCCAATAAAAGTGCCGGCATCCCAACTATAATAGTAGAAAGAAAAAATATATATATACATACATATATACGGCATATATATATATATATATATATATATATATATATATTGTGGACGTTCCCACTCCAACATACACCTGTGGGGGTGGGTAAAGGGATTTTCAAAGGCATCAATGTGTGAAGACAAGTATGAGCAAAGGTTCATTTAATAAAGTCCATAATCACAAAATTTGTGTCCATCCTGTTGCAAATGGTTGCAAATGGATACAGTACTTGTAAGAAAGTAGATCAATTGGAACGGACTTATGACATGGTGCTGGGGGAGGGGATAATGCCATCCCACTTAATACCCTGTGTAAGGGTGCCATTATCATAAAGCCGGCGGGGACTGCACTCTGATCATCAGTAGGACACGGACGACCTCCTCATTATGGGGAATCATCCCCATTCTACTAAGGGCTATATATGAACATACTGAGGAGGCTGAATCCGATACCCTCCCACAAGTGGCCTGGAATACTGAATATGCCGCGCCTGCACCTTCATGATATTGGCACCCTTACACAGGGTATTAAGTGGGATGGCATTATGATAGAATACATAATGATTGGAAGGTATATATCACTGCTATGTAGTGCCGGGTCCTCCCTGATAGAATACATAGTGATTTAAAGGTATATATCACTGCTATGTAGTACCGGGTCATCCCTGATAGAATTCATAGTGATTGGAAGGTATATATCACTTCTATGTAGTGCCGGGTCCTCCCTGATAGAATACATAGTGATTGGAAGGTATATATCACTGTTATGTAGTGCCGGGTCCTCCCTGATATAATACACAGTGATTGGAAGGTATATATCACTGCTTTGTAGTGCTGGGTCCTCCCTAATAGAATGCATAGTGATTGGAAGGTATATATTGTATTGGAGGGGTGTAGGGTCTGACTGCTAGGCGACTGTCTGGGCAGGGACCCTAGGGAGTACGTGACCTAGGGCACCAGGTACTGGCTGGGTCTTTTACCGGTTGGCACGCTTTTCCCTTCTTCTTACTATTGGGCATCCATCTTGGGCCTGCTATGGGGAAATACATGGGCGCAGCTTACTGTGGGGGAGACAGGCACCCTGGTCCAGACAGGTGGTCAGCGGGTTCTCAACACACAGTTCCGTTTGTAGAAAGTATATCCACAACACAGTTCCTTCATATGAGTAATAAAGAATGTCCACACACTAGTTGCTGTTCAACTGGGGCTACTTTACTGAAGGGAAGATATCTTACATGTAGCACTTTCTCTGTTCCCAGAGAAAGGGTCAGTTTAGTATTCAGTTTCAAACATTAGATAGTGGGTGCTGCAGCCCAAATCCTCCAGAGGTGTCTTCCTATCCTATACTCTGAATGGGAGATTCTTGCTTCACCCCAGGCCTGAGGCCTGTCCCATGGGGTTCTGGCAGAAAGGCTGCTGAATCTGCAGGCTGTATCTCTTCTCCAGGCAAGACTACTTAGGCCCCTCCTATCATTGGACTATATCCCTTGTGGGAATGGAGACACCTCCTCTGGGATGGGCTAGCAGCTAGAAAGAACACAGAGATGCATTTAACCATTTCATGGACAAATCCTGTTACGCTACATCATCACTCCTATGTAGTGTCGGGTCCTCCCTGATAGAATACAATACGCCCCCCAAGTCAAGTCGGCCGACCCTGGTTATCCATTTGGATTTTCAGGTTTAATTAATACTAAAGCTTAACTGCTGAATAAATGAACATGTATAAATGTAAGTAATGCTCATCATTTCTGAATATCAGAGGAACACAAGAACATGAATATTTTGTGGTAATACATTACACTGGACTTATTTGTTACTGTACATTGCAAATGGAGCCGAAAAAAACATTACTAGGATTATTCAATGAACCCTAAGCATACTTGCTGTGTACTCAGGTGGTGTGCAGTGGAAACAAACTGATGTAAGTCAACAGTACATAAGCCATCGTTCTAAATTCTTCTATATTTTGTACACAGGTTTGACCAAACTCTACAAGTCATTGACCCCATGCAGCAGATTTTTATGTGATGGAGCTTTGGGGTTTAGCAGGGGTGCACATACCTTTTTAGTGAGCTCCTCAGATGACTACCATGAGGTGGTATTTGGTACTCACCCCATATGTAGGGTGGTCTACCTCACTGTCTCTCTCACTGTCCTCTGCGTTAGCCTCCTGCATGGTAAACTCTGCTGCAGATGGACCTCCCTGTTCCTGATTGATCCTCTGATTAGCTGTCTCCATCCACAGGTCACCAGCTGGCTTTGGGTCAAATGTAACTCTCACAGTACAATACCATTTGAACCCCCAGACTCATACCTCAGTAGCACAACCCTGAAATTTTTTGGGTTAGTAACTAACCCACGAGACTACCTGCAGTCCAAATTTCAACATTTCATAGTCATATTCCTGCTGTCACATAGTGCTTTTCTTTTGTCAGATTTTACCCTTACATAAGCCTTCTCTGACTTTCATTCCCAGATCTCCAACACCCCTTGGGATTAGTAATTTACAACTGAGAGTACATACCTTCCCAGTTTCACACCCCAAACTGCAACCTTTTATAGGTATATTAATGTTGCGGTTATTCAGTTGACATAAATTGCATACATATAACAATAAAAACGAAAAAAGAATTCTGGTAATCTTAAAAGTTTAACTTTTAGAGTAGTGTATACATGATAAAGTGAAGTTGTTTTTATAGCTTTTTGAAGTGTTACAATTTTATTTCAATTGGAAAAAAATCCCCGGCAAAATCATCTTCAGCCATAAGACGCCCCCAGTGAACACTTGCTGTCAATGTACAGATCACATTACCGGCTTCTTTCTCAACACTTTGGGAGGGGGGTAAATCTTTTGCAGTCTGCAATTCTCAGTGACATTTCAGCTTCCCCAATAGCTGTGGCCACCCAGACCCGAAATATCTCCTAATTGTTGTTATGACTGGGGGTAGTGAACAGGACACAGACACAGAGTTCAATGCAACAAGTAAACTTTTATTCCGTAAAGCGCTGAACAGTAATAACGGTTGGCTTTGAATGGACGGAAAGCAGTTCTTACAAAGCTGAAGGCCCCAGCGACTCAGTTCCTCCACTTGCTGGTTTTCTTGGGTGCCCAGGAAGGTGGGGTCCCAGCTGTGCTCTCGGAGATCAGCGTCGGTGGCCCAGCTAGATCCGTCCCCAGTTAGGGTTAGCTCCGCATCAAGCAGGTTGTCTTGCCCCAGAGCCACCTCCACGCTCTGTTCCTTCTCCTTGACCGGCCCAGGGTCCTCCTTAACCAAACCGGCACCTAACTCTCTCCTTTCCAACAAAGGCCCCACTTCCTGTCCAGATTACTTTTATAAGCTCAGCCCCAGAGCTCCCTCTAGTGGGCCGGCTGGCCCCTTCACACTGTTACTACGCCAATGCGCGTGGTAACAATAATGCAGTTAGCTAGTTTTTATTCTGTGCTGCCCTGTCCATTAGCCATCGTAGCAATGCCATTACTACTCAAAGGGGTGGGGCCCTGTGCCAATGCTGCCCAGATGTCAATCCCCCCCATCTCCGCAGCACTCTTCACATTTAGAAAAGCCCTCGCTCAGCCTCCATGTGCACAAGGAATCCCATCGAGGAAAAGGGATAACTGCTTACTGCAATCATCACACTTCAAACACAGAACCGGACAGGATTAGAAAGAAACTGTCGAGTTCAACCATTTCTACCGAGTCATTTCCATCCAACCAGTCCCAGAAAAACCGCCACCACCCATTACAAGACATTTCACCAGTCGGTCTTGGTGCGGTTGCCCATTATGATGACATGGGGGCGGTTAGCAGAATTTGACAAGCGCATGCACCCAGTGGCGGGGCTGCAGTATGAGAGAGGCTGCAGGTAACATTATCGGTCAGATGTCATGATGACATCATGCATTTATGATATATTCATTATTTATTTATAGGTTTGGGATCTGTTTACTCTTTACAAGGTCACTTATGTGCAACATGTGGAGACCTGCAGAAATGAACACGGAGAGGGTGGCCGACTGATTTGGGTACTACATATTGGAAGAAAAAAAAGTGATTGGGGGATGGTTAACCCTTGGTCATGGTCTATAAAGGGGGTCACCTGCTAACCCAGTGGTTCCCAAAACTGGGTGGGCACGAAGGTATTCCAGGGGGGGGCGCTGGCCCTCATTCTTAACCTGTGTTTGAATGGGGAGGGGGGGCTCGATAACATTCCCAAATACAAAAGTTTGGGAACCACTGTGCTAACCTGAGGTATAAAGTTGGATATTATTACCCTTATAACCAGGGGTGCACATAACTTTTTTAGTGAGCTCAGGTGAGTACCAGAAGGTGGTGTTTGGTACTCACCCCACATGTAGAGTGGTCGTCCTCTGTGTCAGCTGCCTGCATGGTAGATCCTGCTGCAGATGGACCTCCCTGTTCAACAACATGTTTGAACCCCCAGATCTCATACCTCAGTAGTACAACCCTGACATTTTCAACGCCCTCAGAAGTCCAATCTATGTTTTTTTGGATTATTAATTATTATTATTAATTAATTATTACATGTAACATTTAGCTGCGGCCACCCAGACACGGAGCGCCTCCAAGTTGTTAGTACGCATATGAGCTGTGTAACAATAATGCCGGGACGCAGAGCTAGGTTTCGGCCCCTTTTGAGTACCAGAGTAACACTTATGTGCACCCCTGGGTATATGTCTCTGTTATGACTGTTATTTGCAGGCAGGAGTGATAGCTTAGTAACTAATCTTGATATATGACTTTACAGATAGTGTCTACTATGGTTACCGTGTTAGACATATAGTGGGAATGTACAGGACAACACACTAACACACACCAACAAGACAACAGGGCTTATCTGACACAACCGCTTAAAGCAAACCTAAACTACACTTTGCTTCACTTGATCTAGGAAAAGATGCATCCTTCTCTCCTCCTGCTGATACCTTCTTGTCCTGCTTTAAGGTCCCCACACACTTAGCGAGTGGGGGCCGACAGATGAGCTGTGGAGTGAAACGTGATGACGCCATCGCGCTGCTCTCCATCACTCACAGTGTCGGCGGGCACCCTTTGTGTGCCGGATGTTAGTTTGAATGGGGACCTTCTCTGGCTGACCAAGCTTTGGGGTGACAGGGATCTGTCGGCCCATGTAGGCACCTGCAATCTGCGGTCGACCGATGGCTGCGAGTGTGCAAGCATATTGGTCTGCAGCAAAATCGACTGCGGCTCGTTACATGTGTGGGGACCTTTACAATAATCTCTGGTTGCTCGACTGATATCCTCAGCAGCTAAATAAGGGACTAAATAAAGACGGTCAAGCATGTGGTTGACATTGGTCATGGTTCTCTATCATCCACCGTGCCATCTCCAGTAGCATCTGCAGCTGAATGAAGGAAATGTCACCCATCACCCCTTGGCGTAGGGCTGATTTCTTTAGTAGTGATGCGCAGTGTAGGCAATATTCGAATTTGCAACATTTCTCAGATTATCCTCCAAATATTCAAAAAAAATTCACCCATTTGAGATCTCCTGTCCATTTTGATCTCCTGTGAATTTGTGTCATTTCGCGGATACCCGCAATGACATTCAAAGATGCGCAATGCATTCAAGTCAATGGAACTCGGATATTCGTATGGGAGAATTCTCGTCATTCCCATAAAAAAAGTAGCCCATCGCAATCCATTGCAATGAATGCAATCGTATAAATTGAATATTCAAGCTCAACACTAGTGGTGACAGTATGAAGGTCCAATCACCACCCACTATTTGTCTTATCTTCAAAAGATATTAGTTATTTGAAAAGATAGTTATATTATGATTTCAAGAGAACTTAACTCTAAGAGAACTCTATGTTTTCATGAATGGCACTAGAAGTGCCAATAATAGGGAGGAATGCAGTGAAAACCCCCCAAAACGTACCTGTAATGAGCATTTTAAGAATATAATCCGGCAGCTCTCCTCACTTCCTGGTTCATTGTCAGCAGAAATCGGCAGAACGTCACAGGAAGCTTAGATTTTTCAGTGATCTGCTTTGAAAATTCCCATAGAAGATCACTGAACGCCCCCCAGTGGCCACCCGTCATATTGCACCCCCACATTTAATGTGTTGGCTCCAGGAACCAGGAAGTGAGGGGAGCTGTGTGGTAATCTTGTTAAATTGCTCATTACAGGAAAGTTTTTGAGGTTTTTTTTTACTGCATTCCTCCCTATTATTGGCACTTCTAGTGCCATTCATAAAAACATAGATTTCTGGTGGTAGGTCCACTTTAATGACTCATGTACATGTGCTGTACTTATTTGGCTGGCGTTCTAGTTCAACGCTGTGTCTAAGTAAGCTCATTGTGTTGGCACACTCTTCAAGACCACAGCAAGGCTGGCTCAGGTGGTAAGCACTCTGACCAGAAAGGCAGCGCAAGAGTCCTAGGTTCAAGTCCTGGCCTGGGCACTATATGCAAGGAGTTTGTATGTTGTGTCTGTGTGGGTTTCCTCTAGATGGTCCAGTTTCCTCCCACACTCCAAAGACATGCAGTAGGTTAATTGGCATCCCAAAATAAAGATTCTCTTATGTCAGTTACATGTGACCTAGTTACATATACATGACTATGGTAGGGACATTAGATTGTGAGCTCCTCTGAGAGAAAGTTAGTGATATGACTATATATGCTCTGTGTGCCTAATATGTTGTCGCTATATAAGTACAAGATAATAATAATCAAGGGTAGCCATGCACGGGTCAATATTCCCTATGATATTTTGAAGACAATCGAACATAAAGTGATCGGACTTGTCAGTAACTTTCATTCTATAGTTGACATTTACATGTCGTTTTTCTGGTTTCCAGGCGCCCTCTTGTGGCAGAAAGCCGGTAATGAACCTTTATTAAGAAAAATTGGTTGTGCATGGTACATACGATCGATGTTCAACTGGTGAGCAATTTGCTGTGCAATATGATAGGATCGCAAAACAATTGACCCGTCTATAGCTACCTTTAGAGCTGCCAGCATGAAGAAACTCACTAGCTTTCTAAATGGCCTATCATACCTGTCTAGACACTGTATTCCTTAACTATTCCAACCCACAAGTACTACACTTTTCTGCCTTGTTCCCTCTTGAACCCTACCCGTACATTCCTGCATTTTTTCATTAATGTGATACTATAAACAAAATGGGTTTTGTTAAGATCAAAGGCCCTGCTATGTATGCTTTGCCCACTTTACAATTACCATGGGTATCCATTAATGCTCAAGCAGGGTGAGCTAATGAGATCAAATGCTTACCTGCCAGAGAACATCAAAGCATTCCTCCTCCATTTACTATACTTCCGTCATTTGTATCCTGGGACAAGTATGGGTTTTCCTTGGCAGGCTGCATACTATGAGGATCTAATTGCTAACTTTGTGTATCTTTACAGATCGAACTTGTGTGCTGACACCAAGAAACATTTCTTGAGAAAGCCAGAGGCAGAGGAAAGAAACTCAGGTTCCATCCATAAAGCAGATTTATACTGAAAATAAATATATAGCCAGGGGAGCACATAAGTGGTACTCTGGTACACAAAGGGGCCAAAATATGCGTACCTGCATTTTTGTTACACAGCTCATATGCGTACTAACAACTTGGAGGCGCGCCGTGTCTGGGGGGCCGCAGCTAAATGTTACATGTATACAATTTATGTCACTTGGATAACCGCAGGGAAATATGAATAACTATGAAAGGTTGCAGTTAGGGGTGTGACATTGGGAATGTAAATTACTAATCCAAAAAAAAAGATTGGACTTCTAAGGGTGGGAGATCTGGGGGATGAAAACCAGAGTAGGCATATGTAAGAGTAAAATCTGACAAGAGAAAAGCACTGTGTGACAGCTGGAATAGGACTATAAAAGGGTGACATTTGGACTGCAGGTAGTCTCAGGGGTTAGTTACTAAGCCAGAAAATGTCAGGGGTGCACTACTGAGGTATGAGATCTGGGGGTTCAAATGGTGTTGTACTGTGAGAGTTACATGTGACCCAAAGCCAGCTGGTGACCTGTGGATGGAGACAGCTAATCGGAGGATCAATCAGGAACAGGGAGGACCATCTGCAGCAGAATCTACCATGTAGGATGCAGAGGACGGTGAGGGAGACAGTGAGGAAGACCACCCTACATATGGGGCCATCAATCGCATTCTGCCCCCCCTGAACGATCTAACAAACAAAATCCAAATCGACAAAAAATCGGATCGGACATTGAACCGGCATGTTGTTTTTATTTGGTCGATCGTTTGGCAATCAGAGTACGTTGGTGTACCCACAGCTCCCTATGCAGCAGCCTTTCAGATAGATGGATTTTGTGGAATCGGCCATTTTGGAGATCAGGTCATGTCCAAATCGACCACAAATCGGATTCTCAAGGTGGTGTTCCATCGATCCCACAACGATCAATCGCCGATTCCATTATCGTCTGGAATGATCAGATCGATAATCGATGAAAAATCGACCCATGTACGGCGACCTTAAAAGGACTTTCATCTCCCTCAAGCATATGCTGCATATGCTTGACAAAGTTTCCCTGCATAGGGTGACACCAAACATAGTGAAACCACTGATCTCACAAAATCTATTTATATGCTTTACCATTATCAGTATCCCTCAATATTCTAGTGCGATGTTTGAAGACATGTTTTACTTTATAACTAGAGATGGTCGAATTGTTTCGACAATTTTGAGTTAATTGCAAGGTGTATCATCACCAAACTTGCTGGAGATGTAGAGAAGGGTTGGGGGTATACTACAAAAACAAAGTATGTCTCTAAAGGTAGCCATACACAGGTCGATTTCACACTCGATTCCTGGCGATCGATCACCAGACGCTTGCACACCGATCGATCGATGAGGAATCAAGTGCAGCCCACCTTGACAGATTGACCCCGACCAATCCATATGGCCCCCAAATCGGATCGGCCAGGGAACCAACCTTTTGGTGTTTTCTGGTCAATCCGGCACACATCAAGGGACGTTGGTGGAGGCCCAAAGATTGATCATCAGATCTGCACAGATTTGAATATCATTTCCGATCGATTGACATTTGTGAATGGATCGACTGGTAACAGAATCGTCCAGGAATCGGTGGCCTAAGGTGGTAGGCACAGACTTGTATGGTCGATCGATTGACGCCTGTCTATGGCTAGCTTTACGCAAATAGTTTTTTCACAAATTAAGTTTAAAGTCAAGTCAAAATTTCGAAAATCGGAATTTCGACTTTGATTTTGAAGTTAATTTATGCAAAAACTACATGTGCTAGAGCAATACTTTTTTTTTTAAATGTTCCCCCAACTCTTCTCTACATCTGCAGAAATTTTGGTGATGATACCATGTTGAGGAGCTTTGCAATCAGCTCACAAAGTTAGCAAGTCGAAAAATTCGACCATCTCTATTTATAACGCATAGAAATAGTAAAGATGGTTCAAACTAAATGGAAAGCCCATAAGTACCACCTAGTGGTTAAATCATACATTGCACCTATAACACACACTTAAGGTGGGTTTACACATGTAGATTTTTTTGGTTTGAATTAAAATACAATCGAAATGACAACGACAGATAAAAATTTCCCAACATGTTCGATGAACTTTCGAGCGTTTTTTTTTGTCAATGAACCAAAAAATTTTTCGTTCTTTGTTGATCGAACAAAAAAAATCTACACGTGTAAACCCAGCTTTACTCAAAAGGGTACCTAATGGGACATGGGAAGGGGGGGTTGGGGGTAATTAGTACATAGTGATTAAAGCAGATAGGAAGGCAGATGATAAACAAACTCAGACCCTCTTTACTCCATAGTGGTCCTTGGTGCTAGACTAAAACCCCGCACACACGCAATGAGCGGCGGTCGATTTTTGCTGATCGGCGTTGCCCACAAGCTTGGTCGTCCAGAGAATGATTATGTCCGCAAATCTCTGGCCGATGCCATTAGTTTCAATGGGGACCGGCGTCCCCATTGAAACTAACAGCCGGCACACAAACGGTGCCCGCCGATGCTGTGAGCGATGGAGAGCAGCATGATGATGTCATCACGCTGCACTCCACCGCTCATCTGTCGGTCCCTACTTGGTACGTGTGTGGGGGCCTTAAAGGTGAGTTTACATATGTAGATTTTTTGGTTGATTGAACAAAAATCTAGAATGGCCAATTTGTTTGACCTCAAAAAAAAATAGTTCGTTAGGTCATCGATCATGTTGGTAAATTTTTATCTGTCGTTGTAATTTCGAATGTATTTACATTCAACATTGGCGATGGGCGAACACAAAATGGAATGTTACAGTCAATAAATGAACAAACTATGTTACACAACGACATTGAACTAAAAATCGAATTGGCAGTTTTTCTTCTGGTCCATCCAGGCTAGTACAGAGAGAGCTTCTGACATGACTACATGGTGAGAGGGGAGAACCATGCTTAGAGCATGGAGCCATAACACCTGTCATTCACCGCTTGTCATAAGTTACTGAGCTCTGGCACTGACCATCATTTAAATTATCAAAAGCAAACAAACTTACCTGCAATGAGGAAGATTATTACAGGTAAGATCCCTCCCTGTTGCCTCGGCGGGGCGGAAGAACCAGCATCTCTGACAGCAGTGCTTTCTGATCTCACTCAGCAATATACACAGATGATTTTCTCCATTTACCTCCCTAGCGCACTGCTGAGCACCAAAAGCGCACCATAGACTTTAATGGGAAACGTTTTTTACATTGTTGGCCTGTAACTTCCCAAAGTCTGTCCACACCGGAGTCTGGTGACATCCTGACTATAATAACATGTTCAGGTGCTTTGTGAATAACTCACAATATCAGATAATGAAGATTTCAATAATTCACTTTATCAGGTAAATTAGCACTGCAACCACTAGGTGGCGCTGCAGATGTGCCTGGTTATGGAGAGCATGGGGGGGGAGAGATCCGTTCCCCTGCAGCTGCCTCATTAGATCAGAGACACACGGAGCAGTGAGTTTGCTGTCTTGTGGTTCCGATCTCTGCCTGACGAACCCAGCTCGTCCACTGCTGTTCTGACAGGTCAGAGCAGGACGAGCTGGAACTGCCAGGAATGGCAGGGGGGTAAAAATCCATTATAAAAGCCCAAAGTGGCCACTCCCAATATTGCACCCTGAATTAACCCCCGGAAGCCTGTCAGATAAAGGTGGAATCTCCTATGATTCCAGGGAACAGCAAGTAAGTACTGCCCTATAACCCCCACTTCTAGTGCTATTTATACAAAGCTGGTCCATTTTAAACTTAAAAAACCTGAAAATTTTAGTGAAGAAAAGCTACGGCACTCAATGGAAATGAGTATTGCATCAGGAGCTCCTTTTTTAATTTCTTTCTTTTACATGATATCTTGGAAAGATATACTAGTAATAATGCATAAGCACTCAAGGTATTATTTCAAAATATGTTTTAGGGTCATTTATTTATAGAAAAAATCATTAAGCAATAGCGAATTGTACATAAAAAACAAAACATGGAAAACACAATTGGTAAAAAAATACAATTTCTGAATTTGAAAGAGTTTTTATAAGACATAGAATGAATAAATATGCAAACAACCTTTATCATTTGTGATTCATCTAACTACTAAAGGGCGGGGTTTGTCAACTAAAAGTCCCCATTGAGGGTACTTTCAGTCCTCTCTATTGCTTTTTAGGGGAACGCCAATGGAGGGGCAGAGAAGTGGAAAGTGGTTTTAGTAGGGGTGACAGGTTATATTCAGCGGTAAGAAAAATGTAAACATTACTGAGTATTCTGTTTAATTTTTGCAACCAGGTTTGACCCCCCCCCCAAACGTCCCCGGTCATCAATGACGCCAGGGATGTGAGGACGCCAGGGATATGAGGACTATATATGTGTGCATTATCTGACCGGCATAGGGGTCCCAGGAATTCCCCTGGCATAGGCAATCCCCGTGCCGGCACAGGATCGCCTGGAGCAGGAAAACTACTCTGCGCGTCGCTTTAGGTTATTGCTTTTTGCCACACTTGTGATAAGGAAGTTTATAAATAAAGGCCTAAGTTAACAGTGGGCGTACTCACCTATCTGCTGAAACTTCCTGATCTTTCTGGGTCTGCCCCGATGACATCATGTGCTGGAGGGTGCGGGGGATAGTGCTATTGACCTCCATGTAATGGAGGTGGCGTCGCTTTTGTTCTAAGGGGTCCATTACTAAAATGGAATCCACCACGATCGCCCGTGATGCGCTTTTTAAAAAAGTGCACCACAGGTGAACCACCCAGGAGGTAAAGCATTAAAAAAACAGAAACGACACTGCTTGATAAACGACTGCACACTTTGTGGTTTTCAAACACCCTCAAGGTTATCATTTATTTCTTCACCTCTTGGGAGTTCTTTCCAAGTTAACTCGGCTTGAGTTTCATCCATCATGAAACTCAACCCGAGTTAACTGTGGGGAAACATACCTATTCCTCGGGGAATCTCCGGATCGGCATAGAAGCCGATCCTTCCGGGTCCACCCCCGATCGTGCCACCGGTGATGTGTAGGAAGACCTCCATGTTAATGGAGGGGCGTCACTTTTTACCAGCAAGATTCTGTGCTGGGCACCTACATGTTGGCTACAAATCGCTGTGTCATTTTATGTGCCTCATGTGCATTTTTCTAAAAAAGCGCGCCAAGTGCGTGACGCCAAGGAAGTTAAACACTCTGTCGTTCAATCTGCAAAAAAACGCCTGGAGAACCGCACGTGGGTATTTAGGCTTAGAGTTAGGCTACATTCACACGTACCTCTCTGCAGACGTTTTCTGCACTTTTTAGAGCCCGAACAAAGCCGCTGATCACATGATGAGAGTCTATGAGGGTGTTTGCAATGTGTTATCGTTTATCAGGCTATAGGCCCCCACACATGTACCGAGTGGGGGCCGACAGATCAGCGATGGAGTGATGATGTCATCACGCTGCACTTCGTCACTCACAGCATAGGCGGGCACCCTTTGTGTGCCGACCGTTAGTTTCAATCAGGACGCTGGTCTCAACTGAAACTAACGGCATCAGGCAGAGATTATCGGACATCTCCGTTCTCCAGCCGACTGAGCTTTGGGGCACATCAGTCGGCGACAAAATCGTCCGCCTCTCGGTGCGTGTGTGGCGGCCTTTAAGCCAGCCATAGACATCTAGATCCATGGCCGCCTTGTATCAGACTCATTACAGTGACGTCACCACGCTGTGATAAGTTTGGCTACAGAACTGATGGTAATTCTGTGTGCTCCACTAACACAGGGATTCCCGGCTGATTGTAGCCAATTAACATGAAGGGGGAGGAGACTCCACATCAACTGACTACAACAGGATCAGTCACATAAAGTACCTGCAGGACGGATCACGGTATGACCCAACCTGTGGGCTATTTGGGTCAAAACTTCAAGGTGGGCACCCCTGGGTGCCCCCCACAACTTCTGCTGGGAATCGATGCGTTTATGGCCGGCTTTAGCGTTTCTCAGTTGTTACAATCTCAATAACTTCAATGGGAAAGCTCTGCAGGCGCCTGTCACCACTTTCGTTTTTTGAGCTTAAGAAGCCTGAGTGTGATCATATAACCTAGGCACCTCTGCCAGATCTCTCCTAAAACGCTTCTCTCCTCCGACATTGGCATTTTTCAGGCTTCAGTTCAGCTTTAAAAGCCAGCGCTAGAAGTTTACTAAACATGTAATAAATGCTTCCAGCCACAGGGGGCGCCAGGAGAGCATTAACGACTCTGCTAAATAGACGGATGTGTGAACGCTATCTAACTGCTGTGCTGAAATATTTTGGGTACAAAATTAAATGTAACAACATGATAATGACCCATGCTCTTAAAGAAGAATGCAAGCTGACTGTCTGTATATACACAGAAGAGTTATGTGAGTGGGTCCCTGGGGTCTGCAGAACCAGCTTTAATGTATGTATGGATCCAGAAATATAGGACATCAAAGGGCCAAATGTTAGACAGGCTTTTGCTGGCTGAAGAAGTGCCAACGATTGAGCTTGACTTGCTGTGTTCACGATTTTCCAACCACCGGGAGGACCCAAATGTGTGGTGTGTTGAAAAAGTGACACCTCCTCTATTACATGGGGGTCAATGAGGCGAGCACTGAGGAATTCGGCGTATTCGGCGGACAGGGGAGTTTTAGTGTACTTAGCTTGGGGTGAGTTTTATCAGCTGAGAACACACACCCCAAGATAACGCGGACAGAAAGCCCAAGAGGTTAATCTGGCCCAGCAAACTTTTTGTCTTATAACATTTACAATTTAAATTATATTAATTCACACAAACGCTCCATCCTTGGTCTGGCCCCTCTGTTCAGTTCAAAGATCTATTGTGGCCTATAAGTCAAAAAGTTTGCCAGCGCCTGGGGTACCGTATTGTGGTTTAAGAAGAGATGTAGTAAATGCTGATTTGTATAATTATTGTTATCGAAAAAAAGAAGCGATGGTGAAAAGTTCCAGGATGGATTCCAGACCATAAAGAACCAACAAGATGCCATTGATGATGAGATCTGCTCTCAGGATGTACGTCTCCCAAACCAAGAAATATACCGACAGAAGGATATTCCCGATAGTGAAGAACAGGCTGGACCCCAAGGGAAGCTCCTCTTCTGTCAAATTTCCCTTTGTGCCTGTAATTGTAAAACCGTTGAAATGAGATATCCCATAATATCAATGTTCCATCAGTTATTGGGGTCCACACAAACACACAACGCTAACAAATACACTGCAGTCATAAAGGAAAAAGAGGCCAGCGGGTTTTTGATGCATGCAATGCATTAAATTGGATATGTTAGACTGGGTTTACACTTAAAAGAGAACGGGCGTTATGGACATGCTACTGTTACATGTCCTTGGGGGCTGCCCACTATCCAGGTGACATAAGGGTTGGCAAAACTGAGCCCTATTCATTTTAATGTGCAAACTGAGCCCGGAACACTGTATGCAATGGGATATGACACGCCTATCTCCACAGGCGACACATTTCATCAAAATCACCCACTTCTCCACAGCAAACAACAGCTGTTGGGCCGCCATCACGGCGGATGCAGACACCTGTACAGAAGCCATATGTTCACCCGAGATGAGTGAGATTCATTGGCACTTACCCGTGTACAACCGCACCGTCTCGATGATTGCCATGAGAAAAAGAAGACCAAGATCCAGTGCCAGGTTAGAGTCGGGATAACTGAACACCTGACCTGTCAAAAATACACAAATCGGTAAATGCAAGCAAATTAATCACCCCTAACACAACATGCTGTGTAATTTATTTAAGTACAACACAATCAAGTGCTGTAAAAAAATGTGGCATCACTAGGTTTGGTGTGACCCAGTGTTAAAGGCTTAAGGACTTGAAAGACTTACATTTCCCTCCAGAACCAGAATCTGCTATGTCAATGTGGCAGCTACAGCACAATCTCCCCCCCCCCCCTTGCCTTGTGAATGGTACAATCCTGAGTCCCTCTGCTTCCCTTTAGACATGAATGCTGTATACTGGAGGAGGTCTGGCTCAGGAAAGCAGTGTTTCCCACCTCCATATGAAAGAGATATCAGTGGCTGTCCTTCCTTGGGTCACCCAGACACTTTTAATGACACTCTTTTCTCTCTCCCCCTCTCTGTCATATCTGCTCTGCAGCATCTCCCCTGCATCCCTTGTTACACATATCTGTGCATCCTGGGCATCCCTTAAGTCATAGGGGGAGATAGACTACAGCCTTATAATATATGATTGCTCTCTGTCCCTGCTGAGACCCATATTACTCACAGCATGCAATATACGCCACTATTGGGTTTCCACCATTGGGTGACACCCAACCTAGTAACGCCATAGATATAAGTTCTCCTAGTAAAACTTTTATTGCTTGGAGAAGAACAGATCCATCTGATCAGTTCCATGTGAGCCCTTGAAGAATAGTGATGAGCGGCATAGGCAACATTCGTATTTGCGGCATGCCGCGAATTTTATGGAAAACATTCGGAAAATATTCACATTCGGCAATATTCGGGTTTTTTTTATTGCGAATATCGGCAGTTTTATTGCGAATTTCGCGCGCAATATATGTTTAACATGGCGCAAATTTTTATGCAAATTTTTAAAGTGATGATTTTTGCAATATTCGCATCACCCCAATATTCATTGAAAAAATTGTTGATGGCGTTGCTAGGTTCTTGTTGCAGCCTTCCCATTCGTCCACTTGCATTGAGAGGCGTGTGTAATGGATAAAAAATACAGAATATCCGGAATTGCAAATATTCGGCAATATATTCACCATCTTCGCAAATTTACGAATTGCCGATATTCGCGATTAATATTCGGAATCCGAATATTCGCGATCATCACTATTGAAGAACTGTTTCTAGAAGAATTTGCCATCCCTAGTTATTACACAATAAAGTCTAACAATGTTACTTGGAATTGCCGAGGTGTTTTACATGAGCGCTTGTGTTTACTTACTTTTGTAAATGATCATGAGTAGTGTAGCAAGAAAATAAAACACATAGTAGACAACATTGACGTAAAGCAGGATCTGGAGGGGAACAGATGACCGCTGGTTATAACATTCTTAAGGAAATGCCCAAGTTTAAAAATGATGTACATAAACTCTGGTTTTACCTTCCAAATTGGCACAGAACATGAAAACCATCTTATATTCAACATTATGTTTTGATGAAACCCCTTGGGGACTTCAAGAAGCCATTTAAAAAAACAAGCTGAGATCATACATCACCTTCCAAGCCACCCCCCATTTTGAATTTTTTTTCTTATTGAGCCTCGGCGTGTGCAGGCATACATACGAAAACTCGTGCATCCAGTGCAAACAAAAAAGTGAGATGCACACAGTGAACACAAAACTCCAAGCCAGCACGGGTGTACCGGTGTGTCCCGCCTCAAAAGAGCCTAAGGACCGTTCCCCAAAAGGGGTGGCAGGGCAGCTGAAGCAACCCAACCCTCGGATGTCCTGTTCCCCAGGAGGCCTCGACGGGGTACTAGGAAACGGGTGCCCCTTTACCTAGGTGACCGTGGCAAAAGCCTAGCCTCTAGTATTAGGGACCAAGGAGGAGGAGGGCCCCAAACATGGAGAGACTGCCGGGGCCGTAAGCAGTCTCTCCCCACCACTTTCCAGGGCAATCCAAAAGGACTAGTGAACAAATACAAACGTGCAAGGGAAGTGGGGGAACAGACTACACAAATAAATAAATAAGTTCCCTGTGCCAAAGACATGGGGCAGGCCAAACCC